>JAGFNQ010000477.1:364802-540349 GCA_024364735.1 Boesenbergia rotunda
ACATCTCTGTAGATATGGGTGGTGAAATAATTTTAGAGGCACCCATAATTGATGTGTTTTTATGATGAATCTTTTGATACATCTTTTGTGGATATGGATAGTGAAAATTTTTTAGAAGTGCCTGAAATGATGTTATTTATTTTGATGAATCTCTTGTTATGTCTTATGCTGAAAATGAATGTGAAAGACTTTTGGAGATACTGATATTGATTTGATTGGCTGTGACACATTGCTTATACACCCTTGATTGAAAATAATTGTGAAATTTCTATTGATGAGCCAGAAATTGATTCTTTATTTGTGATGAGCTCCTGGATGCAAATTTTGTAGAAAATGATTTTGAAAATTTTATTGAGGCACCACAAATTGATTTAATTGGACATGATGCAGATTTGGATTTATTTCATGCAGAAACTGAACTTATATCATTTCTTTCTGACCCTGAACGCTTGAGAGAGGTATTACATGTTTTTGCAGGGTCCAGAAGACTTCAGGAGTGGGTGCTCCAACTGAACAGACTCCAGCCTCCTGGAAGGACTTCTGAAGGGCATCAAGAGGAGGAGATGATCTGACTTTAATTAAAAGCACTCCATCCCTTGAATGGCTCTTGAACCTGAATCGCCTGAGGCCACCAGAGCAAAATTTGTGAAATTCAAGTGTGGGGGAGTCCATCTCCCAGCCACCCAGACTCCTCCACTACCACGGTGGAGGCTCTTCTGGATCGACTCCGTCCACCAGAATAAAGGGGAGTTTGATTTTTCTTGTATTTTCTTTTATTTCATTTTTCATTTTCATGCTTCCTAGAATTAGAATTTTCCTTTGAACTGAGTCATTGTAAATAAATGTCTTTTCTTTTAGCACTTTTGCATGAGTAGAAATAAAAGTATCCCTCTAGGTTATTCTCCATAGCATTTTAGAGTCTTTTGAAAAAAATTAAATTTGATTGTTAAACTTAGGATTTGAGCTAATGGATGAAATCTTGGATGCTTGAGTACTACTTTGCTTTAGATTCTTAATTGAGGACTTGGGATGAATTATTTTTACCTAGTGAGAATTAGCCTTATTTTTGTGACACACCTATGTTATTACTCTAGAACTTGCTTAGGTTCTTTCAAAACCATATTTCAATGATTGGATCACATCTATAGAGGCTAATCCATTTGTTTTCCTTTCCATCAATTTTTAGCAATAATCATGTTTATCCTATTTGTCCTTACTTATTTCCTTCTCTTACCTTCACTTTCTCTTTGGACTTGTGTTTGATATGTTTCTAATGCTATTTGCCCGAGACGGACAAAATTCAAGTGTGGGGGAGTGACTAAAGTTTTGGATGCATTTCAAAACTCGAAAAAAAAATTTCATGTGCCAAGTGAGTTTAGTTTGGTATCAAGATCAAGCAAGAAGAAGTGGTTAAGGATGGAAATCAATTGAACCATTTAGATTCTTGAGCATCAATTGGAGACCCAAGAAGCTGTGCCAAGACAACAATCTGAAAAGAAAAAAAGGGCACATCAAAAGCAATGAAAAAAAAAAAGAGTTGGTGCCAAGCAAGAAAAAAATTTCTGTGAAGCATGATTTGATCAGAATTACTCACAATTGCAGTTGTATTCTGTTCGAAAAACTCAGAACCATATGCTAGAAGCTAAATCTCAGCTGTACAAAGTCGGAATGTCTGAATAAGGGCTGAACAAAAGCTGAACACAAGAGAAAAAAAAATCAGTGTTAGCAGTTTTTGTGCAGTTTTTATCAAGAAGAGCTGAATTTCGGGTTTTCAAGGCTGTGAATCAGGGAACAAGTTCGGAATTGCATCAAAGAATGATGAGAACATCCACTGCTGATCAGAACTGAAAGAAGATGTGGCTGCTAGGACTTGTAGATCAAGACAGAAATAAAAAAAAAAATAGTGAAGGGGCTTGGTTTCAACTTGCTGAGCAGGAATTCTCCACTGCTAAGTGATATAACTTCTGCAAATGTAGAAATCTTGGAGCATTGAATCTGGAAAGGTGGAGGAAGTCGACAGCCTACAAACAGGACTGAGGAAAGAGCCGAAACAAATTCAGATATATAAAAAAAATAGTAAGAAAAGAATTCAGTTAAGTAAACTTTCAAGTGAGGTGTTTAAGCTCTTTACTACTATTGATGCAAATTGTTTTGAGAAATCAGACTGATCTGAAATGACTCTTAATGAAGTTTGATTCCATTGTGACACAACATGACTGTCCAGAGAAAAAAAAAACAGAAAACAGGGGAAAAGAAAAGAAGAAACCAAGTGGACACAATTGAGTTGGCATTGAAAATCATTGAAGTTCTCTGATCCGAATTAAAAGCTTTGCTCCACTACAAATCTGACCTTGCTAGAGGATAAAAGAAGAAGAGAAAAATCAGAAAAGAGAAGAAAGAAACAAAAATGACACACAAATTGAAACTTGGCACATTGAAACCAAGAAAGGGTTTTTCATCCAAACCAAAGGAATTACTCAAGATTTACTTCACCCATACTTTTGATATCATTAGAGGACTGTCAAGATGGGGCAAAGCACATTGGAAACATACTTGAGCAACCAAGTCTCCCACTTAATCCATTTTTCCATTTTCTTTGCTTTTATTCCATTTTTCATCATTTTCCATGTTTTCACTTGTTTTTATAGTTGTTGATCCTAATCATGATTAATGGTGGAGAGTAGATAATAAGCAAGCCTATGGTAGTGCAAGAAGCATATGTGATAGAGTGAGCTCCACTTCCATCATCAACTTAGAACTTAAGAAGAGAGTCACCAAATTTTTCCTTGAAAGGCTAGAGAGTTGAATTCATCTCAATGACTCATGATAGATGAAAAGGCCAAGTTGTTAATTTAAGGACAAGATACTAATCCATAGAGCTTAGATTTATGAGAATTGACAACCTTAGGTAATTTCTTTTCATTTGCTTCTAATTATGCTTAAGAAAGCCTAAGGGATACTTATTTAGTAGTTTCGCGAGACGCTCAAGGTTAAGTGTGGGGGAGTTGATAAGTACCATTTTTGTGATTATTTTAGATGTTAAAATCCATGTTTGACCCATGTTTTTATTGCTTAATTTTGATTTTACCCTAGGTTTTGGAACTTTATCTTATTTTGGACTTAATTGCAAAATTACATTAAAATGGATTAATTGGCCACTAAATTTTGGATCTATTTTTGTAGGCACCAAAGGTTCAAGGACTTAGGGCATATGGGGTCAAACTTGAGTCGGAAGTGACCCGGATCCGATTATCAAGCCTACGATTAATCCGAGCCGTCCGATTCAAGAGCGGCTAGATCTGAGCCATCCGGGACGATCTAAAGCAATCCGAGCTAGGGTTAGGGTTGATCAAGCTCTATGATCAAGATCTGAAGGTTTCATTCCAATCAGAGCTCAATCAACCGTTGGATCAAGCAAGGAGGGCTCTGGAGCGTCCATTCACAGATAGAGTTGATCTGGACCATCCGTTGCACATCTGGAGGATCCGAGCTACCATGAGGCAGATCCTGACCCCAGATCATCATCATAAAAGTTTGGCTCCAATCAGAGCAAGATCAGCCATTAGATTTCATCCGATCAATCACAGCCGTCCATTGCTAATGTATTTAATCAAAAAATTCCCAGGCTTTCTCCTTCGTCGCGTTTCCTCGCCGCAAACAGTAGGTTCTTCCGTTCTTTGCATTTTCTTCAGCTTTTCTTCAATTCAAGGGGCGCGACCCCTCAATTCTTCATCAAGATCAAGATTTGGATCATTGGAGATAGCTAGGGTGGAGAGTTCAACTCAGATTTCATCCGGACAGAGTTTGTTTGAGGGTTTCGGCACTCTTTGTGGTCCGGGAGCTTAAATCTCAGCTACAATCAAATTCCAACAACTTGAGCCACTTGTAGGGGTTCTCAGGTAAGCTCAGGTCGTCTCCAAATCACCATCGCAGCTCAACAACTGAGTTCGGAGCTTTCGGATTGGAAATTTCCTAGTTGATGCAGTTTGAGCAAAATTCGACCACTGAGCCATTTTCCAATTGGTTTGCTGAGCTTAGGGGTTCGAGGCCAGCCTTTGCGTGATGAACAAAGAAATCTTGAGCTTAGGGAGAGTTGAGGAGTAGTTTAACTAGTTAATTCCATGTTTCGTAGCTGTAATTTCCATTACTGTTTTATTCTGTTCAGTCTTGGTTTCAGATTGGTTTACTTTGTTTAATGCATTGTTCTAGCTTAATTAGGTTTCAACTCTGCTATGGTATGAGATAGATTACTTGTTAGTGATTAGTTGTGCTTAATTTCAGCTTGTTTTTCCACTTCAATTGCTTACGTGCCCTGTTCTTAGCTGCATATCAGTTTTTCTAGTTGTGTATCAGAATTTCTGTTTTCTTCTCTTACGTACCAGTTTTGTATCAAGTTTTATATTCTGAATTTACTTTGTAGCTTGTCTCCTTCACAAGCATTTGACTTCATTTCTGCAATTGGTTTCACTGATTCGTATCAGTTTTATAAATGCAAACCCAACTCAATTTCTGCAGTCCAAGTCTGCAAGTTCTTTTCAGCTTATGGTTTCAGGAATTCGAGTCAATTATACATTGGTTTTTCCTAATACTTTTTAAACATTGGATTGTGTATTCGATTCCTACCTCTTCTATTGATCTGCACTAGGTTATCACTGCCATCTCTGAATTCTGCATCCAAAATCTGCACCCTTGCGTTTGCAATCAATTCTGCACACCATTTCTGAATTTCTGTTGTTTCTGCCATGGATCAACTCTGAATTCATCATTTCTGCAGCTAGCTTCAAGCATGAGATTTTAGTTGCTTGCTGGATTATTTTTCGTCCATTACATTGCAGCATTAAATTTCTGAAGTTAAACTTAAACTCTGCATCTGAATTGTACAAGAAATTCTGCACATTGTTTGCCTTAAACGTGTCTGATTTGGATCTGAATTTGGATACTAAATTTCTTCCTTCAAATCTTGCAAACTTATTCACTAATAACCTTGCTTTCTAAGCTTAACGGACCATGTTTCAAATCTGAATTCTCAGTTTGCAGTGTCTGCAATTGGTCTCAATTCATGAAGCAGTTTTTTTGATTAATTCTCTTTTTGTGTGCTGAGTTGGTGGAATTCTGCAACTTAACAAGTTCAGCCTCCGCACTGTTTAGTATCAGGACTAACCTATCTTCTAGTGCCGCGCTGTGATTGAAGTCAGTTGAATTCGAAATAGGATCGTTTCTGAATTGTATTCCATGTTTGCACATAAATTGTTCCCTTTGCGTGCCAAGTTATTTCTTGGCTGCAATTTGGTATCAAATGAATGATTCGGTTTTGAGTTGTAGATTTTGAAGTTCGACATGATTTGTAGAGTCTTTTTGCCATTGCTGGCAGTATTGTTTTTACAATTCGGATAAGTGTTTTGGATGATCAAGTTTATCATTGTTTGAGCCATGAGTTGACATTTCTGAACTTAAACATGCCTAGTTAATTCTCAATTGAGTTTTCCTTTCAGATTGCACCCCAAACCGAACCCAAATCTTTATTCGAAACCCAAAAACATAAACGACACCTAAATACAAGCGCGAATCGAACAAACCTTCAACTAGTCCCTGAGAAAAATACGACCTGTGGCCCCTATATTACATTTCCATATTTTTGATTGTAAAAGGGTTTCCAGTTGTTCATTCATAAATATTTAAATTCTGATAGTCCCACAATTCGTGACAAATTTAATTAGTATATTTGGGGCTGTCAAATTTTTGACAAGACCCAAATGATATATTAAATATTGTCACGAAAGTTGGGTCTATCAAATTTAAATATGAATAAATGAATGAAATGCTGGAAACCCTTTTACAATCAAAAGTATGAAAATGTAATATAGGGGCCACAGGTCGTATTTTTCTCAGGGACTAGTTGAAGGTTTATTCGATTCGCGCTTGTATTTAGGTGTCGTTTATGTTTTTGGGTTTCGAATAAAGATTTGGGTTCGGTTTGGGGTGCAATCTGAAAGGAAAACTCAATTGAGAATTAACTAGGCAAGTTTAAGTTCAGAAATGTCAACTCATGGCTCAAACAATGATAAACTTGATCATCCAAAACATTTATCCGAATTGTAAAAACAATACTGCCAGCAATGGCAAAAAGACTCTACAAATCATGTCGAACTTCAAAATCTACAACTCAAAACCGAATCATTCATTTGATACCAAATTGCAGCCAAGAAATAACTTGGCACGCAAAGGGAACAATTTATGTGCAAACATGGAATACAATTCAGAAACGATCCTATTTCGAATTCAACTGACTTCAATCACAGCGCGGCACTAGAAGATAGGTTAGTCCTGATACTAAACAGTGCGGAGGCTGAACTTGTTAAGTTGCAGAATTCCACCAACTCAGCACACAAAAAGAGAATTAATCAAAAAAACTGCTTCATGAATTGAGACCAATTGCAGACACTGCAAACTGAGAATTCAGATTTGAAACATGGTCCGTTAAGCTTAGAAAGCAAGGTTATTAGTGAATAAGTTTGCAAGATTTGAAGGAAGAAATTTAGTATCCAAATTCAGATCCAAATCAGACACGTTTAAGGCAAACAATGTGCAGAATTTCTTGTACAATTCAGATGCAGAGTTTAAGTTTAACTTCAGAAATTTAATGTTGCAATGTAATGGACGAAAAATAATCCAGCAAGCAACTAAAATCTCATGCTTGAAGCTAGCTGCAGAAATGATGAATTCAGAGTTGATCCATGGCAGAAACAACAGAAATTCAGAAATGGTGTGCAGAATTGATTGCAAACGCAAGGGTGCAGATTTTGGATGCAGAATTCAGAGATGGCAGTGATAACCTAGTGCAGATCAACAGAAGAGGTAGGAATCGAATACACAATCCAATGTTTAAAAAGTATTAGGAAAAACCAATGTATAATTGACTCGAATTCCTGAAACCATAAGCTGAAAAGAACTTGCAGACTTGGACTGCAGAAATTGAGTTGGGTTTGCATTTATAAAACTGATACGAATCAGTGAAACCAATTGCAGAAATGAAGTCAAATGCTTGTGAAGGAGACAAGCTACAAAGTAAATTCAGAATATAAAACTTGATACAAAACTGGTACGTAAGAGAAGAAAACAGAAATTCTGATACACAACTAGAAAAACTGATATGCAGCTAAGAACAGGGCACGTAAGCAATTGAAGTGGAAAAACAAGCTGAAATTAAGCACAACTAATCACTAACAAGTAATCTATCTCATACCATAGCAGAGTTGAAACCTAATTAAGCTAGAACAATGCATTAAACAAAGTAAACCAATCTGAAACCAAGACTGAACAGAATAAAACAGTAATGGAAATTACAGCTACGAAACATGGAATTAACTAGTTAAACTACTCCTCAACTCTCCCTAAGCTCAAGATTTCTTTGTTCGTCACGCAAAGGCTGGCCTCGAACCCCTAAGCTCAGCAAACCAATTGGAAAATGGCTCAGTGGTCGAATTTTGCTCAAACTGCATCAACTAGGAAATTTCCAATCCGAAAGCTCCGAACTCAGTTGTTGAGCTGCGATGGTGATTTGGAGACGACCTGAGCTCACCTGAGAACCCCTACAAGTGGCTCAAGTCGTCGGAATTTGATTGTAGCTGAGATTTAAGCTCTCGGACCACAAAGAGTGCCGAAACCCTCAAACAAACTCTGTCCGGATGAAATCTGAGTTGAACTCTCCACCCTAGCTATCTCCAATGATCCAAATCTTGATCTTGATGAAGAATTGAGGGGTCGCGCCCCTTGAATTGAAGAAAAGCTGAAGAAAATGCAAAGAACGGAAGAACCTACTGTTTGCGGCGAGGAAACGGGACGAAGAACAACTGCTGCATGTTTTTGATTAAATAGTTATCAACGGACGGCCCAGATTGATCGGAGGAGATCCAACGGCTGATCTTGCTCTGATTTGAGCCAAACTTTTATGATGATGATTTGGGGTCAGGATCTGCCTTGTGGTAGCTCGGATCCTCCAGATATGCAACGGATGGTCCAGATCAACTCAATCTGTGAATGGACGCTCCAGAGCCCTCCAAGCTTGATCCGACGGTTGATTTAGCTTTGATTGGGATGAAACCTTCAGATCTTGATCATAGAGCTTGATCAACCCTAACCCTAGCTCGGATTGCTTCAGATCGTCCCGGATGGCTCAGATCTAGCTGCTCTTGAATCGGACGGCCCGGATTAATTGTAAGCTTGATAATTCGATCCGGTTCACATCCGACTCAAGTTTGACCCAATATGCCCTAGGTCCAGGATCCTTTCATGCCTACAAAAATATATCAGAAAATTAGTGGCCAAATAATCCAAAAATGTGTAATTTTGCAATTAAGTCCAAAATAAGAGGAAATCCTAAAACCTAGGGTAAAATCATAATTAAGCAATAAAAACATGGGTCAAACATGGATTTTAGCAATTAAAATAATCAATAAAATGGTGCTTATCAACTCCCCCACACTTAACCTGGAGCGTCTCGCGAAACAACTAAATATGTATCCCTTAGATTTTCTTAAGCATAATTAGAAGCAAATGAAAAGAAATTACCTAAGGTTGTCAATTCTCAAAAATCTAAGCTCTATGGATTAGTATCTTGTCCTTAAATCAACAACTTAGCCTTTTCATCTATCATGAGTCATTGAGATGAATTTAAATCACTAGCCTTTCAAGGAAAAATTTGGTGGCTCTCTCCTTAAGTTCTAAGTTGATGATGGAAGTGGAGCTCACTCTTACACACATGTTTCTTGCACTACCATAGGCTTGCTTATTATCTAATCTCCACCATTAATCATGATTAGGATTCACATCTACAAAAACAAGTGAAAACATGGAAAATGGTAAGAAATGGAGTAGAAATTAAGGAAATGGAAAAATTGATGGAGTGGGAGACTTGGTTGCTTAAAAATATTTCCAATGTGCTTTGCCCCATCTTTACAGTCCTCTAGTGATATCCAAAAGTGTGGTGAAGTAAATCTTGAGTAATTCCTTTGATTTGGATGAAAAATAACTCCATTTGATCTCAATGTGCCAAGTTTCAATTTTTGTGCCAACCTTGCTTCTTTCACTCTTTTCTCAGATTTTTTTCTTTCTTTCTTTCTCTCTAGTGAATTTAGAATGTAATGGAGCAAAGAATTTGATTTGGATGTGAGAAACTTCACTTGATTTCATGGTGCCAAAGTTCACTTGTTGTGTGCCACTTTATTTCTCTCTTTTTCTTTTCTTTTCTCAAACTGTTTTTTTTTCTTTTTTGGTCAGCTGCTGAAATTGCTGCTTTCTTTCTTTCTTGTAAGGTGAGCTTCAAGTGGACTGATCAGCACTGTTTTGGCACAAGAAGTGGCAGCTCCAAGTACTCATTGCAAATTTTCTTCTTCTTTGTTCTTAGCTGATTGTTTGCTTCCTCACTGTTTTATTCATTCCTGATCTGCACGATTTCAATCCAATTCAGATTAGTTGCAAATCAGCTTCCTTTTCTGATCAGTGAGCTACAATTCAGCTTTACAAACACAATTTCTGATCAATCAGTTTGATTTCCAGCCAAATCACTGCACTTTCTGTTTTTTTTTCTGCTGAAATTCCAGCTCAAGATCTCCATTTCTCTGCTCTCCACCAGCTTCAACTCCGTCTATGACAAAGTGTTCTGATTTCTACAGCAAAGGACTTCTAGAGAATCTGCTTTACAGCTTGTATGGAAACACTTTGATATGGTAAACAAATTACTGCACTTGAATTTCTGCACAGATTTGCTGCCTTGCGTTTCAGATTTTTTTCCAGCTTGTTTTTCGGATCTGTCCAGTTCACAAATCATTTAGCAAGATGTGTTCGATTTCTACAGCAAAGAGCAGCTGCTAGTCCACAGCATTCCGACCAAAAACAGCTATCTAAAGAATCTATTCCTTCAATGGCACAACCTTGTAGCAAGATGTGTTTTCAGATTTTTTTTTCTGTTTTTTTTTCTTTTCAGCTGAATTCACAATGGCACAATCTTGCTTAGATCTTCAACTTTTTGCTTGACTTCTTCCGGAATATGGCTTCAATTGAATGGTTGCGTGCCACTTAGACTTTGGCACACAAATTCTTCTTCATCCACCCAATTTAGCTTGGCACATGTAATTGCTTGGATCTTCAAATTATATTCAAGAATCTATATGCCTCAATTGCTTCCATCCTTTTGCTCATTTTTGACACCAAACTCAACTTGGCACATAAAAATGCAGAATTTTTTTTTTCTTCGACATAAATTGCTTCTTTGATACCAAATCTTTCCAAAACACTAATCACTCCCCCACACTTAAATCTTTGTCCGTCTCGGGCAAAATAACATTAAGAACATCTCAAGCAACAAGTCCAAAGAAAAGTGAGGATAAGAGTAGGAAATAAGTAAAGAAAAAGGGAATGAACATGATTTTTGTCAAAATTGATATGTAAAGGGGAAACAAATGGATTAGCCTCTATAGATGTGATCCAATCATTCAAATATGGTTTTGAAAGAACCTAAGCAAGTTCTAGAGCACAATGACATATGCGTATCACAAAAGTAAGGCTAATTCTCACTAGGCAAAAATATTCATCTCAATCTTCAATTAAGAATCTAAAGCAAAGTAGTACTCAAGCATCCAAGAATTCATCCATGAACTCAAACCCTAAGTTTTGACAACCAAATTTAATTAATTTTCTAAGAGATCTAAAATGCTATGGAGATACCTAGAGGGATACTTTTATTTCTACTCATGCAAGAAAGTGACAAAAGAAATAACATGCATTTATTTACAAGGACTCAGTTCAAAGGAAAATTCTAATTCTAGGAAGCATGAAAATGAAAAATGAAATAAAAGAAAATACAAGAAAAAAAACTCCCCTTTATTTCTGGTGGACGGAGTCGATCCAGAAGTAGCCTCCATCGTGGTAATGGAGGTGTCTGGGTGGCTGGGAGAATCGGACTCCCCCACACTTGAACTTCACAGAAAAATGCTCTGGTGGTCTAAGTCGATTCAGGTTCAAGAGTCATTCAAGGGATGGAGTGCTTTTAATTAAAGTCAGATCATCTCCTCCTTCTTGATGCCCTTCAGAAGTCCTTCCAGGAGGCTGGAGTCTGTTCAGTTGGAGCACCCACTCCTGAAGTCTTCTGGACCCTGCAAAAACATGTAATACCTCTCTCAAGCGTTCAGGGTCAGAAAGAAATGATATAAGTTCAGTTTCTGCATGAAATAAATCCAAATCTGCATCATGTCCAATTAAATCAATTTGTGGTGCCTCAATAAAATTTTCAAAATTATTTCCTACCAAATTTGCATCCATATACTCATCACAAATAAAGAAATCAATTTCTGGCTCATCAATAGAAATTTCACAATTATTTTCAATCAAGGGTGTATCAAGTAATGTGTCACAACCAATCAAATCAATATCAGGTATCTCCATGAGTTTCTCACATTCATTCTCAGCATATGAAATAGCAAGAGATTCATCAAAATAAATAACATCAATTTCAGGCACTTCTAAAAAATTTTCACTATCCATATCCACAAAAGATGTATTAAGTGATTCATCATAAAAAACTACATCAATTATGGGTGCCTCTAAAATTATTTCGCTATTCATATTTACAATGGATGTGTCAAGTAATGCATGATGATCAATAAAATCAATGTTTGGTACCTCTATTGGATTTTCACAAACAATCTCTACACAAGGTATATCAATAAATTCATCAGAGTCAATAGAATCATCCCTAGGCACCTCACTGAATTTTTCTTAAGAACAAGGAGAAATACTTACCTGAGCGTGCTGGATAATACCTGAAGGTTCTATAATAGTAGATGTATCTGTGGTCTCCTCCTGGTCATGTACATGCTCCTCTTCAGCCTCAGGCTCTGGTGGACAATAAACTGGTGATCCTTGGGTGCTTGCTTCCACCATGCAAGTCCCTACACTTTCTGGTTCGTTCTCTAAATCTTGTGGTGGTCCCTGGGGCTGTGTGCAATCCCCTACACCTATGGAATCATCTCCTCTGTATGCTTCTCCTGTAATATCTGCAACGACAGTGTCAGAAAAATTAGGACCACTAATAACACTATCATCAGAAAATAAAAGTCTAGAATGGTCCTGTGGAGCTTCAGTTTCTTCTTCTGGAGCTGAAAAATTTGGAATTGGATTTTGAGTAGGAGTCTCCGGAGGAATGCATGCTCTAGGTGCCCAGACTTTAATGTATTCTTCTTCTTCTTCCTCTAAAATTGCAAGATCCATTAAAGAAAGATTTGGCCTTGCACTAGGGTCACCTTGAACTTGTATCTGATTCATTTGACTAGAAATTTGTCCAACGCCTTTTTCGATGTCTTGAAGCCTTTGCTGCCTTTGATGATATTGTACAACTTGTTGATAAATCTCCTCCATTCTTCGTAGTTGAGCCTCATTCTCATTAAGATTCTCAAAGCCTCCTTGGTTAGCATAGCTCCTTGACTGATTTTGAAAGGATGAAGTAGGCTGAAAATTTTGAGCTTGCTGATTTGGTTGAAAACATGGCTGTTGAGGCTGATTAAAGGCTGATACTGTTTGGAAAATTTGCTGGGAAATGTAGCCTGAAAGTTTTGATTTTGGTCTGGAAAATTAGGTGGCGAAGGCTGAAAATTCTGCCCTTGAAACCCTTGATTGTAGGGCTGTGAAAACTGGTTCAAGGGCTGTGTAGGCTGAAAATTTTGTTGGTTTTGCGCTGGAAAAACTGGGAATGATTGAAAACTTTGCTGCCCTTGATTGTATTGCTGGAATTGAGGTTCAAATTGCTGAAATGGTTGCTGAAAATTGGGCTGAAATTGCTGAAAACTGGGCTGAAAATTCTGGAAAATTGGCTGCCCGTTCTGAAAATTCTGTAAATTCTGGAAATTGCTGGAATTTGGCTGAAATTGTTGGAAATCTTGCTGTGGTGGCTCGAATTGTTGAAATGGTGGCTGAAACTGAAAGTTTGGTTGCTGAAAATTAGGATAGGGCTGCTGAAATTGATCATTCGGGTGCTGAAAATTCAAATGGGGCTGCTGGAAATCAAAATATGGCTGCTGGAATTCTTGGAGTGGCTGAAGTTGTTGTTGAGGTGGCTGAAATGTAGGCTGAATCGGCCTCTGGTAAGCAGATGACTGAGCTTTATGTTCTAGTTGGTAGTCCCACTCCTTTAACACATTTCTTATCTCCTCCAATGTCTTTTCTATCTCTTTTGACCCCATTTTGAATTTGCAGCCCTGTCACAAATTAAACAAGAAAAATGGCAGCAACCGTATATGAAAGAATAAGCACAATAAAATGGAACCCAATGATATGTCTAAAAGCATACAAACAAAAATCAAACAAATCAACTAGTTGTCTCCCCGGCAACGGCGCCAAAAATTTGACGGGCCCAAATATACTAATTAATTTGTCACGAAATGTATGGGCTCATCAAATTTAAATATCAATGAAATGCTGGAAACCCTTTTACAATCAAAAATATGGAAATGTAATATAGGGGCCACAGGTCGTATTTTTCTCAGGGACTAGTTGAAGGTTTGTTCGATTCGCGCTTGTATTTAGGTGTCGTTTATGTTTTTGGGTTTCGAATAGAGATTTGGGTTCGGTTTGGGGTGCAATCTGAAAGGAAAACTCAATTGAGAATTAACTAGGCAAGTTTAAGTTCAGAAATGTCAACTCATGGCTCAAACAATGATAAACTTGATCATCCAAAACATTTATCCGAATTGTAAAAACAATACTGCCAGCAATGGCAAAAAGACTCTACAAATCATGTCGAACTTCAAAATCTACAACTCAAAACCGAAACATTCATTTGATACCAAATTGCAGCCAAGAAATAACTTGGCACACAAAGGGAACAATTTATGTGCAAACATGGAATACAATTCAGAAACGATCCTATTTCGAATTCAACTGACTTCAATCACAGCGCGGCACTAGAAGATAGGTTAGTCCTGATACTAAACAGTGCGGAGGCTGAACTTGTTAAGTTGCAGAATTCCACCAACTCAGCACACAAAAAGAGAATTAATCAAAAAAACTGCTTCATGAATTGAGACCAATTGCAGACACTGCAAACTGAGAATTCAGATTTGAAACATGGTCCGTTAAGCTTAGAAAGCAAGGTTATTAGTGAATAAGTTTGCAAGATTTGAAGGAAGAAATTTAGTATCCAAATTCAGATCCAAATCAGACACGTTTAAGGCAAACAATGTGCAGAATTTCCTGTACAATTCAGATGCAGAGTTTAAGTTTAACTTCAGAAATTTAATGCTGCAATGTAATGGACGAAAAATAATCCAGCAAGCAACTAAAATCTCATGCTTGAAGCTAGCTGCAGAAATGATGAATTCAGAGTTGATCCATGGCAGAAACAACATAAATTCAGAAATGGTGTGCAGAATTGATTGCAAACGCAAGGGTGCAGATTTTGGATGCAGAATTCAGAGATGGCAGTGATAACCTAGTGCAGATCAACAGAAGAGGTAGGAATCGAATACACAATCCAATGTTTAAAAAGTATTAGGAAAAACCAATGTATAATTGACTCGAATTCCTGAAACCATAAGCTGAAAAGAACTTGCAGACTTGGACTGCAGAAATTGAGTTGGGTTTGCATTTATAAAACTGATACGAATCAGTGAAACCAATTGTAGAAATGAAGTCAAATGCTTGTGAAGGAGACAAGCTACAAAGTAAATTCAGAATATAAAACTTGATACAAAACTGGTACGTAAGAGAAGAAAACAGAAATTCTGATACACAACTAGAAAAACTGATATGCAGCTAAGAACAGGGCACGTAAGCAATTGAAGTGGAAAAACAAGCTGAAATTAAGCACAACTAATCACTAACAAGTAATCTATCTCATACCATAGCAGAGTTGAAACCTAATTAAGCTAGAACAATGCATTAAACAAAGTAAACCAATCTGAAACCAAGACTGAACAGAATAAAACAGTAATGGAAATTACAGCTACGAAACATGGAATTAACTAGTTAAACTACTCCTCAACTCTCCCTAAGCTCAAGATTTCTTTGTTCGTCACGCAAAGGCTGGCCTCGAACCCCTAAGCTCAGCAAACCAATTGGAAAATGGCTCAGTGGTCGAATTTTGCTCAAACTGCATCAACTAGGAAATTTCCAATCCGAAAGCTCCGAACTCAGTTGTTGAGCTGCGATGGTGATTTGGAGACGACCTGAGCTCACCTGAGAACCCCTACAAGTGGCTCAAGTCGTCGGAATTTGATTGTAGCTGAGATTTAAGCTCCCGGACCACAAAGAGTGCCGAAACCCTCAAACAAACTCTGTCCGGATGAAATCTGAGTTGAACTCTCCACCCTAGCTATCTCCAATGATCCAAATCTTGATCTTGATGAAGAATTGAGGGGTCGCGCCCCTTGAATTGAAGAAAAGCTGAAGAAAATGCAAAGAACGGAAGAACCTACTGTTTGCGGCGAGGAAACGCGACGAAGAACAACTGCTGCATGTTTTTGATTAAATAGTTATCAACGGACGGCCCAGATTGATCGGAGGAGATCCAACGGCTGATCTTGCTCTGATTTGAGCCAAACTTTTATGATGATGATCTGGGGTCAGGATCTGCCTTGTGGTAGCTCGGATCCTCCAGATATGCAACGGATGGTCCAGATCAACTCAATCTGTGAATGGACGCTCCAGAGCCCTCCAAGCTTGATCCGACGGTTGATTTAGCTTTGATTGGGATGAAACCTTCAGATCTTGATCATAGAGCTTGATCAACCCTAACCCTAGCTCGGATTGCTTCAGATCGTCCCGGATGGCTCAGATCTAGCCGCTCTTGAATCGGACGGCCCGGATTAATTGTAAGCTTGATAATTCGATCCGGTTCACATCCGACTCAAGTTTAACCCAGTATGCCCTAGGTCCAGGATCCTTTCATGCCTACAAAAATATATCAGAAAATTAGTGGCCAAATAATCCAAAAATGTGTAATTTTGCAATTAAGTCCAAAATAAGAGGAAATCTTAAAACCTAGGGTAAAATCATAATTAAGCAATAAAAACATGGGTCAAACATGGATTTTAGCAATTAAAATAATCAATAAAATGGTGCTTATCACTGCTCCCGGGTGCCCCCAGCGTCCCGGGCGCCCCGATGCGCATACCTCGAACCAAAAGCCTTCGAAGCCAGAAGATAAAGTTTGACCCGGTCAATCCGGGCGCCCCGAGCGCTCTGGGCGCCCCGGTCAAAGCGGATCCAGAGGATCAGACGCGACCGAGACTTTGGCGGATCAAAGGCCACGTGGGGGGCGCCCTCGACGTCCCGGGCGCCCCCAGGCCCTATATAAAGGCCCTTCGACCAAGGCTTAAGAACAACAACTCTCTCAACACCTCAAAGCTCTTCTACGCTCGTGCCTTGCTCCGGACACTCTCCAACTCGAGCTGACGACGTCCCGCTGCTCCGAAAAAGTTGATCTACTCCGGACGTCAGTAAAGAAGAGCATTCTTTTTTATTTACTGCACTTATCTTTGTAATTAAATTCTGTAAACCTTTTTGCGCCTATATAGAATTGCCCAAAGTAAACGGTCAACGACCGTGGGCCTTGGAGTAGGAGTCGACACAGGCTCCGAACCAAGTAAATCGACTGTGTCTTATTTTTTAATTTCCGCTGCGTACCTGCTCTTACTCAAATCCGAAAGATTTCCGATATTCACCCCCCCTCTATCGGTTTTCTCGATCCAACACAGGTTTGTTCGTTTTCTATCTTAGGTTGTAACGGACGCTGGCGCTGGCTAGAGCTGCTGACTAGGGCTTGTCTGAGGGAAGCTCAGGGAGTCTAGGTGTGCTCAGTGGTAGCTGGCTGTTGCAGGAGAGCAGCTGGAGGCTGCAGTGAGGTGCTGTGACCTGGCGATCAGTGGAGGAACTTAAGCACTTGGTGGCGAAGAAGTCTCAACAACAACAACGCTACATACACTTGATCTGTTTTCTGTTCTTGCGACAACTCTTGTTTCTGCTCGTGTGATTACATCCATCATCTCTTGAGCAAGCGACTGTGATCTTTGAAGCAACCATCTATTACTTGAGCACTTGGAAGAGAAGCAAGAGGCTTGGCGAGTCCATCAGCGAGAAGACACGAAGAAGGGAGTTCTTGCGTGAGATCTGCGTTGAGTTGAGCTCGGGAGAAGTCTGCTTGTGTTCTTGTGGTTCTAAGTGCTAAGTAAGATCCTTCTTGTGTTTCTTGTGCTTTATACTTGATTCATTTCGAAATGCTGTGGAGAGGTTACTCCACCGAGAAGGAGGTTGC
Organism: Boesenbergia rotunda; assembly: GCA_024364735.1. NCBI lineage: Eukaryota > Viridiplantae > Streptophyta > Magnoliopsida > Zingiberales > Zingiberaceae > Boesenbergia > Boesenbergia rotunda. The sequence goes on from JAGFNQ010000477.1 coordinate 382,105, forward strand.
ATTTTATCCGGATTTTTCGAGGCTTGATCTGCCGACGATCAAGGGATCACCCACCTTAAGGGCACGCCAAGGAGTAGGGGCAAGTTATCTCCGAACCTTGTAAATCCTCTTGTTAGCGTAATGCATTTGTGTTTATCTTAGGGTTTAGTTTTCTGCAACTCTGATTTTCTTGTGCTTCCACTGTGCTACTAACATTTGAGGTGCAGAAATACGAAAAGAGCTAAAGTTCAAGTGTCTGGCTACATTCACCCCCCCTCTCTAGCCATCCAAGTTTCAACAAGTGGTATCAGAGCTTGGGGCTCTGTACAAGCGGATTAACAACCAAGAGTCAACTACAATGGCTTTGAGAGAAGGTTTTTCCACCGCCCAACCTCCCTTCTTCGATGGAGCAGATTTTCAATATTGGAGATCGAAAATGGAGTACTACCTAAAGATGGATATCAACACTTGGTTCGCTGTGAAGGAAGGGTTTTCCCCTCCAAAGGATGATGAAGGAAAAGAATTGGAGTCATGGCGTTGGTTGGCTGTGCAAACCCGGAAGAGTGAAGCCGACGCGAAGGCGGTGGTGACCCTACAATGTGGCATGAACAAAGATCAACTCATCAAGGTTGGTCCCTTCACAAGTGCAAAAGATTTGTGGAATAAACTCATTGAACTCCTTGAGGCCACCCGAGACTCAAGAATCGCCAAGAGGGATTTGTTCCTCAACCAACTTCAAAATCTCTCCATGAAAGAGAGTGAAACCGTAAGTGAGCTCCACAGCAGATTCAAAGAGGTATTGAATGGTCTTCATTCCATAGATGGAAAGGTCAAAAACCGCGACCTTGTAAGGTATGTGTTGAAAGCTTTTCCAAGGAATGCTTTGTGGTCATCCATGGTGGATGCCTATAATGTTTCCATGGACTTATCAATTGTCAAATTAGATGATTTATTTTGTGAAATGGAATTGCATGAAATGGCTAACAAAGACCCCAAGGAGAAGGGGATTGCCTTAGTTGTAGGAGAAAAGACTAAGGAGAAGAAGGAGAAGGAAGTCTCTTCATCTTCATCCTCTTCCGAATCTGAATACGAGTCCGAGGAAGATGGCAGCGGGTCTTCTTCCTCTGAGATGGCAAATTTTGTTCGAATAATGATGAGGAAGGGTCAACGCTTCAAGGGTAAAGGTAACCCTAGTGAAGTTAAGCTTGATAAATCTAACATTACTTGCTATGAGTGTAGCAAGAAAGAGCACTTCAAGAAGGACTGCCCAAAGCTCAAGAAGAAGGAGGATAAATCCAAGAAAAAGAAGGAGGATAAATCCAAGAAGAAGAAGGAGGCCTTGAAGGCCACTTGGGATGAATCCTCCTCAAGTTCATCTGATGAAGAGAAGGAGGAGAAGAGTACACGGCATGTGGCACTCATGGCACTTGAGGGAGATGAGAGCAGTGATGAATCCTCCGACTCCTCAAACACGGCTTCATCATCTTCGGATGATGAAGAGGTAATCACTCCCGAACTTGAGAAATGTTATAGAACAATTGCATGTTTAACCGATTTTTTGAAGAAGTCAAAACAAAAAATTAAGTCTTTGAAAATTGAAATTGAACAATTGAAATCCTCTAGGGATGAGGATGTAGATGATTTACATATAGAGATGTTAGAGGATGAGATTAAATCTTTGAAAATTGAAGTTGAACAATTGAAGACCTCTAGGGATAAGGATGTAGATGATTTGCATGTTGAGATGCTAGAGGAGGAAAATAAATCATTGAAGAGTAAAGTTGAGAAACTCAAGAGTGTTCTTGAGAAGTTCTCAACAAGTTCAAAGACCATAGACATGATCTTGAATGCCCAAAGGGCAGTCTACAATAGGGCCGGTATTGGTTACTGACCCAAAGAACCATCATTTGTGTCCTTAATGTCTAGGACTGATGTTAGACAATCTAAGACACCTAGGGCTCAAAGGAGAGTAGTCAAGGCATGGGTGCCTAAGTCTTGCTTAGTAAGTGCTTTAGGACTACCTTGGAAAGTTCACAGCAAAGGCTGATGAAGGGATACTGGTCGGGTACTCCCTTGTTAGCAAAGCCTACCGAGTCTACAACAAGAAGTCTAGATTGGTTGAAGAATCTTCTGATGTTGTCTTTGAAGAAATTCCAAAAGCAAATGATCAATCAGAAGATATTGAAGGAGCTCAATTTGAACTCAGGCAACTGGGTTTAGATGAAAGTCCAAATGTTGTTGATAATGGTGATGAGTCTAATGACGGTGAGCCTAGATAACCCATCGATCAGCCAGATCCTGAGGTTGAGCTGGTGTCTAGTGAAACCATTCAAGAAGCACCACCAACTCCTAGGACAACTAGGTTAGCCTCTAGTCATCCCCAAGACTAGATTGTTGGAGACATCCATTATGGAGTTAGGACTAGATCATTCTTCTGGAATGAGGCTAATGAAGTTGCCCTAATTTCCGAAATTGAACCTAGAAAAATTGACGAAGCATTAAATGATCCTGATTGGATCATCGCCATGATGCAAGATGAACTAGGTTAATTCAAAAGAAGTCAAGTTTGGGATTTAGTCCCTAGACCGAAGAAGACCACCATTATTGGAACCAAATGGGTCTTCAAAAATAAATTGAACCATAAGGGAGAAATTATAAGAAACAAGGCACGATTAGTGGCCAAGGGCTACAGTCAAGTAGAAGGCCTTGATTATGATGAGACCTATGCTCCCGTGGCACGATTAGAGTCCATCTGATTGATGCTTGCATTTGCAGCACATCGTGGTTTCAAGTTATATCAAATGGATGTCAAATCGGCATTCCTAAATGGTTTAATAAGAAAAGAGGTCTATGTCGAACAATCTCCGGGGTTTGAGAGTATCGAATTTCCAAACCACGTATTTAAGATCAAGAAGGCGCTTTATGGCCTTAAACAAGTACCCCGAGCTTGGTATGAGCGGTTGTTGACGTTCCTAATTGAAAAAGGCTTTGTTAGAGGCCAAATAGACCCTACACTATTTCTACGAAGAGATGGTGACAATATATTTGTAGCCCAAGTATATGTCGATGACATAATTTGTGGCTCAAACAACAAGGGCTATTTAAATGAGTTTATTGGACACATGGAGAATGAATTTGAAATGCGTCTAGTGGGAGAGTTGACTTTCTTCCTTGGACTCGAAATCAAACAAACCCGGGATGGAATCCATGTGCATCAATCAAAGTATACTCAAGAAATGCTTTGAAATTTTAACATGAGTGATTCAAAAGAGGTAACCACTCCCATGGCTACAAACACAAGATTAGACAATGATGAGAGTGGTAAACCTGTTGATTTGACTCAATATCGGAGCATGGTAGGTAGTCTGCTATACCTCACAGCCAGTCGACCTGATATACTTTTTGCTGTGGGTATGTGCGCTAGGTATCAAGTCTGTGCTAAGGAATCTCACTTAATTATTGTCAAGAGAATTTTGAGATACCTTAAAGGCACAATTGGTGTTGGTCTATGGTACCCCCGTACCGAATCATTCAACCTAATTGGCTACACCGATTCCGACTATGCTGGATGAAAGTTAGATCGGAAAAGCATAAGTGGGGGCTGCCAATTTTTAGGATCATCTCTAGTTAGTTGGTCAAGTCGAAAGCAACACTGTGTTGCTCTCTCCACGACCGAGGCAGAATATATTGCTATGGGAGAGAGCATATCGCAATTGTTGTGGATGATTCATACTTTAGAGGACTATGGATTAAGCTACAAGGGTGTGCAAGTGTTGTGTGATAACATTAGCACAACTAATCAAACTAAGAATCCAGCCCACCATTCTAGGACTAAACATATTGAAGTGCGTCACCACTTCATTAGGGATCATGTTGCTAGAGGAGATGTTGTACTCTCATATGTTGAGTCCAAATCAAATCTAGCAGACATTTTCACTAAACCACTCCCCGAGAATGAATTTAGTTTCTTAAGAAGGGAATTGGGAATGTGTCGCGCTTCGTAGGATTGAAATGCATTCAAAACCCTTTATGATCATTTCGAATTGTTGGGAAAAACAATTGGGTAACTTGGGGACATCTCATACAAACTATAAGGTTCAACAAAACATTTTTGTTTGCTAGAAATGGGGTGAGATACTAGAATCAACTTAATTTCTCAAAATGTCAATGCATCCCTTGAGAAATTTGGTTGACGAGATAAAAATAACTTTGGTGACCAAGTATGGGGAAAACCAATGTATAACACATGTGTACTTGGCTCCATGATCATACTTGGACATTCCAATCAAGGAAACTTGATTGGAGACTTGAATTTGGGATAAACTTACTTGAAATTGCTTGAATGTTTGTTGATTGAGTTTGACTACACTTGGGTGGAGCAAAGTGATTTGTCAAAACCATAAGGACTTTTGATCCTCCTTCAGGGATAAATTATAGTCATGGGATCACTTCCAAGATCGATAACTTTCATCGGATCTTATCAGAAATCGTTTGGAAGTCTGAAATTGAAAGTTTCAGATCGTATCAGGAAAATCAGGATGCCTGATCGGTCACCGGACCGATCAGGAGTAGGACTGATCGGTCCAACAGACTGATCAAGCTGTTTCGCGATTAACCACAGAAATTTCTATGTGTTGGTCTGGATCGGTCCCCGGACCGATCTGGACCTCCCCGTGGTCATCGGTCCACAGACCGATCAGAGAGGTCACAGAACACTTCGCGAAAAATTGTCCAAACAATCTGTGTTGGCCTGGATCGGTCCACAGACCGATCTGGCACCCTGTGGTGATCGGTCCACAGACCGATCAGGGCGCTCCCAGATCGATCGGTGATCCGTTCGATCACATTAAATTTCAGTTGGTGGACCGATCCACCAACCTATTAACTTCTTGTAAACCCTTTCTTCCCAAGCCCTAGCGCTGAAATCCTCTCTTGCGCGTGCGATCTACTTGCTGTGCGAGAGCTCCTCCTATGTTTCCTCCTCCCTGCGCGTGGCTTCTTGCGTTCGCCTCCCTGCTGCGCGTGTGATTGGGTTTTCTTCTGCGCTGCTAGGAGTTTCTCTTTTGCTGCTATGTTCTCTCTCGCAAAGCACCATTTGTGTGTGTTGTTTTCTGCACAACTCAGTAGCGTGTTTTCTCCAACCAAGTACTTCATGGCACCAAAGTAAGCTTTGTGTACGATTTTCATTTGGTGCTTATCATTCTAACAGCTACCAGTTTTAGGCTAACCATGTTTTTCTTATGGTGTTCCTTTTTGTGTTGTTACCCTAATTCTGTCGTGACCCTTCCTTGCCATGATCTTGTTGGATCGAGAGAAACGATAGAGGGGGGGTGAATATCGTAAGTCGTTTCGGATTTAGAGAGAGAATGCACAGCGGAAAAATTAAAACAAAACAGTACGCAAGACACCAAGATTTTTTACTTGGTTCGGAGTCGCGGTCGGCTCCTACTCCAAGGCCCACGGTCGTTAACCGTTTACTGGGGGCAATTCTATATGTGCGCAAAATTCTTACAAACAATTATACAGAAGTAAGTGCAGTAAGAATACAATATAGAAATTGACTCTTCGTTATCGACGCCCCGTGTAGATTGTTCTCCGGTGCGTAGGGTCGTCGCCGGCGCTAGAATCTCGAGATGAAGGATTTCTGGAGTAGAGTGCGTGAGTAGAAGAGCGTATTTGCGTTGGAAAACTTGATTCTTCAGAAGCCTGGGCGTTGGGTGCTATTTATTTCCCAAACCGAGCTGAACCAACGCGAATTAAACTCATTTAATTCGCCCAAAAAGCCTTCAAAAGACTCAGTCATTTTTAGCTTCCATTGCGCCTCTGATTAACTCTGATTCGACTTATTTCTCTTGATCGGAAAATCCAATTTTCAACTCGTTTTAAATCCCTCGGATTACTCGTAGTACGTGTGACTAAATAGGCTTTCGATTTATGTTGGCCGTCTATAATTAACCAATTATAGAACGGTCATGAGTGGCACCTAGTAGTACATCATGACCCCCAATTAATCGAAAGATCAACGGTTTGACCTCAGAAGTAATTCCGAAACCCTTCAGCAGCTCTAATGAATCGTGCCCCATTCCCTTCACCACCTTATACCCACTTGGTTCAGGACACGGTCTATGGTGTCAGTCCCCACTAGGCTGACTACGTCACACCTAGCCCAAGTAGTGTCTTTCTCGTTCATTGGATTTCTAATTACTCTCATGTATTTTAGAGACTCGCACTCTAAACATGATATACTTTGGCCAGAGGTTTTGAGTAACAATCCGACGATAGGCCTGGGTATACATCTCCTCGCAAGGAGTGGTGAATCCTTTGTAGGCTGTTCAAACATCTTCGGGCACTTCGGCTTATACCCAATCATCCTGGGTCCACACCTCCTTGGAGATGCTTGCTTAAGATGTTAAAGTATAAGTCTCCATGACCAAGATGACTAGAACACCGCAAGTCAAAGGAACATCGTACTTAAGCTGCAGTAAGAACTTCACTGACATATCTACATGTAGATTCCCATATGAAGTCTTACAGCTAGTCACTCCAATGAACTAGTTCCCTTAACTAGCATCCATGTTTATCTCCGGACATCCCAATGTCACCAGCCAGTGAGAATCAGCTGATTAGAGAATAACCCATGCTAGTCTCAACAGAATTGATAGTGTCCGTTTTTATCAATTCATCGACTAGGGATAATTTCAATACTTCACAATTGCACATGTAGAGATAATCACTAGTTGTGATCCCATCACAAATTCTCTTATGCTGTGAATTGTATTGCGGACATTCAGTAGATGAGTTTAAGATCTCAATCAAATACACAAACATGTATACTCAAATAGTGAATTATCATTTATTAGAATAAATGTTTACAATCATAAGGCGATTGCCTTAGGACACTTCTCTTATATCACTAACAAACTCCCACTTGGCCTAATGCCAATCGCTACGGTATCCAATACCACAGGCTCTAACATGACCCTCAAACTTGCTTTGAGGTAAGGCCTTAGTTAAAGGATCCGCTATATTCCTTTCAGTGGGAACTCTCTCAATTTGTATGTCATTCCTACTTATAATCTCTCTGATCAGATGATAGCGTCGAAGCACGTGTTTGGATCGCTGATGAGACCTTGGTTCCTTCACTTGTGCAATAGCTCCATTGTTGTCGCAGTAAACCGGCACTGCTTCATCAATGGTTGGAACCACACCAAGTTCTGAGACAAACTTCTTGATCCAAACTGCTTCCTTTGCTGCTTCCGAAGCTGCGATATATTCCGCTTCCGTGGTAGAATCCGCTACGGTGTCTTGTTTGGAACTTTTCCAACTTACTGCGCCTCCATTCAAAGTAAATGCGTATCCAGACTGAGATTTGGAATCATCCTTATCTGTCTGGAAACTGGCATCTGTATACCCACGTATTATCATATCTCCTTCTCCATATATTAGGAACACATCCTTAGTTCTTCTTAAGTACTTAAGGATTGTCTTGACAGCCGCCCAATGATCCATTCCTGGATCCGATTGGTATCTACTTGTGACGCTCAAAGCATACGATACTTCGGGTCTCGTACATAACATAGCATACATGATAGATCCTATTGCGGATGCATAGGGAATCTTATTCATGCAAATCCTCTCGTCTTCTGTGCGCGGACACATAGACTTTGAAAGGTTGATCCCATGCCTGATGGGAAGGTAACCTTTCTTGGATTCCGACATGCTAAACCCTTTTAGCACTCGGTCTATATATGTAGACTGCGAAAGACCAAGCAATCGTTTTGATCTATCTCTATAGATTCTAATCCCAAGGATATATTTTGCTTCTCCCAGGTCTTTCATGGAGAAAGTTTTGGACAACCAAATTTTAACTGTCTGTAAGACTGATATATCGTTTCCTATAAGTAATATGTCATCGATATATAATACTAGGAATACGACTGCACTCCCACTAACCTTCTTGTACACACAAGGTTCGTCAGGATTTTGTGAGAAATCAAACTTTTTGATTGTCTCATCAAAACGGATGTTCCAGCTCCTAGATGCTTGCTTCAGTCCATATATGGATCGTCGAAGCTTGCATACCTTGGTTTTATCAACCAATGTGAAACTTTCAAGTTGTATCATGTATACATCCTCAAGCAGGTTTCCATTAAGGAAAGCTGTTTTCACATCCATTTGTCATATCTCATTATCATAATGAGCTGCTATGGCCTGGAGTATCCGAATGGATTTAAGCATAATTACCTTCCATGTCGGTTTTCTTCTTGAAAACCCACTTGCACCCTATGGGCTTAATCCCTTCAGGTGGGTTAACCAAGTCTCATACTTGATTTTCGTACATGGAATTCATTTCCGACTTCATGGCCTCAAGCCATTTGTCCCTTTCTGAACTTTTCAAGACATCTTCATAACTGATAGGTTCATCATCGCTTATGAGTAACACGTCGTTCGATTCACTTACGAGAAATCCGTATCTCTCTGGAATATTGCGTGCCCTATCAGACCTACGAAGAGGTGGTGTTGTTTTAGGTTCAACTGATAGCTCATCACTATGAATTATCGGTTGTGGGCCTAGACTAGGTGTCTCTGTAATGTCTATTGGAGTTTCTTGAACTTCATCAAGTTCAATGCCACTCCCACTGTTTTCTTGTAAAAGAAATTCTCTTTCTAGAAATACAGCATGCCTTGAAACAAACACCTTTTGCTCCAAGGGATGATAGAATTGGTAACCCTTCGTTTCCTTAGGGTATCCAATAAATAGACATTTATCAGACTTAGCATCCAATTTGTCTGATGCAATCCGCTTCACATAAGCAGGACAACCCCATATCTTAAGGTGAGTTAAGTGAGGTTTCTTACTATTCCAAATCTCATATGGAGTAGTAGAGACTACCTTGGTCGGGACTCTGTTTAGCAAGTAAACAGCTGTCTTTAGTGCATAGCCCCAAAAGGATTTTGGAAGAGTTGCATGATTCATCATAGACCAAACCATGTCCATCAAGGTTCGGTTGCGCCTCTCAGATACACCATTATGCTGTGGTGTATATGGCGGAGTCCATTGGGATAATATCACATTGTCCCTAAGATAATCTTGAAACTCTTGACTTAAGTATTCACCACCCCGATCGGATCAAAGTATTTTAATACTTTTGCCAAGCTGTTTCTCTACTTCATTTCTGAACTCTTTGAATTTCTCAAAGGCTTCAGATTTGTGTTTCATCAAGAACACATAACCAAATCGTGAGTGATCATCGATAAAGGTAATGAAGTAGCTATAGCCTCCTTGTGCAAGAGTTGACATTGGTCCACATACATCAGTATGTATTAGACCAAGCAATTCTCCCACTAGATTACCTTTTCCGAAAAAGGGTAATTTGGTCATCTTGCCTTTTAAGCATGATTCGCATGTATCAAATGAACCGGGTTCAAATGATTCCAAAATTTCACATCGGTGTAATTCGGTCATGCGTTTCTTACTTATATGGCCAAGACGACAGTGCCACGTGTAGGAGTCTATTCGATTATCTATTCGAGCATGTTTGTTGCTAACTTCGATATTGAAAACGTCACTGGATAAATCTAACGTGTAGATGCCATTGCACAAAGTTCCATTCCCATAAAGAACGTCATTTAAAGTTATGTAACAATAATTGTTACTAAAAGTTAAATGATAACCTTTTTCATTCAAACATGAAATAGATATAATGTTCTTTATTAACGAGGGAACGAAATAACAATTATCCAATTCTAAGACACGTCCAGTGGGGAGCTTTAGCAAATATGTTCCGATGGCAACAGCAGCAATCTTTGCTCTATTCCCAACTCGCAAATCTGCTTCTCCTTTGACGAGTCTTCTTCTATTCCTTAGACCCTGTTTGTCATTACATTTATGTGAGCTACACCCAGTATCAAGTACCTAGGTATTTGAGGAAATAGAGTGACATTCAATAACGAAGATACCTGAAGAGGATGGGGCATCGGATGCCTTCTTCTTCAAGGACTCAAGATAAACCTTGCAGTTTCTTCGCCAGTGACCCTCCTTGCCACAATGATGGCAAGTTCCTTTTGGTTTCTTTTCAGTCTTCTTGGCCTTTTTCTTCTTCCCTTTGTTCTGTTCTTTGGCCTTCCTCTTAGAACCTTTCTTCGAGGAACCAACTAACAGTACCGCCTTTTGATCCGGCTTTACAGAAGGCTCCACAGTCTTCAGCAGGTTGAGCAACTCAGGAATGGTAGTCTCTAGTTTGTTCATCCGATAGTTCATCACAAATTGTGAATAACTTTTGGGCAAACAACTCAGAATTAAGTCAATACTTAGTTCATGATCCATTGCAAAACCGAGTGTGCTCAGTCGCTCAATGTACCCCAACATCTTTAATACAAACTGCGAGGCAGAAGTGCCTTCCTGCATCTTAGTGGTGAAGAGGAGACTGGAGACTTCGAACCTTTCGGATCTCGCCTGCTCTTCAAACAACTCATGAAGATGGAAGATGATGGTATAAGCATCCATATGCTCATGTTGCTTTTGCAGCTCAGGTACCATAGAGGCTAACATGATGCAACTCGCAAGTTCAGAATCGGTCACATGTTTCTGATAGGCCAACAATTGGTCTGGAGTTGCATTCTCTGGAGGATGGGTGGGAAGTTGATCTTCAAGGACATAGGCAAGCTTCTCCGCCTTGAGGACTATCCACAGGTTTCGAAGCCAGTCCATGAAGTTCGGCCCAGTCAGTTTATTTGTGTCCAAAATGGAACGTAAGTTTAGAGAAGACATGATCAAGTGATTATCCTAGAAATACAAATTGAGATTATGTGAGAAGATTGATAAAGAATGTATCAACATACATAAATTTAAATCCTATTTATTTTACGAATTGAGTCACCCTTATTATCAATTCGGGAGATCGTAGGAACATCTCCAAATAGGTTGATATCCAACCATAGATAAGAGCAACCATGACTGTGGCCATCAAGTCTTTCTTAGCTATGAAGGTAGGTAATTATACCGATTACACATCACATATATGTAACTATCACTTTATGCTATCAACTAATTGAATGTTTGCATAAATCATTGGGTTGTTAACTCATTAACAAGTATGCAACATTATACATAGCACCTAACTGCACCTCTCTTTACATCGACCTTGGCTGTGGCACAACAAATCGATGCTCCAAGCTTAAGGCTAACCCATTAATCAAGAAATAGTTTTAATATGGTTGGAGCTCATTCAACCGTTTAGTCAGGCTTGGATGTGTCCAACAACCAAAACTAAGGATTGACCTCTGACTCCAACTATATTATTCATAAACTAATTCCATGGTTCGAACATGTTGAGGTTCAAGTCGGGCATGGATGTGTCCATCAACCCAAACTAGAAACAAAACTCCGATTCTAACCATATTAATGGAAGGTGTTGGCCTTAATATTTTGTAAGGGGTTTTGGGTCTCATCTTTTCTAAGCACATTCATGACATTTGTCATGACTAACGATTTCCTTAATAAAGTATGTATGTGACTTAAGTTATCAAGTCTCATTAATTGAATTAGGAACCGGATTTCCTAATTCTAATTTCATACTATATTAAAGGAATTGTTTTGGGAAACAATTTCCTAAATTGTCATAATCAATTTCGGAAATAATATGTTTAAGACTTTGATTTTTCTAAATCAAATCTTATTAAATTAAGAGACAATTCCCTTAATTCAACGACATATTATTTTCATGAAAATCTCATTTAAGAAACTCTATAGGAAACCAATTTCCTAATTAATTTTGGAGACAATAATATGTAAGAGCATCACCTCTTAAACATATTTTATTCATGGATTTAATTAATTACAACAAATCGTTTTCTAAGGGTGGCTCCCCGAGGCTCAGATACCCAAAGAAAAGTAATTTGTTGTAAATCCAATTGGACGGCTCCCCGAGGCTCAATCCAAATCAAACATGACAATTTCAATTAAAAATTGGGAAATTAAATTACAACAACTAACTTTAAATTGGACGGCTCCCCGAGGCTCAATCCAAAATAAAGAATTTTATTGTCAATTTAAAAACCAATTCAAATTTAATTGTCAATTAACTGTCCATGAATTTGTCTAGACTTTCTTAAAAGAAAGTGTCCAAAATTGCGAGATTTCATAAATAGGTTTTCAGAATAATTGTAAGTTTCTGGTACAAAGAAAACTTACATATTTCCAAAGTTGGAAAATTTTCTAAAATAGAAAATTTCCAAGATTGGCAAGTTTCCAAAGATGGGAAGTTTTCACAATTATTATAAAATTTCAGAAACTAGAAAATTTCAAACGTTTGCGAAATTTCATGAGGATTTCCAAACTTTGAAATTCCTAAATCTAAAATTTATTATAATTTGAAAGTTTCCATAATTGGAAAAATTTTCCGAAATTGAGATCATGACAAAGTGTTCCGCAAAACAATTATATGATTAAGTCAAACACTAACCGGCTCTGATACCACTGTTGGGACCGGGTGCATGTTGACAAGGATACGAGTTCGTAAAATTTTAAATTTTTACGTGCAGCGGAAGAATTTGCATAAAATAATTTCCTAAATTATTTTAACTTCGTATCTAGCATGCAACCTTATAGTGTGTTGATATAATCATAAAATAAAACTTTACGGAAAAGTAAACTAATTTACATTATACCTCTCGTAACTTGAAGTAAGGGACGAGATCCAACCGTAGCGTCCCTTGGAAGCTCCGCCTCTATTCGCGTCCACGCCGAGTTCTCTTCGGGATAACTTCGCAAAGTCACGAGTTTTGTGCCGACGAGAACTACTAGATTCTCTATAGGCACAACAAGAAAGATCAAGAGAGGAAAGGGAAACTAACCACCAAGAAAACGGAATCGAATTCCGGGAAGAGAGGAGTCGCTTTCCGCTTCTTCTTCTTCTTGTTTCGTTTCTCCTTCTTCTTGAAGCTCACGACAACCTTGCTTGGTGTTGATAGGGTGCGCTGGCCCTAGCAAGGAAGGTGGGAGCCGGCCCTAATTCTTCAAGAAGGGCGCCGGCCCTAAGGGAAAGGAGAGGGAGAAGAGAATAAGAGAGAGGGAGAGAGGAAGTTACTAATCTCAATTAGTAAAAATTGTAATAAGGGCTTGCCTTTGGTTCCTTTATATAGTAGCAACTCCTTTGCTAAGTCTCCCTCTTAACGGAATTAACGGAATTACTTATAAGAAATTTATCTTATAAATTCTCTTATTAATTATTCCGTTTAAGCCGAGTCTTATTATAACTATTTTATAATAAAACAAATTCTTCTTTTCTTTAAATTATGGAATAAATTTTATAAGAAATTTATAAACTTTCTTATTATGGAAAAATCAATTCATAATTGATTTTATAAAATTAAAATAAACCAATTCATGGATTATTTTAACTTCCATAAAAGGAATAAATTTCTATAAATTTATTTATATAAATTTCCTTATACAAATTTATTTATCCATAATTTATAAAATAAACCACACTAGATTTATTTTATTAATTAAACCAATTAAATTGGTTTTTCTCCCTTTTAATGGCCGGCCAACCAAGGAGGGTTGGCACCCTCTTTGGCCGGCCCAAACCGAGCCGAACCAACGCGAATTAAACTCATTTAATTCGCCCAAAAAGCCTTCAAAAGACTCAGCCATTTTTAGCTTCCATTGCGCCTCTGATTAACTCTGATTCGACTTATTTCTCTTGATCGGAAAATCTAATTTTCAACTCATTTTAAATCCCTCGGATTACTCATAGTGCGTGTGACTAAATAGGCTTTCGATTTATGTTGGCCGTCTATAATTAACCAATTATAGAACGGTCATGAGTGGCACCTAGTAGTACATCATGACCTCCAATTAATCGAAAGATCAACGGTTTGACCTCAGAAGTAATTCCGAAACCCTTCAGCAGCTCTAATGAATCGTGCCCCATTCCCTTCACCACCTTATACCCACTTGGTTCAAGACACGGTCTATGGTGTCAGTCCCCACTAGGCTGACTACGTCACACCTAGCCCAAGTAGTGTCTTTCTCGTCCATTGGATTTCTAATTACTCTCATGTATTTTAGAGACTCGCACTCTAAACATGATATACTCTGGCCAGAGGTTTTGAGTAACAATCCGACGATAGGCCTGGGTATACATCTCCTCGCAAGGAGTGGTGAATCCTTTGTAGGCTGTTCAAACATCTTCGGGCACTTCGGCTTATACCCAATCATCCTGGGTCCACACCTCCTTGGAGATGCTTGCTTAAGATGTTAAAGTATAAGTCTCCATGACCAAGATAACTAGAACACCGCAAGTCAAAGGAACATCGCACTTAAGCTGCAGTAAGAACTTCACTGACATATCTACATGTAGATTCCCATATGAAGTCTTACAGCTAGTCACTCCAATGAACTAGTTCCCTTAACTAGCATCCATGTTTATCTCCGGACATCCCAATGTCACCAGCCAGTGAGAATCAGCTGATTAGAGAATAACCCATGCTAGTCTCAACAGAATTGATAGTGTCCGTTTTTATCAATTCATCGACTAGGGATAATTTCAATACTTCACAATTACACATGTAGAGATAATCACTAGTTGTGATGCCATCACAAATTCTCTTATGCTATGAATTGTATTGCGGACATTCAGTAGATGAGTTTAAGATCTCAATCAAATACACAAACATGTATACTCAAATAGTGAATTATCATTTATTAGAATAAATGTTTACAATCATAAGGCGATTGCCTTAGGACACTTCTCTCATATCACTAACAGGGGGCGCCCCCCCACATGTCACACGATCCGAGCTTGTCTCGGTCAGCCTCTATCCCACTCGAATAGGGCTGAGGTTTGACACTGGGGGCGCCCGGGACGTTGGGGGCGCCCCGGTTGACTCTTTCAGCGGGCTTCTTGGCTGGATGATGTTTATCCTCTTCGCTGGCTAAAGTGCGGGGCGCCCTGAGCACTGGGGGCGCCCGGGAGCATGGGGGCGCCCGGGAGCATGGGGGCGCCCGGGAGCATGGGGGCGCCCCGCCCAGTAAGCTCCCGAACCACTTCATTGCTTGACTTGTTTTGTACTAGCCTTGGGGGCGCCCGGGACACTGGGGGCGCCCTGCTCAGCTACTTGCTTCTCTCCTTTGGGCATTCTGAGCTGCAGACACACGTTCCTTCGGTCCTACATCCAGGGTTAGTCCAAAACAATATAAAACGATAAGGTATTAAGTTTATACAGCCTTAGCTGTCTTGGTTCTGACTTTGGGTCTCCAAAATGGAACCCCAGGTCGAATCGACGCCTACTGTTCCCTCCACGGGGAACGCGTCCTCACCTACTCCTCTCAAGAGAATTTACCTGTTGCCAACCGGCTCCTCCGGTTAGACTTTTGCCTAGCAGTCCTTCGCCAGGTCTTGGATACCAAGTTGTCCTTTGCCTGGTGCCTAGCAGTCCTTCGCTAGGGCATTGTATCCTGGCAGTCCTTCGCCAAGTGCCTAGCAGTCCTTCTCTAGGGCTTTGTATCCTGGCAGTCTTTCGCCAGGCGCCTAGCAGTCCTTCGCTAGGGCTTTGTATCCTGGCAGTCCTTCGCTAGGGCTTTGTATCCTGGCAGTCCTTCGCCAGGCGCCTAGCAGTCCTTCGCTAGGGCTTTATATCCTGGCAGTCCTTCGCCAGGTGCCTAGCAGTCCTTCGCTAGGACTTTGCCTGCACACTTGAGTAACATGTTAGATAACAACTAAGACTTAACTTTTGAACCCTTTGCCATTTATCAAAACATAGGTTTGACTTGGGTGCTTTCTGCACCAACACTCTCCCCCTTTTTGATTTAGGCAACCCTGGTTCAAAAAGTTAAGTTAATCAGATCATAAAAAATGAAATTTTGTTTCCTCCCCCTGGAGGGAATCTCCCCGTAGATTTTTCAAAAGATAGTGGGGTTTTTGAAAATAAATTCTAAGTCTACAGATGAATTTAATTTTTCAAACACTTAGAATAATTTTCAAAAGAACTTTAGAAACATATTTTCCAAAATAATTTTGGTTGGAAAATTTATCTTTAAAATTTCAAGTCAGTTGAAACGAATCACCTTTCGAAGTTTTTAAGTTTTCAGAACCATAAGATTTTTGAAAACTTAAGTTTTAAGTACTTAGAAGATTTTGAAAACTTAAGCTTAAATACTTAGAAAAAATTTTGAACACTTTAAGTTTAAGTACTTAGGAAAATTTGGAAAACTTAAGTTTTAAGTACTTGGAAAATTCGGAAAACTTAAGTTTTAAGTACTTAAAAGATTTTTGAATAAAGGCTTAGTACTTTTTGAAAATATATTAAGTACTTTTGAAAAACAGATAGATTAAGTACTTTTTGAATAAAGGATAAGATTTTGAATTTTTGAAAAAAATTTAAAGCTTCTCTCCTTTCCTATCTCTCCCCCTTTGCCATATATCAAAAAATAAAGCAATATTGTAGAAAAATTAAATAAATTGGATAATTAAAGTGCTTAAAAGCAAGTAATAAATTGCATAATTTGCTGTACTGAATCAATTCAGGATATGAATTAAACCAAATCAGTTTCAATTTCCTCTTTTTGGGTCCTGTCTAACCCACTTAGCTACTTACTAACTGCTATAATCAGTAGTTTTTACTAGGGTTAGTCAAGTTAAGTGTTCTGTTCAAGTTAGATTTTCTAAACTTGACACTTAACTTGATTACTATGTAAGTTGTATTTAGTGCCCCAATTACTGCAGATGCACTGACTTAAAGCATCTTGAATTATGGCAAAGACCTAAGCATCTCAACTCATTCTAGGTTATCAATCAAAAGTACCCTAAGGTGCTTGTAAGATGCTGGCTTCTAGATCTATAGGTGCATGCAGTTCTAGGGATAGGGCCTAGGCTATGTCCATTTGCGAAAAGAGCCCTAGTTTTGAAGGGGGTAGTTTTTGAAATAAAACTAAGTCGAGAAAAAAAATTTAGAAACTTTTCAAAACTAAGTAAAAGCTGATTTTGAAAATAGTTAAAAACTACTTTAGAAATTGATTTTGAAATGAGTAAAGCAGTAAAAAAAATAGAGTAAGTCTATTCTACCAAGCATAATCCTAATTACCTTCTTAGTGAGCTGAACTCATACTCAGGTAGGGGTTTAGTGAATATGTCAGCTAAGTTAGATTTAGAGTCTACATGCTTAAGAACTATTTCACCCCTGGCTACATGGTCTCTTACAAAGTGGTATTTCACTTCTATGTGTTTAGTTCTGGAATGTTGGATTGGGTTCTTAGTTAGATTAATCGAGCTTATGTTGTCAATGAAAACCTGAGTTTGGGTATAGTTGAGCTGGAAGTCCTTAAGAGTGTGCATCATCCATAAAAGTTGTGCTACACATTCTCCTAAGGCAACATACTCAGCTTCAGTTGTGGATAGAGCTACACAGTGTTGTTTTCTGCTGCACCAACTTACTAGACTATTTCCTAACAGTTGGCAGCTTCCACTTGTGCTCTTTCTATCTAATTTACAACCAGCGTAGTCAGAGTCCGAGTATCCTGACAAATCAAAGGTTGAGGTTCTAGGATACCAAATCCCTACATTTAGGGTGCCCTTCACATATCTTAGTATTCTTTTTAGGGCTGCTAAGTGAGTTTCCTTAGCACAGGTTTGGTATCTAGCGCACATTCCTACAGTAAAAAGAATATCAGGTCTGCTGGCTGTAAGGTACAGTAGACTTCCTATCATACTTCTATAGAGTTTAAGGTCTACTGGTTTACCATCAGGGTCACTATCTATTTTTACATTAGTGGTCATGGGGGTACTTATGCTTTTAGAGTTATCCATTTTAAATTTCTTTATTAACTCTTTAGCATATTTGGATTGATGGACATAGTTTCCATCTTTAATTTGTTTGATTTGTAGCCCTAGGAAAAAGTTAAGCTCACCAACTAAGCTCATTTCAAATTCATTTTCTATTATTTTAACAAATTCTTTTAGAAAGTTTGAGTTGGTGGACCCAAAGATTATATCATCTACGTAGATTTGGGCAATAAATATATCTTTTTCTAAGGTCTTAATAAATAGGGTTGAGTCAATTTGACCTTGTTTAAATTCTTTAGAGATTAAGTAAGTTGATAAGCGTTCATACCAGGCCCTAGATGCTTGTTTTAGTCCATATAGTGCTTTAGTAAGTTTGTAAACGTGGTCAGGTCTTTCTAAGTCCTCAAACCCAGGGGGTTGTCCTACATAAACTTCTTCTTTAATGAATCCATTTAGAAAGGCTAACTTTACATCCATTTAGTATAGCTTAAATCCTTTATGGGATGCAAAGGCTAATAACATCCTAATAGACTCAAGTCTAGCTACTGGGGCATATGTTTCGTCGTAATCTAATCCTTCTACTTGGCTGAATCCCTTTGCTACTAAGCGGGCTTTGTTTCTGACTATTTCTCCTTGATCATTTAGCTTATTCCTAAAGACCCACTTAGTGTCAATGATGGATTTACCTTCAGGTTTAGGTACTAATTCCCAGACTTGGTTCCTCTCAAATTGGGCTAATTCTTCTTACATAGCTATGATCCAATCAGGATCAGGTAGGGCTTCATCTATAGTCTTGGGTTCTATTTTTGAAATCATTGCTATTTGACTAAGGTTTCTATAGGAAGATCTAGTCCTGACTCCTAGAGTTGGATCACCCACAATTTGATCGGTTGGGTGACTGAGTCTGGGTTTCTTGGTTTTTCTAGAACTTGGTTCAGCCTCAGGTCCGGCTGGTCGGTTTGGTTCACTATTTGATTCAACTCTTTGAGCTGGTTCAATTATAGGTTCAATAATTGGTTCATTTGACTCACTAGTTGGTTCAATAGTTAGCTCGTTTATGGGTTCAATTAAGGATTCACCAACTTGTTGATTATCTTCTTGATCAGTGTTTGATGAAATTGGATTTGGATTTGAGTTGATTTCTTCATCGAATATTAGGTTGGTTGTTTCTTCGATTTTCTTGGTTTGGTTGTTGTAAACCCTATAGGCTCTACTTGTTGTTGAATATCCTAGGAAGATGTCTGGGGTTGACTTAGACTGAAATTTTCCTAAGTAGTCTTTGGTGTTTAGGATATGGACTTTTCATCCAAAGACCCTTAGGTAGTGTAGATTTGGAAGTCTATGGTAATATAGTTCATAGGGTGTTTTGTTGTGTCACTTGTTAATCAGGACCCTATTTTGGATGTAGCAAGCCGTACTAATTGCTTCTGCCCAATATTGTTTGGCTAGGTTAAATTCATTGAGCATAGCCCTAGCGGCTTCCTATAGGGTTCTATTTTTTTCTTTCAACTATCCCATTTTATTGGGGGGTTCTAGGACACGAAAATTCATGTATGTATCCATTTACCTTACAGAATTTCTCGAACCGTTGATTTTCAAACTCTCCCCCGTGGTCACTCCTAAGTCTTTTGATTTTAGTATCGTTTTGATTTTCAATTAACTTACAGAATTCATTAAATAGGTTTAGGGTTTCATCTTTGGTCTTTAGAAACCTAACCCAGGTAAACCTTGAGTAATCATCAACTATTACTAAGCAATACCGGTTTCCGCTTAGTGACTTGGCTCCATGTGAATCAAATAGGTCAAGGTGCAGGAGCTCAAGTGTGGTTTGAGTTAGATCAGTTTGAATTAGTTTGTGATTAGATCTGGTTTGTTTACCTTGATTGCATGATTCACATACTAAGTTTTCATGATTTTTAATTTTGGGAATACCTTTAATTAGGCCAAGTTGGGTGATTTTTGAAATAATTCTTAGGTTAGTGTGACCTAGTCTCCTATGCCAGAGGTTTGATTGTTCTAACTGAGTTAACATGCATTTAGGTACTAGGGGAAGGTTTATAGTGTACACATTATTTTTCCTAGTGCCCTTAAGCATGATTTCTGAGTCTTGCAAGTTTCTAATCAGGCAGTTAGAATTGTTGAAGGTAACTATATAACCAGAATCACATAACTGACTGATGCTAAGTAGGTTAAATTTGAAATTTTCAATCAAAAGGACTTTCTTAATGACAAAGTCAGATTTAAGTTCAATATTACCTGACCCAATTACCTTGAGTGTAGCATTGTTGCCAAATGCCACTGAGCCTAGGTTCTTGAACTTGAGTTTGGTGAATTTCAATTTGTCTCCAGTCATGTGTCTGGAGCAACCGCTATCCAACATCCATTGGTCCAAATCTTTATGTTCCTACACATAAAGAGTTTTGTTGATTTGGATCCAATTAGAGTCAGGAATAGCCTAAATTGATTTTCACAGCCTAGTCTGTCTCACCCAAATCTAGGGTTATCAATCACATTAGTCTTATAGGTTTTGTGAGACAGGTTTTGATAAAAGAATTTTTGAGAAAAACATGATTTATTTTGAAAAACTTAATTAATTTTGAAAATCGTTAATTTGAGTTTAAAAAAAATGTTTGAATCTATAATTAACTGAAAATTTGTGTTAGATTCAAATTTGACAATGAATAATTTGAATTTGAATTTCAAAGATTGGCTTCCAGGTCTTGGCGAGACACTAGGCCTTCTTTGGTCGTAGCTTATTGGATCATCAACCCTTTCCTTGACAAAGTCTTTCAATGAAATTTCATTTTCAAAATTAGTCCTTGAAAAATTCTGGTCTGACTAGTTTGGGTCTTGGATCGGTAGCTTCGGCTAGTTTCACCAGTCTAAAGAGACCAAGTAGAGTATACTTAACCTTATTAGAATTGGCTTCCCTAACGTACTATCATCTCACATCCACCCAATACTATGTTGTCAAATTTCAGTTAAGTTGGTTCAGTCCTTAAACTAATCATTCCTAAGTCTAAGCATGGTAAATTACAGAAATTAAATAAACAAACAATCATGCAAGTTGAAAACAAGAATTGAGTTTTATCTAACAATAAATATAGTTTTTAATTTGGCTCCCCCTGGACTAAAGTCACGATAATGGTTTGGCAAGATGTGAATCTTGTCCTTGGGGATCCAATACTGATTTGATCCAGTTTGTTTATTCAGGCATAGTTTGGGTACCCATGCCTGAACTTTAGGTCTGGACTGATTCAGTACAGCAAAGTAAGATCTTTGTCTAGATTTGGTTCTATAGCCTAGTCCGGATCGATTTAGAACCGACTTCTGTTTTCCAAGAATCATGTCAAGACCCTTGGAACCAAAGATGAATCGTTCTAAGGCTGATCTAAGGTCCTTAACCTGAGTTTTCAGAGAGGAGTTCTCTTTCTCAAGTTTTTCAACTTGATTAGAGGTTCCTTCTTGAACCTTCTCGGTTAAGGATCTAGAGTCAGCTCCCTCATTCAGGAGTTTTACTTCCTGCCGGAGGGATTCGACTCGGAGTTTAGCTCTCGCCAAATCTCGAGAAAGATAAGAAATTAACTCATTTAACTGACTTCTAGAGAAACCACTTACCTTGATTTTGCCGTCGTCTGAAAATGTTAGTCTGCCATCGTCCTGTTCCGATTCTGACTCGGTCTCGATTTGTTCTGAGGCGGTTAGTGCGAGCAGGTTTGACTGTGGGACCTCTTCTTCTTCGGAGGAGGAGGACTCGTCCCACGTTGCCTGAAGTGCCTTTTTCCTTCTATTCTTCTTGGTCTCCTTTAGGTTCGGACACTCCGTCTTGTAGTGACCCTTTTTCTTGCACTCGTAGCAGGTCACGTTGGGCTTTTCATTTGTGGGTTCAGCTGGTTCATCCTTTCTTCGGCTGGCTTTCCGTCTGTTGGTTTGGTTCTTCAATTCCTTGTAGTAATTTCGGGCCAGTCGGACCAGCTTAGGTCGATCTCCTTCTTCGTCTTCTGAGTCTGAGTCTGAGTTAGACTTGGGTTCAGGTTGAGGCTTCTTCTTGGTTGTTCTTCCAGTTTTACCTGCAACAAAGGCAATACCTTTCTCGGCCAGATTGCAGTTAGTCTGTTCATGTAATTCTAATTCAGAGAACAATTCATCTAATTTAATTTTTGAAAGGTCCCTTGAAACCTTGTATGCATCTACCATAGATGCCCATAAGGTGTTTCTCGGGAAAGCATTTAAAGCGTACCTTATCAAGTCACGGTTTTCTACCTTGTGACCGATTGTGTGTAGTCCGTTCATTAATTCCTGGATTCAGGCGTGAAGCTGAGCTGCTGTTTCGTTGTCGGTCATCTTGATCGTGTACAGCTTGTTTAGGAGGAGATCTCTCTTGCTGATCTGAGTGTCTGAAGTTCCTTCGTGCAGCTCGATCAATTTCCCCCACAGCTCCTTAGCACTGTTGAATGGACCTACCCGGTTCAGCTCCTCTTTTGTTAATCCGCATTGGAGGGTTTGGGTCGCCTTTGCATCAGCTTCAATTTTTCGTTTCAGAGCGGTGTCCCACTCTGTGTAGTTTTAAGGTACTCCTTCAGCATTTTTTGGAATCTCCAGTCCGGACTGGATGATTATCCACATGTCCACCTCAGTTTTCAGGTGGACCTCCATTCTGCTCTTCCAGTAGGAGAAGTCCTCCCCACTTAAGAGAGGTGGTCTTGCGGTGCTGAAGCCTTCTTGCATGGCCATTTTATCTGAAAATTAAACTAAAAGGAAATGTCCCAAGACTTGGTCAAGGATTAGTAGTGCGGGAAAAAGAGAAAAATATTTGTCGAGGGGTGTTGCACCAACCTCGATTAACGAGAAGAATTTCGAACGAAAAAATAAAAAAAATTTCGTAAAAATCTGAAAAATTCTCAAATTGGTGGTTGCACTAAATTTGAGCTTCCCTGCTCTAATACCACTTGTTGGATCGAGAGAAACGATAGAGGGGGTGAATATCGTAAGTCGTTTCGGATTTAGAGAGAGAATGCACAGCGGAAAAATTGAAACAAAACAGTACGCAAGATACCAAGATTTTTTACTTGGTTCGGAGTCGCGGTCGGCTCCTACTCTAAGGCCCACGGTCGTTGACCGTTTACTGGGGGCAATTCTATATGTACGTAAAATTCTTACAAACAATTATACAGAAGTAAGTGCAGTAAGAATACAATTTAGAAATTGACTCTTTGTTACCGACGCCCTGTGTAGATTGTTCTTCGGTGCGTAGGGTCGTCGCCGGCGCTAGAATCTCGAGATGAAGGATTTCTGGAGCAGAGCGTGTGAGTAGAAGAGCGTATTTGCGTTGGAAAAATTGATTCTTCAGAAGCCTGGGCGTTGGGTGCTATTTATAGCACTTCGGGGCGCCCTGGACGTAGGGGCGCCCCCCCACGTGTCACACGATCTGAGCTTGTCTCGGTCAGCCTCTATCCCACTCGAATAGGGCTGAGGTTTGACACTGGGGGCGCCCGGGACACTGGGGGCGCCCCGGTTGACTCTTTCAGCAGGCTTCTCGGCTGGATGATGTTTATCCTCTTCGCTGGCTGAAGTGCGGGGCGCCCTGAGCACGGGGGCGCCCGGGAGCACGGGGGCGCCCGGCCCAGTAAGCTCCCGAACTACTTCATTGCTTGACTTGTTTTGTACTAGCCTTGGGGGCGCCCGGGACACTGGGGGCGCCCTGCTCAGCTACTTGCCTCTCTCCTTTGGGCATTCTGAGCTGCAGACACACGTTCCTTCGGTCCTGCATCCAAGGTTAGTCCAAAACAATATAAAACGATAAGGTATTAAGTTTATACAGCCTTAGCTGTCTTGGTTCTGACTTTGGGTCTCCAAAATGGAACCCTAGGTCAAACTGACGCCTACTGTTCCCTCCACGGGGAACGCATCCTCACCTACTCCTCTCAGGAGAATTTACCTGTTGCCAACTGGCTCCTCCGGTTGGACTTTTGCCTAGCAGTCCTTCGCCAGGTCTTGTATACCAAGCTGTCCTTTGCCTAGTGCCTAGCAGTCCTTCGCTAGGGCATTGTATCCTGGCAGTCCTTCGCCAGGTGCCTAGCAGTCCTTCGCTAGGGCTTTGTATCCTGGCAGTCCTTCGCCAGGCGCCTAGCAGTCCTTCGCTAGGGTTTTGTATCCTGGCAGTCCTTCGCTAGGACTTTTCCTACACACTTGAGTAACATGTTAGATAACAACTAAGACTTAACTTTTGAACCCTTTGTCATTTATCAAAACATAGGTTCGACTTGGGTGCTTTCTGCACCAACAGTCTTCAATTTCCTCGACATGAATCTTATTGATTAACCCTTCACCTCACTGATCAATTCGTGTCCTACAAATGATTGGGTCATGCCTCATGTGATCATTTCAATATTGTTGCCGTGTGTGCCTTCCCATATGATCAAATCCTTGTGTTATGATCTGGACTCTTGATCATAATTTGTTTTCTTTTGTTCATTTGATCAAATCTTGTTCATTTGATTCAATTGTTGTCATGATCAATTCTTCAAACCCATTAGAAAATCATCTAAGGGCAAAGAACCCATGGAGGGAAGCTCAAAGGGCAAAGGCCCTTTTTCTTCCGCACCCTCCCGAAGGCCTCAGCCTTCGTCAAGTTCTCGGTTCCCTAACGCTGCCTGTGAGCAAGCATTTCAGTCTCGCACCTTCAAGTTACTTTCTTGCCGGTCCATTGATGGGCCCTTCCTGGCTGAGCACTGTCCCACCATTGTGGAGATAATTACGTTCTACAATCTGGGCTTTCTCCTTTCCCTCGAAAGGACTATAAACTATGACCTTGTCTTGGAATTCTACAATAACCTTCAACAAGGGCCTTAAGGGGGCTTTGAATTCACTACCCGAGTAGCCAAGAGAAATCTTGATTTCTCTTATGAGATTCTGGCGGAGTATCTAGGCGGTCGTCGATCGCCTAACTTGTATTCTATCTATCCTGAGCTCCCTGACCCTTTATTGGCTCCTTTTGCGGACGTCATCCCCGACACTATATATCAGTACTTCTTTGGCCATCCTCGACCAGCCGGTCTTGATGAGTTGGGGCCTGACTTTCCGACTTTTGCAGCGCTCCGTCTTTCCCCTGTTGATTACATTCTATTCAAGATAATCACAAACTACATCCTGCCGATCACTTCCAAACCCTTGACCGAGATCCGAACTTACCATTGCCTGATGCTCTATGGTATGCACCAGCGCATGGACTTTGACATCATGGAGAGTATTTTTCAGTCCATCCTATCCTATAGAGAGACGAGCCGACGCACTGTCTATATGCCATTTGGTCACGTCATCACTGACTGGCTTATGTCAGTAGGTGTTGATGTAACCAAGGGCAGGACAGTGCCCATGGTTAGACAGGATTGCAGACTTGGCAAGCGGGCGTTTGCCAAGTCTGGCATCATCATCCGGGATCACGATCGGGCTCTGGTTTGGAAGGACGGGAGGGGTCTTGGCGAGCTACCTGTGGGAGTCGCACACTTTCAGGCACTAGTAGATGCTGCTGCACATCATGAGGCTCTCGCTGCTGCTGCTGACTATGACTATGAGCCAGAGCTAGACCTGCGCTGGCAGATTTCAGAGCTTGATCGGACCATCCAGCATGATCTTCATTTGCGAGAGCTCTATCGCGAGGAGGTCCGCTCGGAGTTCCAATCCTTCGATCGCAGACTGACCGCGGTGGAGTCTGATGTCTCGGGGGTCCGTTCTCTGCAGCAGACGTGGTACGACGAGTGGCGCGGGCACACCTTTTCGGGAGATGCACCCTCTGGCAGTGTTGCACCGGTGTCTTTTGTTCCTGATGATGCCACGATGGATGACCCTATGCATGATGATGTTAGTGATATGAGAGAAGTGTCCTAAGACAATCGCCTTATGATTGTAATCATTTATTTTAATAAATGAATATTCACTATTTGAGTATACATGTTTATGTATTTGATTGAGATCTTAAACTCATTTACTGAATGTCCAAATACAATTCACAGCATGAGAGAATTTGTGATGAATTCACAACTAGTGATTATCTCTACATGTGTAATTGTGAAGTATTGAAATTGTCCCTAGTCGATGAATTGATAAATACGGACACTATCAATTCTATTGAGACTAGCATGGGTTATTCTCTAATCAGCTGATTCTCACTGGCTGGTAACATTGGGATATCCGGAGATAAACATGAATGCTAGTTAAGGGAACTAGTTCATTGGAGTGACTGGCTGTAAGACTTCATATGGTAATCTACATATAGATATGTCAATGAAGTTCTTACTGCAGCTTAAGTGCGATGTTCCTTTGACTTGCGGTGTTCAAGTCATCTTGGTCATGGAGACTTATACTTTGACATCTTAAGCAAGCATCTCCAAAGAGGTGTGGACCCAGGATGATTGGGTATAAGCCGAAGTGCCCGAAGATGTTTGAACAGTCTACAAAGGATTCACCACTCCTTGCGAGGAGATGTATACCCGAGGCCTATCGTCGGATTGTTACTCGAAGCCTCTGGCCAGAGCATGACATGTTCAGAGTATGAATCTCTTAAATACATGAGAGTAATTAGAATCCATAAGACGAGAAAACGTTACTTGGGCTAGGTGTGACGTAGTCAGCCTAGTGGGGACTGACACATATAGACCATGTCCTGAACCAAGTGGGTATAAGATGGTGAAGGGAATGAGGCACGATTCATTATAGCTGCTGAAGGGTTTCAGAATTATTTCTGAGGTCAACCGTTGATCTTTCGATTAATTGGGGATCATGATGTACTACTAGGTGCCACTCATGATCGTTCTATAATTGGTTAATTATAGACGGCCAACATAAATCGAAAATCTATTTAGTCACACGCACTACGAGTAATCCGAGGGATTTAAAACGAGTTGAAAATTGAATTTTCTAATCAAGAGAGATTAGGTTTGGTTGAGCCAAACGATAAGTCGAATCTGAATTTTTCAGAGACGCATCGGAAGCGTAAAATGGCTAAGTCTTTTGAAGACTTAATGGATGAATTAACTGAGTTTAATTCATTGGGGCGTGGCTTGGATAGGCCGGCCAAAGAGGGTCCCCACCCTCTTTGCTTGGCCGGCCACAACAAAGGGAGGGAACCAAATTGTTTGGTTCAATTTATAAAATAAATCAAGTGTGGTTTGTATTATAAAATTATGGATGATAAAGAAATTTATATAAAGAAATTTATATAAAATTTATTTTTCATGGAAATTAAAATGAACCATGGATTGGTTTATTTTATTTTATAAAATTAATCATGGATTGATTTATTTCTTATGAAAATTTATTCCATAAGAAAAAGATACTTGGTTGATTTTTATCATGAATTAAAATATGATTTTAACCATGATATAAAATCAAGACTTGGCATGATGGAATAAGTCATAGAAAATTTATATGATAAATTTCTTATGAAAATTTATTCCATAAGAAAAAGGAGACTTGGCGGTTGAGAGACCACTATATAAAGGACCCAAGGCAAGGCTTGGAATTCATTCGAAATAATCCAAGTATTCATGCTTGGGCTCTCTCCCTCTCCTCCCTTCTTTCTCTTGGCCGGCCCTCTCCCTTCTTCTCCCTTCTTCTTGCCGTGAGCACAAGGAGAAGCACCGAGGCGACGAAGTTCTTCCGTTGAGACGGTCTTCCTCTCCGGCCATCATCACCTTGGGATTGGGCGCAAGTCATCTTCCTCCTCCTCGCCGGAATTGTGATTCCGGCCAACCTTGGTGGTGAGTTTTTCCGATATGATTACTTCTCTCTTGGTTTCTTTTCGTGTTCTCGGAGAATCTAGTAGTTCTCGAGAACACGAAACTCGTGGCTTTACGAAGTCATCCCGAAGATACTCGGCGTGGACGCGAATAGAGGCGGAGCTTCCGAGGGACGCTTACGGTTGGATCTCGTCCCTTTCTTCGAGTTACGCGAGGTAACAAGTAAATTAGTTTACGTTTCTGCAAAATTTTAAATATATGATCATGTCTACACAACATAAGGTTGCATGCATAGATGTGTGGATAAATAATTTGAGAAATTATTTATGCTAAACCTTCCGCTGCACGTAATTAATTTTAAAATTACGAACCCGCATCCATGTCAACATGCACCCGGTCCCAACAGTGGTATCAGAGCCGATTAGTGTTCGACATAATCATATAATTGTTTTGCGGAAAACTTTATCATGATCTCAATTTTGGAAAAAATTTTAATTATGGAAACTTTCCAATTATGGTAAATTTTAGATTTAGGAATTTCAAAGTTTGGAAATCCTCATGAAATTTCGCAAACTTTTGAAACATCCCTATTTCTGAAATTTTATGATAATTGTGAAAACTTTCCAATTGGAAACTTTCCATTTATGGAAAGCTCACAATTTTGGGCATTTTCTTTCAAGAAAGTCTAGACAAGTTATGGGAATATTAATTGGCATTTAAATTCATAATTGAAAATTAAATTATTTACAAAATTCTTTATTTTAGATTGAGCCTCGGGGAGCCGTCCAATTTAAAGTTAGTTGTTATAATTAAATTTCCTAAATTGAATTTAAATTGTCAAATGTTTAATTTGGATTGAGCCTCGGGGAGCTGTCCAAATTATATTATCAATAAATTCTTATTTTGGATTGAGCCTCGGGGAGCCGTCCAAATTAAGTTATTTATTGATATTAATTTTCCATAAATAAAATATGTGATCAAATCTTGGAAATTTTTGAGGTGATTCTCAAACGATAATTTCCTTATTTGATTTATGAGGTGATGCTCTTACATATTATTGTCTCCAAAATTAATTAGGAAAATTGTTTCCTATAGAGCATATTTTCTTAAATAAGATTTTCATGAAAATAATATGCGGTTGAATTAAGGAAATCTGTCTCTTAATTTAATAAGATTTGATTTAGAGAAATCAAAGTCTTAAACATATTATTTCCGAAATTGATTATAACAATTTAGGAAATTGTTTCCCAAAACAATTCCTTGAATAAAGTGTGAAATTAGAATTAGGAAATCCGGTTCCTAATTCAATTAATGAGACTTGATAAATTAAGTCATATACATAATTTATTAAGGAAATCGTTAGAACATGACATAATTATATGTCATGAATGTGCTTAGAAAGAAAAGGATGAGACCCAAAACCCCTTACAAAATATTAAGGCCAACACCTTCCATTAATATGGTTAGAACTGGAGTTTTGTTTCTCATTTGGGTTGATGGACACATCCATGCCCGGCTTGAACCTCAACATGTTCAAACCATGGAATTAGTTTATGATTAATATAGTTGGAGTCAGAGGTCAATCATTAGTTTTGGTTGTTGGACACATCCAAGCCTGACTAAACGGTTGAATGAGCTCCAACCATATTAAAACTGTTTCTTGATTAATGGGTCAGCCTTAAGCTTGGAGCATCGATTTGTTGTGCCACAGCCAAGGTCGATGTAAAGAGAGGTGCAGTTGGGTGCTATGTATATTGTTGCATACTTGTTAATGAGTTAACAACCCAATAATTTATGTAAACATTCAATTAGTTGATAGCATAATGTGATAGTTACATATATGTAATATGTAATCGGTATAATTACCTACCTTCATAGCTAAGAATAACTTGATGGCCACAGCCATGGTTGTTCTTATCTATGGTTGGATATCAACCTATTTGGAGATGTTCCTACGATCTCCCGAATTGATAAAAAGGGTTATTCAATTCGAAAAATAAATAGGATTTAATTAATGAATATTGATGCATTCTTCTCATCACATAACCTCAATTTGTATTTCTAGGATAATCACCTGATCATGTCTTCTCCGAATTTACGTTCCATTTTGGACACCAATAAGTTAACTAAGGACAAAAGGATTGAAAAGGCACCAAAAGGCACTTGCCATCACTGCGGCAAGGAGGGTCACTGGCGAAGAAACTGCAAGGTTTATCTTGAGTCCTTGAAGAAGAAGGCATCCGATACCCCATCCTCTTCAGGTATCTTCGTTTTTTGAATGTCACTCTATTTCTTCGTCCACCTGGGTACTTGATACTGGGTGTAGCTCACATATATGTAATGACATACAGGGGCTAAGGAATAGAAGAAGACTCGTCAAGGGAGAAGTGAATTTGCGAGTTGGAAATGGAGCAAAGATTGTTGTTGTTGCCATCGGAACATATTTGCTAAAGCTCCCTACTGGACTTGTCTTAGAATTGGATAATTGTTATTTTGTTCCTTCGTTAATAAAGAACATTATATCTATTTCATGCTTGAATGAAAAAGGTTATCATTTAACTTTTAGTAACAATTGTTGTTACATAACTTTAAATAGTGTTCTTTATGGGACCGGAACTTTATGCAATGGTATCTACACGTTAGATTTATCCGGTGACATTTTCAATATCGAAGTTAGCAACAAACGTGCACGAATAGATAATCAAATAGACTCCTATACGTGGCATTGTCATCTTGGCCATGTAAGTAAGAAACGCATGACCGAATTACACCGATGTGGAATTCTGGAATCATTTGAACCCGATTCATTTGATACATGCGAATCATGCTTAAAAGGCAAGATGGCCAAATTACCCTTTTCCGGAAAAGGTAAACCAGTGGGAGAATTGCTTGGTCTAATACATACTAATGTATGTGGACCAATGTCAACTCTTGCACAAGGAGGATATAGCTACTTCATTACCTTTATCGATGATCACTCACGATTCGGGTATGTGTTCTTAATGAAACACAAATCTGAAGCTTTTGAGAAATTCAAAGAGTTTAGAAGTGAAGTAGAGAAACAGCTTGGTAAAAGTATTAAGATACTTCGATCCGATCGGGGTGGTGAATACTTAAGCCAAGAGTTTCAGGATTATCTTAGGGACAATGGGATATTGTCTCAATGGACTCCGTCATATACACCACAGTATAATGGTGTATCTGAGAGAGGCGTAACCGAACCTTGATGGACATGGTTAGATCTATGATGAATCATGCAACTCTTCCAAAATCCTTTTGGGGCTATGCGCTTAAGACAGCTGTTTACTTGCTAAACAGAGTCCCGACCAAGGTAGTCTCTACTACTCCATATGAGACGTGGAATAGTAAGAAACCTCACTTAACTCACCTTATGATATGGGGTTGTCCTGCTTATGTGAAGCGGACTGTATCAGACAAATTGGATGCTATGTCTGATAAATGTCTATTTATTGGATACCCTAAGGAAACAAAGGGTTACCAATTCTATCATCCCTTGGAACAAAAGGTGTTTGTTTCAAGGCATGCTGTATTTCTGGAAAAAGAACTTCTTTTACAAGAAAACAGTGGGAGTAGTATTGAACTTGAAGAAGTTCAAGAAACTCCAGTAGACATTACAGAGACACCTAGTCTAGACCCACAACCAAAAACTCATAATGATGGGCTATCAGTTGAACCTAAAACAACACCACTTCTTCGTAGATCTGATAGGACACACAATATTCTAGAGAGATACGGATTTCTCGTAAGTGAATTGATCGACGTGTTACTCATTAACGATGACGAACCTATCAGTTATGATGATGTTCTGAAAAGTTCAGAAAGGGTCAAATGGCTTGAAGCCATGAAGTCGAAAATGGATTCCATGTACGAAAATCAAGTATGGGACTTGGTTAAACCACCTGAAGGGATTAAGCCCATAGGGTGCAAGTGCGTTTTCCAGAAGAAAACCGACATGGAAGGTAATGTTGTTACCTTTAAGGCTAGATTAGTGACAAAAGGATATCGTCAGAAACAAGGAATTGATTATGACGAAACCTATTCGCCAGTAGTTATGCTCAAATCCATTCGGATGCTCCTGGCCATAGCAGCTCATTATGATTATGAGATATGGCAAATGGATGTGAAAATAGCTTTCCTTAATGGAAACCTGCTTGAGGATGTATACATGATACAACCTGAAAGTTTCATAACGGTTGATAAAACCAAAGTATACAAGCTTCGACGATCCATATATGGACTAAAGCAAGCATCCAGGAGCTGGAACATCCGTTTTGATGAGACAATCAAAGAGTTTGATTTCTCACAAAATCCTGACGAACCTTGTGTGTATAAGAAGGTTAGTGGGAGTGCAGTTGTATTCCTAGTGCTATATGTCGATGACATATTACTTATAGGAAATGATATATCAGTCTTACAGTCAGTTAAAATTTGGTTGTCCAAAAACATTCTCCATGAAAGACCTAGGAGAAGCAACCTATATCCTTGGGATTAGAATCTATAGAGATAGATCAAAATGGTTGGTTGGTCTTTCACAGTCTACATATATAGACCGAGTGCTAGAAAGGTTTAGCATGTCGGAATCCAAGAAAGGTTACCTTCCCATCAGGCATGGGATCAACCTTTCGAAGTCTATGTGTCCGCGCACAGAAGACGAGAGGATTTTCATGAATAAGATTCCTTATGCATCCGTGATAGGATCTATCATGTATGCTATGTTATGTACTAGGCCCGATGTATCGTATGCTCTGAGCGTCACAAGCAGATACCAGTCTGATCCAGGAATGGATCACTGGGCGGCTGTCAAGACAATCCTCAAGTACTTAAGAAGAACTAAGGATGTGTTCCTAATATATGGAGAAGGTGATATGGTAATACGTGGGTATACAGATGCCAGTTTCCAGACAGATAAGGATGACTCCAAATCTCAGTCCGGATACGTATTTATTTTGGAGGTGCAATAAGTTGGAAGTGTTCCAAACAAGACACCGTAGCGGATTCTACCACGGAAGCGGAATATATTGCAGCTTCGGAAGAAGCAAAGGAAGCAGTTTGGATCAAGAAGTTTGTCTCAGAACTTAGTGTGGTTCCAACCATTGATGAAGCAATACCTGTTTATTGCGACAATAATGGAGCTATTGCACAAGCAAAGGAACCAAGGTCTCATCAGCGATGCAAACATGTGCTTCGCCGCTATCATCTGATCAGAGAGATTATAAGTAGGAATGATATACAAATTGAGAAAATCCCCACTGAAAGGAATTTAGCGGATCCTTTAACTAAGGCCTTGCCTCAAAGCAAGTTTGAGAGTCATGTTAGAGCCTGTGGTATTGGATACCGTAGCGATTGGCATTAGGCCAAGTGGGAGTTTGTTAGTGATATGAGAGAAGTGTCCTAAGGCAATCGCCTTATGATTGTAATGATTTATTTTAATAAATGAATATTCACTATTTGAGTATACATGTTTATGTATTTGATTGAGATCTTAAACTCATTTACTGAATGTCCGCAATACAATTCACAACATGAGAGAATTTGTGATGAATTCACAACTAGTGATTATCTCTACATGTGTAATTGTGAAGTATTGAAATTGTCCCTAGTCGATGAATTGATAAATACGGACACTATCAATTCTGTTGAGACTAGCATGGGTTATTCTCTAATCAGCTGATTCTCACTGGCTGGTGACATTGGGATGTCCAGAGATAAACATGAATGCTAGTTAAGGGAACTAGTTCATTGGAGTGACTGGCTGTAAGACTTCATATGGTAATCTACATATAGATATGTCAATGAAGTTCTTACTGTAGCTTAAGTGCGATGTTCCTTTGACTTGCGGTGTTCAAGTCATCTTGGTCATGGAGACTTATACTTTGACATCTTAAGCAAGCATCTCCAAAGAGGTGTGGACCCAGGATGATTGGGTATAAGCCGAAGTGCCCGAAGATGTTTGAACAGCCTACAAAGGATTCACCACTCCTTGCGAGGAGATGTATACCCGAGGCCTATCGTCGGATTGTTATTCGAAGTCTCTGGCCAGAGCATGACATGTTCAAAGTATGAATCTCTTAAATACATGAGAGTAATTAGAATCCATAAGACGAGAAAACGTTACTTGGGCTAGGTGTGACGTAGTCAGCCTAGTGGAGACTGACACATATAGACCATGTCCTGAACCAAGTGGGTATAAGATGGTGAAGGGAATGAGGCACGATTCATTATAGCTGCTGAAGGGTTTCAGAATTGTTTCTGAGGTCAACCGTTGATCTTTCGATTAATTGGGGATCATGATGTACTACTAGGTGCCACTCATGATCGTTCTATAATTGGTTAATTATAGACGGCCAACATAAATCGAAAGCCTATTTAGTCACACGCACTACGAGTAATCCGAGGGATTTAAAACGAGTTGAAAATTAGATTTTTCAATCAAGAGAAATTAGGTTTGGTTGAGCCAAACGATAAGTCGAATCTGAATTTTTCAGAGACGCATTGGAAGCGTAAAATGGCTAAGTCTTTTGAAGACTTAATGGATGAATTAAATGAGTTTAATTCATTGGGGCGTGGCCTGGATAGGCCGGCCAAAGAGGATCCCCACCCTCTTTGCTTGGCCGGCCACAACAAACGGAGGGAACCAAATTGTTTGGTTCAATTTATAAAATAAATCAAGTGTGGTTTGTTTTATAAAATTATGGATGATAAAGAAATTTATATAAAGAAATTTATATAAAATTTATTTTTCATGGAAATTAAAATCAACCATGGATTTGTTTATTTTATTTTATAAAATCAATCATGGATTGATTTACCATGATAAAGAAATTTATATAAAGAAATTTATATAAAATTTATTTTTCATGGAAATTAAAATGAACCATGGATTGATTTATTTTATTTTATAAAATCAATCCTGGATTGATTTACCATGATAAAGAAATTTATATAAAGAAATTTATATGATAAATTTCTTATGAAAATTTATTCCATAAGAAAAAGAGACTTGGTTGATTTTTATCATGAATTAAAATATAATTTTAACCATGATATAAAATCAAGACTTGGCATGATGGAATAAGTCATAGAAAATTTATATGATAAATTTCTTATGAAAATTTATTTCATAAGAAAAAGGAGACTTGGCGGTTGAGAGGCCACTATATAAAGGACCCAAGGCAAGGCTTGGAATTCATTCGAAATAATCCAAGTATTCATGCTTGGGCTCTCCTCCCTTCTTTCTCTTGGCCGGCCCTCTCCCTTCTTCTTGCCGTGAGCACAAGGAGAAGCACCGAGGCGACAAAGTTCTTCCGTTGAGACGGTCTTCCTCTCCGGCCATCATCACCTTGGGATTGGGCGCAAGTCATCTTCCTCCTCCTCGCCGGAATTGTGATTCCGGCCAACCTTGGTGGTGAGTTTTTCCGATATGATTACTTCTCTCTTGGTTTCTTGTCGTGTTCTCGGAGAATCTAGTAGTTCTCGAGAACACGAAACTCATGGCTTTGCGAAGTCATCCCGATGATACTCGGCGTGGACGCAAATAGAGGCGGAGCTTCCGAGGGACGCTTACGGTTGGATCTCGTCCCTTTCTTCGAGTTACGCGAGGTAACAAGTAAATTAGTTTACGTTTCTGCAAAATTTTAAATATATGATCATGTCTACACAACATAAGGTTGCATGCTTAGATGTGTGGATAAATAATTTGAGAAATTATTTATGCTAAACCTTCCGCTGCACGTAATTAATTTTAAAATTACGAACCCGCATCCTTGTCAACATGCACCCGGTCCCAACAGATGACCCCCCTGCCAATGGTTGATGTATTCTGCTTCTGCCTGTGACTTGACTATTTGTCTGTTTGGATTGTGTGACTTTATGGCTAGATGCCTGTGACTTGACTTTGATGGGGTTTTGTGCTGTATTTGCCTTGACTTTGATGCGATGTACAGCATCTACTATGACTGATTTTTATGTTTTACTATATTATGCTTATTGTTGGTTTTTGTGCTTGTTCATATGGTTGCTATCATCATGTATGCCTTATTATGCATTGCTATGCTTATGACTCCATATGATACATATGATTGTCTTGCCATGCCTTATCTTTATCATATGTTTTCGTATGTTTTCAAAATTCGATCATACCTTTGTTGTTTTGGGATACCCCTAGGGTTGAGGGGGAGTATGTTTAAACTTAACAACCCGTCTACACCCTTTTTGGTGTTTGACAAAGGGGGAGAGTGAGGTTGGTTAAGTTTAGGACGATTATGAGTTTAATGGTTGTAGGGGGAGGATCCTGATTCTTCTACAATTCTAATTTGAGACTATTGGATTCAAATCCCTAAATATAAAATCGGGTTGTCAAACAACAAAAATGGGGAGATTGTTGATGCAGTCTGACCCTGATTGTTGTTTTGGTGTTGACACCGATTTTAGTTTAGGTTGATGATTATGATTATGATTATGATTAAGTCCTGGTCGTGGACTAGGCATACCTAGTGGGACTAGGTTTGATGAAAGCCTAACTTGAAGGGTTAGGTATGGAAAAATCCTAGCTTGGAGGGCTAGGTGTGGAAAAGTCCTAACCTGGAGGGTTAGGTGTGAAAAGTCCTAGCTTGGAGGGCTAGGTGTGGGAAAATCCTAACCTGGAGGGTTAGGTGTATGGAAAGTCCTAGCTTGAAGGGCTAGGTGTTGAAAAGTCCTAACCTGGAGGGTTAGGTGTGAAAAAGTCCAGGCTTGGAGGGCCAGATCCTAGCTTGGAGGGCTAGGTTGATGAAATCCCGGCTTGGAGGGCCAGGTCCTAGCTCGGAGGGCTAGGTTGATGAAATCCCGGCTTGGAGGGCCAGGTCCTAGCTCGGAGGGCTAGGTTGATGAAATCCCGGCTTGGAGGGCCAGGTCCTAGCTTGGAGGGCTAGGTTGGATGAAATCCTAGCTTGGAGGGCGAGGTTGGAGGCCCTGGATCGGTCTGGTGACCGATCAGGGAAGTTGGCACGGTGCTCCTTCGTGGATCGATCTGGTGACCGATCCACCAATGACTGATCGGACTGGTGACCGATCAGGGAGCACACAGTGAGGTTGGGAACCTACTGCTCGGCTCCTGATTGGTCTGGTGACCAATCAGGGAGCATGCAGTTCACTCAATGCTCTGCTCCTGA
Source organism: Boesenbergia rotunda (assembly GCA_024364735.1). Lineage (NCBI taxonomy): Eukaryota > Viridiplantae > Streptophyta > Magnoliopsida > Zingiberales > Zingiberaceae > Boesenbergia > Boesenbergia rotunda. The sequence continues at coordinate 418,777 of JAGFNQ010000477.1, forward strand.
TCGGTCTGCTGACCGATCAGGGAGCATACAGTGGGTTTTGGTTCCCCTTACTGCTTGGCTCCTGATCGGTCTGGTGACCGATCTGGAACACTGTTCGGATCGTTCTGGTGAACGATCAAGTATTGCGAGTTCCTCACTATGACCGATCAGGATGGAGCCTGATCGGTCTGAGCATGCTCTGATCGGTCTGGTGACCGATCAGGAGGGTTGGACTGTGAAGCTAAGAAATCACCCTGCAAAGGGGTAGATCAGTCTGGTGACCAATCCACAACCTGGGATCGGTCTGGTGATCGGTCCCGGAGAAATCGCAATTTCTGAATGAGCGTTGGGGACCGATCAGCATAGAGCCTGATCGGTCTGAACCCACCCTGATCGGTCTGGTGACCGATCAGGAGGCTCTCTGATCGGTCTGGTGACCGATCACTTTAATTCAAAATGCACTGTCAGACGCTCTGATCACGTCTGAACATATCTGATTTCTCTACGCTTAATCTCTGATACATGATTCTCTGTATGATTTGCTATGCTAATGATCTGATTAAGTTGCAGGTGACAGGAATGGATTGAAACACTCAAGGAGGGTCAATGGGAGTCTTTCCTTGGAGCAGGTTTGTCCGTTTTCCATCTCAGGTTGCAACGGACGCTGGCGTTGGCTGGAGCTGCTGACTGGGGCTGGTCTGAGGGAAGCTCAGGAAGTCCAGGAGAGCTCAGTGGTAGCTGGCTGTTGCAGGAGAGCAACTGGAGGCTGCAGTGAGGGTTGTGACCTAGCGATCAGTGGAGGGACTTAAGCGCTTGGTGGCGAAGAAGTCTCAACAACAACAACGCTACATACACTTGAACTGTTTTCTGTTCTTGCGACAACTCTTGTTTCTGCTCGTGCGATTACTTCCATCATCTCTTGAGCAAGCAACTGTGATCCTTGAAGCAACCATTTATTACTTGAGCACTTGGAAGAGAAGCAAGAGGCTTGGCGAGTTCATCAGCGAGAAGACACGAAGAAGGGAGTTCTTGCGTGAGATCAGCATTGAGTGGAGCTCAGGAGAAGTCTGCTTGTGTTCTTGTGGTTCTAAGTGCTAAGTAAGATCCTTCTTGTGTTTCCTGTGCTTTATACTTGATTCATTTCGAAACGCTGTGGAGAGGTTACTCCACCGAGAAGGAGGTTGCATTTTATCCGGATTTTCCGGGGCTTGATCTGCCGACGATCAAGGGATCACCCACCTTAAGGGCACGCCAAGGAGTAGGGGCAAGTTATCCCCGAACCTTGTAAATCCTCTTGTTAGCGTTTTGCATTTGTGTTTAGCTTAGGGTTTAGTTTTCTGCAACTCTGGTTTTCTTGTGCTTCCGCTGTGCTACTAACATTTGAGATGCAGAAATACGAAAAGAGCTAAAGTTCATGTGTCTGGCTACATTCACCCCCCCTCTAGCCATCCAAGTTCCAACAGGTTGTTCTTAGCTTAGGGTTTAAATTATGCATACTCTGTTTTTATTGCTTCCGCTGTGCTACTAAACGTTTAAGTGCAGAAAACTTGAAAAGCTCTAAGTTTCGGTGTCTGGCTACATTCACCCCCCCCCTCTAGCCATCCAAGTTCCAACAAGTGGTATCAGAGCTTGGGGCTCTGTTCAAGCAAATTAACAACCGAGAGCTATCAACAATGGCTTTGAGAGAAGGTTTTTCCACCACCCAACCTCCCTTCTTCGATGGAGCAGATTTTCAATATTGGAGATTGAAGATGGAGTACTATCTAAAGATGGATATCAACACTTGGTTTGCTGTGAAGGAGGGGTTTTCCCCTCCAAAAGATGATGAAGGAAAAGAATTGGAATCATGGCGTTGGTCAGCTGAGCAAACTCGGAAGAGTGAAGCCGATGCGAAGGCGGTGGTGACCTTACAATGTGGCATGAACAAAGATCAACTCATCAAGGTTGGTCCCTTTACAAGTGCAAAAGATTTGTGGAATAAGCTCATCGAACTCCACGAGGGTACCCGAGACTCAAGAATTGCCAAGAGGGATTTGTTCCTCAACCAACTTCAAAATCTCTCCATGAAGGAGAGTGAAACCGTAAGTGAGCTCCACAGCAGATTCAAAGAGGTATTGAATGATCTTCATTCCATTGATGAAAAAGTCGAGAACCGCGACATTGTAAGGTATGTGCTTAAAGCTTTTCCAAGGAATGCTTTGTGGTCATCCATGGTGGATGCCTACAAAGTTTCTAAGGATTTATCAATTGTTAAATTAGATTATTTATTTTGTGAGATGGAACTACATGAGATGGCTAACAAAGGCCCCAAAGAGAAGGGGATTGCCTTAGTTGCAGGAGAAAAGACTAAGAAGAAGAAGGAGAAGAAGAATGAGAAGGAAGTCTCTTCATCTTCATCCTCATCCGAATCCGAATCCGATTCCGAGGAAGATGGCAGCGGGTCTTCTTCCTCTGACATGGCAAATTTTGTTAGAAGGATGATGAGAAAGAGTCGGCACTTCAAGGGTAAAGGTAACCCTAGTGAAGTCAAAGTTGATAAATCTAACATTACTTGTTATGAGTGTAGCAAGAAAGGGCACTTCAAGAGTGAATGCCCGAAGCTAAAGAAGAAAGAGGAGAAATCCAAGAAAAAGCAGGAGAAATTCAAGAAGAAGAAGAAGGCCTTGAAGGCCACTTGGGATGAATCCTCCTCTAGTTCATCCGATGAGGAGAAGGAAGAAAAGAGCACACGCCATGTTGCACTCATGGCATTAAAAGATCAAGAGAGCAGTGATGAATCGAGTGACTCATCAAACGCAGCTTCATCATCTTCGGATGATGAAGAGCTAATCACTCCCGAACTCGATAAATGCTATAGAACAATTGCTTGTTTAACCAATTTATTGAAAAAGTCAAAAGCGAAAGTTACATCATTGAAATTAGAGGTTGAACAATTGACATCCTCTAGGGATGAGGATGTGGATGATTTACATGTAGAAATGCTTGAGGATGAAAATAAATCATTGAAGAGTGAAGTTGAGAGACTCAAGAGTGTTCTTTAGAAATTCTCAACTAGCTCAAGGACTTTAGACATGATCCTAAATGCCCAAAGGGCAGTCTACAATAGGGCCGATATAGGTTACCGACCCAAAGAACCATCATTTGTGTCCTTAATATCTAGGACTGATGTTAGACAATTGAGGACACCTAGAGTTCAAAGAAAAGTAGTCAAGGCATGGGTGCCTAAGTCTTGCTTAGTAGGTGCTTTAGGTCCCAAGGTTTGGGTACCTAGAACTTCTATTTTTCTAATTGTGTAGGTTGTGATTGAGGGGGAGCATCTATCAACTTGGTTCGTTGATAGTGAGTGCTCTAAACACATAACCGGGGATAGATCATTATTTACTACCCTTCAAAGAAAAAGTAGAGGTAATGTTTCCTTTGGTAACAATGGTAGTCTTAAGGTCATAGGAATAGGAGACATTCAAATATCCGAATGTCTTAGGATTAAGAATGTCCTTCTAGTCAAGGGGATGACATTTAATCTCCTAAGTATCAGTCAATTGTGTGATGCGGGTTACACAATTGATTTTCAATCAAGTCAATGTCTAATTAGACAACATGACAATGTTGACACGGTACTAGTAGGAACAAGAGTAGATAACATTTACCAAGTTTCTTTTAAAAGTGCTACTAATACTTTTGCTAAGTGTCTCATGTCAAGAGAAGATGAGTCCACCCTTTGGCACCGGAGACTAGCACACGTGAACATGAAGAATATCCGAAAGTTAGCCAATAAGGGATTAGTTCGTGGCTTACCAAGCATCAAGTATGAGAGGGACAAACTTTGTGATGCATGTCAAATGAGTAAGCAAACAAAATCTGCACATAAAGGTAAAAGCACTGTAAGTACTTCTACCGCATTAGATTTACTTCATATGGACTTGTTTGATTGTAGCACTATCATATCCTTGAATGGTAGTAGATATTGTTTTGTTATCATTGAAGATTTTACTAGATATACATGGACGTATTTTCTAAAATATAAGGATCAAACCTTAGATGTTTTTATTTCATTTTGTAGAAGAGTTAAAAATGAAAAATCATCAACCATTAAGACAATTAGAAGTGATCATGGAGGTGAATTTCAAAACCAACGATTTTTAGAGTTTTGTCAAAATAGAGGATATAGACACGAGTTCTCCACTCCTAGAACACCACAACAAAATGGTATTGTAGAGAGGAAGAACCGGGTCTTACAAGAGGCTGCGCGAAGCATGCTTAATGAGTACTCATTACCGGGGTACTTGTGGGCCGAAGCTGTAAACACAGCTTGCTACGTGCAAAACCGAATCCTCATCCATAGGTTCTTAGGAAAGACTCCCCATGAACTTTGATTTGGAAAACCACCTACAGTTAAACATCTTAGGGTGTTTGGTTGTAAGGTGTTTATCCTAAACACCAAGGACCACCTTGGAAGGGCGATTATTGAGGCGATTCAAAGACGATTAGTGCATAGGCGCTTGAGCGCCTTCTCATCTGCGGTGATGGCCGCCGGCGTCACCAGAATGCCGACGCCGGATCCCTTACACTTTCCTCCCTTTCCCACTATCCCTGCCAAGCCTTCTGTGGCACAGCAGGTCTCAACTGGATCTGAGACAAAATGACCAACATCGTATGCGGCGGTGCTACGGCCAGTTTCGCTGCGAGCTTTAAAGAAAGAATTCGATGATGTTGGAGATGACTTCAAGATGGCGACGATCTATAACAGTAAGCCCGGTATCTTCTACTCTGAGGAGGAGGTAACTTCTATGGCTGATCCGTATCGATTTGCGTTGGTGGGAAAATTTTCTGGGAAGCGCCCTAGTTTTTCGTCTACCATACAAGCTTTCAAAAACCTAGGGCTATCTAGCTTTTACAATGTTCACTTTCTGCGATCGGGGCATCTTTTCCTTCATCTGATGTCTAATGAAGACATGGCTCGGATTTGGACTAGAGGGATATGGTATATCGGGGGTGTTCCTTTGCGCATCTTCAAATGGACACCACACTTCTCCTACGAAGCAGAATCACCAATAGTTCCGGTGTGGATTCAACTTCCAGACTTTCCCATCCACATGTTTAACAAGAATTGCCTATTTTCAGCTGCTAAAATTGTGGGGAAACCAATAAAAATTAATGAGGCTACGACAGAAGGATCTAGATTATACATGGCACGGGTATGTGTCGAAATAGATTTGCTGAAACCGAGAGTTGAAGAGTTCTGGATCGGAATTGGTCAGGAGAAAAGATTACAGAAGGTAATTTTTGAGAAGCTCCCTAACTACTGTGAGTATTGCCTTCATCTTGGTCACTAAGTGGATAAATGTTACATTAATGGGAATCAACCGAAGCCGGATTGGAAAAGAAATAGAGGTTCGACCACTGTTCCAGGAGAAGATCTGCGCAAGAAGCTGAATCAAAAACATGAAGAGGGGAATGGAAATATCAATGAATTTACTGATCCCCCACAACTGGATGTAAGTCACAAAGCCACAAAACAAGCTTGGGTACAAAAGTAAGATATAGCTGAACAGCAGTTTCATGGGTTTGTGGATGAATCTCTGAGCAACCGCTTTCATATTTTGGCTGACCTTGAGGAAGAGAGACAAAGAAATTTAAAGGTGTCCTCTGTTGGGATAATGGAAGAAATAAATATAGAAGAGGAAGGCAGGAATCAGGTGGAAGATGATACTATAGTCGAATTCAGTAATGAGGCCTTTAATGGACAAAATCCTCTGTGGGCAATCAAGTTTCATGGGTTTGTGGATGAATCTCATTGAGCACTACGAACTTCAATCCATTCTTTTCCTTGAGAGGCCAATCAATTTTGATTTGGTCTCCGAATTCTATAACAACATGGTCGATGGAGAGGGTATGGGGTGGAGAACCCGTGTCGCCAGTATCGACCTTAATTTTGATCTATCTGCTTTCACTGCCTTTCTTAGCTGTCGCCAATCAGATAATGACTTTCCTCTCTACCCTTATCTTCCGGATCCACTACCGATTCCTTTCGATGAAGTCACTCCTGACTCTATCTACGAGTACTTCTTCGGCCATCCCAGGCCAGGGTGTCCCGATGAGCGCACCAGTGATTTCCCCACATTTGCTGCTCTCCGCCTTTCCCCCATTGATTATGTCTTGTTTAAGATCATCACTAACTATCTCATCCCTACTACTTCAAAGCACTTAGATAAGATTCACTCATTCCACTGCTTGATGCTCTACGGGATGCATCAGTAGTTAGACTTTGACTTAGTGACTACCATCTTTTTCTCCATCATTATCTATAGTCAGATGTACGGACAGATAGTTTACATGCCATTTGGACATATTATTACTGCCTGGCTGCATTCGGTTGGTGTCGATGTCTCACAGGGCAGCATCGTACCTATGGTTCGGCAGGACTGCCGACTTGACCGACACATGTTGGCCCAGTCTAGCATTGTTGTCGGACCGCAGGGGCTGAGGTGGAAGGATAGAAGACATGTAGGGGAGTTACCGAGAGCAGCCCATGATCAGATGCATCAGGAGTCGCCCGCTGCAGAGGGCTACTATGAGTCGGATCCTGACCTTTGCTAGCAGATTGCTGAGCTGGAGCAGACGATTCAGCATGGTCTGCATGTCTCAGAGCTCTGGAGAAAGGAGGTCCGCTCTGAGTTTCAGGCTTTTGACCGCAGACTGCTGGCGATCGAGTCTGACGTTTCTGGGATTCGCTCCCGGCAGGAGACTTGGCACGAGGAGTGGCACAGTTGGGCAGCTGGTCATCCATACCAGCCTACATCATCTGGAGCGGCGCCTTCCAGTAGCACTACACCAGGGAGCGTTATATATATTGATGATACATCTGATGACGACCCTGCTGAATGATTTGATCTAGGTTTCATGATTTGTGATAACTGTTTTGACTTGACTATCATGACTATATTTTTAATGTTGTGTTATGCATCTAACTCTATGATAGATATCTTCATGTATGCATTGCTCTATTATGCACTACTATGCTTATTCTTACTCCATGTTCATATGATACATATGATTGTTTTGCCATGCTTTATATTTGTCATATGTTTTTCATATGTTCTCAAATTTGTCATAATCTTATGTTGTTTTGGGAAACCCCTAGGATTGAGGGGGAGGTTTTATTTTTAAACTTAACGACCCCTCTAGACCCTTTTCGGTGTTTGACAAAAGGGGAGAGTGAGGTTGGTTAAGTTTGGGATGATAACTATTGTAGGGGGAGGATCCTGATTCCCCCATGAGTGTGAGATTGCAATTATTGATTTCAAATCCCTAAAACTTAAAATCGGGTTGTCAAACAACAAAAAGGGGGAGATTGTTGATGCAGTCTGAACCTGATTGTTGTTTTGGTGTTGACACCAATTTTAGTTTAGGTTGATGAGATGATTATGATTAAGTCCTGGTCGTGGACTAGGCATACCTAGTGGAACTAGGTTTGATGAAAAATCCTAACCTGGAGGGTTAGGTGTGGAAAAATCCTAGCTTGGAGGGCTAGGTGTGAAAAGTCCTAACCTGGAGGATTAGGTATGGAAAAATCCTGGCTTGGAGGGCTAGGTGTGAAAAGTCCTAACCTGAAGGATTATGTGTGGAAAAGTCCTGGCTTGGAGGGTCAGGTCCTAGCCTGGAGGGCTAGGTTGATGAAATCCCGGCTTGGAGGGCCAGGTCCTGGTGAGTGAAGCCAGGTTGATTGAAAATCCCGGTGAGTGAAGCCAGGTCCTGGTGAGTGAACCCAGGTTGATTGGAAATCCCGGTGAGTGAAGCCGGGTCCTGGTGAGTGAAGCCAAGTTGATTGAAGTCCCGGTGAGTGAAGCTGGGCATGAAGTCTTGGTCCGAGAGATCAAGCTCGAGTCAGAGAAGGGATGGAGGCTTGTTCTCGTGACTTGGAGTGCATTTGGGCTTGCCTGGATCGGTTTGGTGACCGATCAAGGAAGTTGGCACGGTGCTCCTTCGTGGATCCGTCTGGTGACCGATCCAGCGATGACTGATCGGTCTAGTGACCGATCAGGGAGCATGTAGTTCACTCACTGCTATGCTCCTGATCGATCTGGTGACCGATCAGGGAGCATACAGTGAGTTTGGTTCCCCTTACTGCTTGGCTCCTGATCGGTCTAGTGACCGATCTGGAACACTGTTCAGATCGTTCTGGTGAACGATCAAGTGTCGCGAGTTCCTCACTATGACCGATTAGGATGGAACCTGATCGGTCTAGGCATGCCCTGATCGGTCTGGGGACCAATCAGGAGGGTTGGACTGCGAAGCTGGGAAATCACCCTGCAAAAGGGTGGATCGGTCTGGTGACCGATCCACGACTTGGGATTGGTCTTGTGATCGGATTCGGGAGAAGTCGCGATTTCTGATTGAGCATTGGGGACCGATCAGGATGGAGCCTGATCAGTCTGAACCCACCCTGATCGGTCTGGTGACCGATCAGGAGGCTCTCTGATCGGTCCGGTGATCGATCACTTTAATTCAAACGCGCTGTCAGGCGCTCTGATCACGTCTGAACACATCTGATTTCTCTGCGCTTAACCTCTGATACTTGATTCTCTGTTTGATTTGCTGTGCTAATGATCTGATCAAGGTTGCAGGTGACAGGAATGGATTCAAACACTCAAGGTGAGTCAATGGGAGTCTTTTCTTGGAGCAGGTTTGTCCGTTTGCCATCTCAGGTTGCAACAGGTGCTGGCGCTGCTGGAGCTGCTGACTGGGACTTGGCTGAGGGAAGCTCAGAGAGTCTAGGAGAGCTCAGTGATAGCTGGCTGTTGTAGGTGAGCAGCTGGAGGCTGCAGAGTGGTGGTGACCTGGCGATCAGTGGAGAGACTTAAGCACTTGGTGGCGAACAAGTCTCAACAACAACAACTCTGAGAATACTCGATCGTTACTCTGCTACAACATATTGTGCTCTTGCGAAAACTTAGTTCCATCATCTTGAGCAAGCAACTGTGATCCTTGAAGCAACCTTCTATTACTTGAGCACTTGGAAGAGAAGCAAGAAACTTGGCGAGTCCATCAGCGAGAAGACACAAAGAAGGGAGTTCTTGCGTGAGATCTGCGTTGAGTGGAGCTCGGGAGAAGTTTGCTTGTGTTCTTGTGGTTCTAAGTGCTAAGTAAGATCCTTCTTGTGTTTCCTGTACTTTATACTTGATCCATCTTGAAATCCTGTGGAGACGTTACTCCACCGAGAAGGAGGTTGCATTTTATCCGAATTTTCCGGGGCTTGATCTGCCGACGATCAAGGGATCGCCCACCTTACGGGCATGCCAAGGAGTAGGGGCAAGTTATCCCCGAACCTTGTAAATCCTCTTTGTTAGCATTTGGTGGTTGTTCTTAGCTTAGGGTTTAAATTCTGCATACTCTGTTTTTATTGCTTCCGCTGTGCTACTAAACGTTTAAGTGCAGAAAACTTGAAAAGCTCTAAGTTTCGGTGTCTGGCTACATTCACCCCCCCCCTCTCTAGCCATCCAAGTTCCAACAGACGACACACTCAGGACACAGGTGACTCTTCCTCAAACCGATGGCATCGCCACTCTGGCCTCCCACGAATAAGCGACATCGGCTAGGCAAGAAAGGTATCTCCCTAGAGGACAGTGTCGGCGGATCTCATGCAACTTGCGTCTTGGGTCAGGGGAGGGATCGATCGGACGATCTCACATAGCCGGCGAAGAAGAAAATGTCAACATCAACCAATGTCGTGGTCGGCAGGATGTAGCATCGGTGGTCTACTCTAATGGATCATAGCGATGGTCGATCTGTAGTGCGGCTGCAGCAACATCGTCAGGCGATTGGATTGGCGATGGAGACAAATGTTGAGGCAATCTATGGTCCATGGGACCTTGTGTTTTGATATTTGGGCAAAGTGTTTAAGTTAGGTTCACCCTTATATTTGATATATGTATTTGAGTGTGCAGATTGGCAAGATACACATATGACTCAGCTTGATGGCTTCGGGTCTGGTGATGGATGGTGCATCCGAGGGACCATGGACAAGGCAGCAACAATGAGTCGAGGGAAGCATACTTTAAGGCATATGCGAAGGATGACATGAGGATGAGCCGCGGACTTGTATGCATTTGAGGGATGACAGCCAAACCGAAGAAGGCTTGAAGGCAACAGGTCAAGGCTGTAAAGAAGTGTCAATGTGTCATGAGGGTCTGAGTGTGAGTAAACTGTACTTAGAAAGGAAAATCCTAGGTTTAAGTTTTTACGAGTGAACTGGTATGGGATCAGTCAACTGGTTGAGGTCACAGAGAGATCAATCGACTAATCTTCTATGCAATCAAATGGTGTCAGTTGAATTTGAACATTGGGCTATAATATTCGAATTCGACAACTGTCAATCAACTGGTGTTGGCACCAATCGACTATTAACGACTGGATCAGCAAATGAGTTCTATATAAGAAAACTCGGTTTGCTTGAGCATGGTCGACGAAATTGATCTTGGTTAAAGGCCAATTAGTAGTCTAAGTGCTCAAGTGTTCTTGGTGAGGTTGTGGCAAGGTTTCTCCACCCACAAGGAGCTACACGAGCATAGCCGAAAGTTTTTTGGGGAGTCATCCACCGACGGATCGTGATCATCCACCTTATGAATAACCATGGAGTAGGAGTGTCATCTCCGAACTACGTTAAATTGGTTTGCCCCTTCTTGTTAGTATTTTAGTTAATTGTATTTCCGCTTATGCAAACTAACAAGTGTAGGAGAGAATCGACGAATAGAGGGTGACGAGCTATTCACCCCCTCTAGCCAACCATCCGATCCATACAACGAAGAGGAGCTCCGATCATCGGTGCCCGGGTAGAAGAGGAGAGATCAAGTGGGAAGGAGGGGGAGGCACTCGGGAAGATGAGAAGAGGCGATCTATGTGGGAGAGGGAGTTGGCCTTGCTCACGCGAGGAAGAAAGGAACCACGGGGGCTGCGGCGTCAATGTGAGGAAAAGAAAGAAAATAAATAAATAAATAAAATATATAAGTGAAAAAGGCATGTTACATTTTAGCCCTCACAATATGACTAATTCCATCTCAACCCTTATCTTAGAGCTTTTATGAGTTGAAGCCCTCGATTTTCTTGTATTTAACAGGAAAAGCCATAAAAAAAATTTAAAAGTGAAAGAAAATTTAAGAATTTAGGTTACAGTGGTTTAAGATTTTAGGATTTAAGAGTTGGGTTATAATAGATTTAAGCTTTTAAGATTTTCTCTTTAAGATTCAGACTTTCCTCTTAGATTATAGTATTTAAAATAAAAAATTTTAGATACTCATAAGGTATATTATATGTATTTAGGATTTAAATATAAAAAAAATTGACTCCAGCGCCTGGATTGAATTCAAGCACCCGATAGAGATTAAAAAAATTGAAATCGAGCATCTGGATTCTATCCAGACGTCCCTATCATGATGTCGTGGACAATCATGCATGCGAAGGCATGTGATACACACACACACACACACCCACACACACACACGCACACACACACAATTTTATGCTAAGAATCTTACCGTGCAAACCTGTACGGACAAAGTGTACGTATTTGATTTTTTTATTTGATTTTTTTTAGTTTATAATTATGTCGTTTATGATTTTGCTTTTAGGATTTAGTGGTTGGATTATAATGTTAATTATAAAAAAATATTTCAAACCAAAAAAATAGTTAAGCTTTGCACGAAATATGTGCGGTAAAATCCTCAGCATAGCAACCCCTATATGTATATATAGGAAACCATGAGTTCAATAGTGATGTACAATTAAAAATCTCAAAACTATAACTCGGAAAACTAAATCTTACAAATAATTTCTTAATCTTATAATATGAGCATCTAAAATTTTTTATTTTAAACACAATAACCCAAGAGGGAAGACTGAACCCTAGAGAAAAAATTTTATTAGCTTAAATACACTATAACCTAACCCCTAAATACTAAAATCTTAAATGCTAAATATATATAATATACAACGTGAGTGTCTAAGATTTTTTATTTTGAACACTATAACCAAGAGGGAAACTAAACCCTAAAGAGAAATTTTATTAGCTTAAACCGACTATAACCTAATTCTTAAATCTTAAAATCCTAAACCCTAAATACATATAATATATCTTTAAAAAAATTTAGAATAAGTGTATTGGTCACTGGATTTAATCCGACGCCTGGATTGAAACCAGGCGCTCCAAGTCTGCACAGGAGTGCACGCCTTAATCCGTAGTATAGCATTTTTAGGGCAGGATATTCTCTCTCTATATGTATGTGTGTGTGTGTGTGTGGGTGTGTGTGTGTGTGTCGAGAGAGTGATAATATCTTGCCCAACGTCTCCTGCTCCAATGCCATCATGAGTGACATCCAATGTTGATGATCTGATACGGCTAAAACTCAATTATTTTAACTCTTCTCTCTGCTGCATGCAATAACTTATCTCTCTTTCCTCTTAAATAAAAATAAAATTCTCTTTTCTCTCTCCTTTGATTACATGAAAGAATCATTATTATGTTGATTTTTAAAAATTAGTAGCAGTTATTCCACAGTAGTTGCTACATCGTATAGTAGCCACTCGACAATAGCTACTACAACATAGTAAACTTCCGAAGATAATAACTTTTGAGTCGAATATCGGAATGAGACGTTCTTTTTTTTTAATTATAGATCTCTGAATAAGCTTTAATTAAAAAAATCATTTTATTCAAATATCCGAGTCAAAAGTTATAGTATTCAAAAGTTTTCTACAATAGCTATACAAATAGCAGCTATTGTCGAGTAGTAACAACTGCGCAATAGTTGCTATAACATGTGGCAGCTATTTATAGCAGCTAGTTAGCAAACTTCGAACACTATAACTTTTGACTCAGAAATTAAAATGAGGCGATTTTTTTGTTGAATTATAAATTTCTGAACATGTTTCGATTCAAGATATCCGAGTTATGATTTTCGATAGTTTACTATAGCAGCTACATTGTTGTAGCAGCTGCAACCTGTAGTAGCAAACTTTTAAACATGTAACAGCTAATAGTTGTTACAATGTGTAACAACTAATAATTATTAGAAAGTAGCAAACTTTTAAACACGATAATTTTTTACTTGAAAATCATAAGAGATGATTTTTTTTAATTATAGATCTCTGAACGAGCTTCTATTCAAAAAAAAATTGTCAGATTTTGATAACCGAGTCAAATGTTATGATTTTCGGAGGTTATTCTATCCCACTTAGATTGATTCTACTTTTTTGAATATTTATTTCACAGGGTTTTTTCTCTCACGGACTAGCGTAGTTGGACCATATAACAGTGTTGCTATCAATAGATCTAGGTCAATTTCCAATGGACACTACAAAAATAACCGGTAATAGCGACGGACGGATTCCATCGCTATTCCGTCGCTAAACACTAATAGCGACGGATTAGCGACGGAGTTAGCGCCGTCAGCTGAAATCCCGTCGCAGAGCTATAGTAGCGACGGAAATTTTCTCTCCGTCGTTAACTTTGCGACAGACATTTTTTCCCTCCGTCGCTACCTTAGCGACGGACATATAACCCGTCGCAAACACCGAGAAAACGGGGTGACGTGGCCGGGGAAATAGTAGCGACGGATTAGTTTTTTAGTGTTGTAGAAACTATCAGTCATGCAGTTATTAGTTGGAAGCAACTCTGACATAAGTTGACATATGTCATCATAACATCGTTCTGAGAAATGATGTTCTGCCTTCATATTCAATAATCTTGCAGTAGCAGATAATTGAGAATGACCTGAAGGAATACCTTCCCATAATTCTCTTTCACTAGCCTTTAACATGTCATACATTTTCTGAACATCAGAAGTAGGTACTTGTTCTACATTTGATTGATCAAAAGCATTCATTGCATCGTAAACCATTGATTGCATTGCATCAGCAGGGTTATATGATGTCTCTGCTCTAATTGAGTTCGATGATAATGCAACAGAAGGTCCACCAAATTCATATACATACGGCTCTCCATGACAATACCAGTTGTAATAATCTGGAACAAACCCATACCTGGCGATATGAGTTTTCACTGTATCTTCATCACGGAAAGCTGTATTTCTACATTTGCGTTGATTACATGGACACTTCAACTCTGTGTCATTCAAACACTCAGGATGACACTTTGCAAAGTTAACAAATTCTTCCACTCCAGCAAAAAATTCGTCACGGATAAATCCATTGTCTAACCTATTATACATTCATGCCTTGTTCGGATACATTGTATCTGAATTCAGATAAGACAATTTAATCAAAACCACACATATTATGATCCATATTAAAATTTGATATTGATGCTATACTACAAAATACATCGCACTACAAGAATTTTTGCAATCAACAACGCCCAATCGACAACGTTTTTTAAAAAAAACGTTGTCTTTTTTTGTTTTACAACGTTTTTAGTGAAAAGCGTTGTCTATGTGTTTTACTTTTTAATAACGACAACGTTTTATAATGATGCGATGTGCTTAGTGTTGTGGTTTCGGATGAAAGACAACGCTGTTACAAAAGCGTTTTTAAAAGCGTTGTCGTATTTCCCGCTAAAATAAAAAACACATCCCCTCCCTCCACCTCGCTCATTGCCAACCCTCGGCGGCTCGCGAAAAATCTCTCCGCGCTTCTTTTCTCCGCGAAATACCTCCCTCCACCTCCCTCCACCTCCCTCATTGCCACCTTCTTTTCTAAACCTATCCACCTCTTTGCGCTAAAACATTCCCGCACGAAATCGCCGAAATCGCTAAACACATCCTCGCTCCATCTTCGCACGAAATCGCCGCACATCCTCGCTCCATCTTCGCATGAAATCGCCGCACATCGCCGCTTCATCTTCTCTGCACAAGCATTTCCTCTCCGCACACAGTTCGCACAAGGGTTTCCTCGCCCCACAAGAAGTTGGCACAAGGGTTTCCTCGCCTCTCCATTTTCGTGCCTCACAAAGGTTTCCTCGCTGCAAAGCCCTCACGGTCAGACCTAATTAAAACCCTAGGCATTTTCCAGTTTAGGGTTTCCGAAATCCTTAAGGTTTCTGAAATCCTTAAGCCTCTAGCAGTGGATCAACTGACAGGCGCCCAGCCCCTCTCCGCTGCAACCTCGTCGGAGTTCCTTAATAGGCTCACGGTATGATTGTTTTTGATCGGGGTACTAGTTTGTGACTATTTTGTTAGAAGATTTTTTTTTTTGAAGTAGATTTGTCGCGATCTGCCATCTATTTAAGTTTCTTCATGGATTGCATAGGAAATATGGTGACATTGTTCGCCTTTGATTTGTCACTTGCCGTTCCGTGATTTTTGGGGATAAAACCAAAGACGAACTTCTGAATTTTCTTGAATTTATTTCCCAATGTGCAATTAAACTTTACCGATATTTAGAGATGCTATGCAGGTATTTTGCATATAGGAATTGACAAAATTAGGGTTGAAGGAGTAAGCAAAGTAGCGGATGAAGTGAAATTAATAGCCTAGGGTCTCCAATGAAGGTCTCAGAAAGACTTCCTATGAACTGACATGCTTATGAAGTCTAACCTAAGTTTTATATACCCAGTGATTCTCTGAACTGAATGGCAAAATGTTATCATCCCTTGTTTCTTCTGCATATCAATCATTGGCCCATACTATATCAACTTGTTTTAGTCTCACAGAAGGATTTAACTTACTGCATTGATTCATAGTTTCAGGTTATCTTCTATAATTAACTCGCACTCAAGATTTTGGTAATATGGTGTTAAAAGTTTATCTATTATGTTGGTCATGATATTTTGCTATAAAACAAAAAGGGCTACTAAGGTTCACAAGTGAATCCTAGTAGGAAGTCTTCATTTGTGGTGGAGTTGTCAAATGGTCTGACATCACGAGCTAGATTTTGAAGGTTGACAGGGATACAAACCTTAAACGATGAGTACCATGCCATGTTGATGTGGGGATGATGAAATGGATAATGATCAGTCACTCTTTTCTTCAACTGGTTTGATATCCCTGAATATTTAGCTATTATGCAGAACACTGTATAATAGGCCAAAATTTTTTGAATTCAATGTTAGATATTGAAGCATAGCTTCTATTAAAAGACCTTTTAGTTGATATATTAAGAATTATCATCCTCTACTATCATCTTCTACGTGGAGATGGAATCAACCTAGTAATACATAAGGGACTATTATACCGTCGAATCCATATTTAAAGCAACTAAGCATACATTGAGCCTCAATAAAATCTCTATCTTGTATATATATATTTTTTGAAGATAATCCCAAGATCTGCATTTTAAAGAAAGAATAATCTGTATTATTAGTCTGAATGAGATAGTAAAAGTAACATGGCCTATTATACAGTGTTCTACCTGCTTTTCTCTTGAGGAAATAAGCTAACACAATATCCAATTGCGTATTACTACATTATTTACTTCCTATGTTTTGCTAATCATACAGCTACATACAATTTTGATTAATTATTTGAATATTTTGTTACTATTTCACACTATTGTTTGTGTTAATATTTTAGATTTATTAATTACAGTTCCTTTTTAGGTATTAGCTCATCGTTGATTTATTAGTTAAAACAAGAATGGACAAAGAATGGATGTCAAAGGATAGACTATCCCGTGAATATGAGAATGGAGTTGAGGCTTTCTTGATATTTGCATTGGAAAACAGTAATGATCCGAATATGGGAATATCTTGCCCATGTGCAAAATGTGGTAATCTAAAGAAGAAAAATATACAAACTATAAGGGCACATCTGTATTGTAACGGTATAGATATGACATATCATACATGGATATGGCACGGCGAAAGATCTACGATAGGGATTTCACAAAATGAAATTGATCCAGTAGGGCCTAGAGAATATGTTCGTGATGAACCAATAAATATGGTTCATGATACATATGATAGTTATGCTCAGAATCCAACCCAATTCAATAAGTTACTTGAAGACGCCGAGAAACCTTTATATCCTGGATGTACTAAATTTACAAGGTTATCTGCAATTGTGAAATTATTCAACTTGAAGGCCAAATATAGTTGGAGTGATAAAAGTTTCACTGATCTACTCAGTTTGTTAGGAGAAATACTTCCAGATGACAATGAATTGCCTTTATCTTTGTATGATGCAAAGAAAAGCTTATCTGCATTAGGGATGGATTATGTAAAAATTCATGCTTGCCCTAATGATTGTATCTTATACCGGAAGGAGTATGAGAATTTAACCAATTGCCCTACTTGCGGGATGTCGAGGTGGAAGTTGGGCCAAAAAAGTATGATAAAGGAAGGAGTTCCTGCAAAGGTTTTGTGGTACTTCCCTCCTATTCCAAGATTTCAAAGAATGTTTCGGAATAAAGATATATCTAAGCAGTTGACTTGGCATGCGGAAGACAGACTTTGTGATGGATATTTGCGCCATCCAGCTGATACACCTTCTTGGAAAACAGTTGATTGCAAGTGGCCAGATTTTGGTATTGAGTCAAGAAATCTCAGATTAGCTATATCAGCTTATGGGATGAATCCCCATGGTTTAATGAGTTCTGCATATAGTTGTTGGCCAGTTTTAATGATTACTTACAATCTTCCTCCATGGTTGTGTATGAAGAGGAAATTTATGATGCTCACATTGTTAATTTCTGGTCCCAAACAGCCGGGAAATGATATTGATGTTTACTTAGCACCTCTAATTGATGACTTAAAAATCTTATGGGATATAGGTGTCGAAGCATATGATGCATATCAGCAAGAAACATTCATGCTTAGGGCTATCTTGTTATGGACAATCAATGATTTTCCTGCATATGGGAACATGTCTGGATGTATTGTTAAAGGCTATCATGCATGTCCGATTTGTGGTGAAGAAACCTATTCAACAAGGTTGAAGCATAGTAGGAAAATGTCTTATACAGGTCATAGAAGGTTTCTACCAGCAACTCATCCTTATCGAAGGCAACGGAAGGCATTTAATGGGAAGCAAGAGTTGAACCCGGCACCTAAACCATTAAGTGGCGATGAGGTTTTTGAAAGAGTTGAAAGAATTAATTGTCATTGGGGAAAAATGAGTAGAAAGTCTCAATCGAATGATGATGTAAAATCATGTTGGAAAAAAAAATCAATATTCTTTGAACTTGAGTATTGGAAACATCTACACATTCGACATGTTCTTGATGTGATGCACATTGAAAAGAATGTATGTGAAAGTCTTATCGGAACGTTACTTGATATTCCAGGAAAAACAAAGGATGGAGTAGCAGCGAGATTAGACCTTTTGGAAATGAATGTAAGGGCAGATTTGGCACCAAGGATGGGGGAGAAAAAAACATTTTTGCCAGCAGCATGCTATACACTTAGTAAGGATGAGAAAAGAAAAATTTTGAATTCGTTGTATGGAATACAACTTCCATCATGTTACTCATCCAATGTTAAAAACCTGGTGTCGTTGAAGGACTTGAAACTTGTTGGCCTTAAGTCACACGACTACCACGCTTTAATTCAACAATTGCTTCCAGTGGTGATACGTGGAGTTTTGCCCAAACATGTCAGAGTCACTATCACTCGCTTATGTTTCTTCTTCAATATGTTATGTAATAAAGTGATAGATGTCTCAAGATTGGATGATATGCAAAAAGAGATTGTGACAATATTGTGTTTACTTGAAAAGTATTTTCCCCCTTCATTTTTTGATATAATGATTCATTTAACTGTTCATCTAGTGCGGGAGGTGAAACTATGTGGACCAGTTTGGTATAGGTATATGTATCCATTTGAAAGATACATGAAGATTTTGAAGGGTTATGTGCGAAATCGCAATCGACCTGAAGGGTGTATGGCTGAATGTTATATTGCTGAAGAGGCTGTTGAATTTTGCTCATACTATCTGTCTAGTGTGCACACAATTGGGATCCCATCAAGTCATCGACAAATAGAACTTACTCAGCCTTTATCAGGTGCAGTAGTCTCCTCCACTACTCACGATGAGTTGACGCAAGCACATCGTTACGTATTGGCAAATGATGATGAGATTGATATCTATATCGAGTAAGAAATCTAACTTATTAATATTTTAATGTGGTTTGCTTACGTTCTATTGGTTTTTTAATACCAAATAATTTGATTAGGGAACATATGGCGTATTTGAATGAAAATTTTCCTCGTAAGGCTAAGTCCAAGAAGTGGTTACAAGATGAGCATAATCGAACGTTTATTACTTGGTTGCGTGATCGTGTAAGTTACTTTAGTATTACATATTGGTATATAATCATTATCATATTTATGCATAACTCAAAGTTTTTTACATTAAAAATATAGGTTATTGATGTAGTTGACCATTCGACTCATCAAGTTTCAGAAAGATTGAAGTGGTTAGCTCGCGGACCCAACAAGCAAGTCCTAAAGTACTCTAGCTATTTGATTGATGGGGTTACTTATGCTACACAAGAGCGGGATGCTATACGAGTTGTTCAAAACTCCGGAGTCAGCTTAGTTGCAAAGACAATGCAAGTTGCAAGTGCAAAAGATAAAAAACCTATTGTGTCAGATATGGTTTTTTATGGAGTTATAGAAGAAATATGGGTAGTTGATTACCATAAATTTCAAATTCCAATGTTTAAATGTAATTGGGTGGAGCATAATAACGGTATTAAAGTAGATGATCTTGGTTTCACATTGGTAAACCTCAATAGACTTGGATTCAAATCTGATGCTTTTATCCTGGCTAGCCAAGCAAAGCAAGTATTTTATATTGAAGATCCTGAAGATCCTTTATGGAGTGTTGTACTTGCAACACCAAACAGAGAGTACTTTGAATACCTACAAGGCGAAGAGTTAGAGGACACTGCTATCCACTATCAATGTTTTAGTAGGGGGTTAGCATCAATGGATATTGACGGAGAAGATGATAATGAACCGCCATGTATTCGTGAAGATTGTGATGGAAGTTGGATTGACAATATTTAATTACACAATTTCTACTTTTGAATATAAGTTTGTAAACATTTAACCTGTGGGGATAATTATGTGGACAATATAAGTTTCTGCTATTATCTTTCAGTTTTTATCATACTGCTGTGAGTTTGTTGCTGTAAATTAATCTTGTTGCTGTAAATTTATCTTATTGCTGTGCTTTTATCGTTTAATTTATCATGTTGCTGTGAGTTTATGCATGTCGCTAACTACAACTTATGTTGCTCAGTATAAGTTGTTACAGATCAATGGCATCTACTAAAGCAAGTTGTGAAGGTGGTCAATCAGTTCGGAAGAGTAAAAGAATAAGCCAAATTGCTAAGTTGGAGAATAAGGGCAAAGAAGTCAGAATAGATGACATTGAACAGAGTTGCGAGGTTGATAGATTGGCGGATTCCAAAGAAACCACCACCTCAAGAACTTCTAGAGGTCGGACACAGTTAGATAAGCTTTCGAAGCAAAGAATGCAAGGTATTCGAAAGGATGTGTCATTCAATCAATTAGGACAACCGATAGGACCAGCTGCTGTAGCGATGCAAAGTTACATTGGTGTGCTGGCTCGGCAAAAAATTAATATTAAATACAAGACATGGAAGCATGTCCCAGCTGCTAGTAAAGAATTAATATGGGAATCAGTGAATGTAAGTTACCAATTTTTAACAATTATAATCTTTACCTTCTAATTATATATATTTAATGTCGTCTGTGTTAATCTTATTAATGTTTTCCACTTATGTGATGTACAGTTGATGTATAATGTGGATTCAAGGTGGAAAAAGGGATGTTTGAGATCTGCAAACAGTAAGTGGAGGCAATACAAAACCCATCTCACCCAAAAATTCATTATGAGCAGGCGTGACAAACCTGAGGAGCTGAATGAGCCACCTGTTGGCTTTGAAATTACAAGAGAAGATTGGCGTGCGTTTGTCATTAGTCGAATTTCAGAAGAATTCATTGTAAGTTTCTTAATATATTTTCTTTTGAAACTGTTCGACCAAAAGTCACTATGTATTATTCAAATTTGATATATCCCATGCTTGAAATAACTAGAAACTCAGTGATGATAATAAAGAGCGAAGGAAAAAGAATAGATATCCTCATCGACTCTCACGCAAAGGATATGCACGCTTTGCTGAAGAAATTGTAAGTATTTGTAAACTATATTTCCTTTAAGAACCATTCCAAATGATTCACATAAAATTATTTCACATTTGTCATTTGATTTTTCTTTGTTGTAGGCGAATGAATTATGTGATGATAAAGACATCAACAGAGCTATTATGTGGAAGAAAGGACGCGCCAACAAAGGAGGAGAGTTTCAAGGTGAAGATTTGGTGAACACAGTCCACAAGATTGTAAGCAAATTAACAATACATAAAACCTGTAAATTTAATAAAATGATACCTTGTATAATAATAATTTCTTTTAATGTTGCATAACAGGATGAATATATACAACAAAAGAGGGAGGGTAAGCTGCAAATTGAAGGACCAAAAGAGGATATTCTGACCAAGGCACTTGATACTCAAGAAATTGCTGGCCGCGTGCGGGGTATAGGAGGTCATATCAACCCAACAATCTATTTCAATGTTCCTAGAACAAGGAAGAAAGTTGATGTTACCCTAGAAATAATCGCTGAGCATAAAAGGGAGATGCAGGAGGCGAAGATGCAAATTTCACAACAAGATGTACGCATCCAAAAACTTGAAGCTATGATGCAAAAAAGGGGTGCATGGGAAAATTTAATTGATGACAAAGGTAGTTGCTCGGTGAAGTTTCATCAGATGAATATTGACGAAGATGATGTACAGATTATCCGTAAAGATGATGTGTTACAGGTATAATAAAAGCAAAGTTATAGTTATATTCATTTTTAGTATAGCGTTATAAACTCAAAATAATCGAAATGCCTTTTTATATTTTAGGGTCAATCAGTTGCGCTGACATTGGAATCTGCCACAAATATTGCTGCATATGGTACAATTGTTGGTTTCAATGGACAGGATAAAATGCTTCATGGTGTTCCATTTCCCATTAATTGCATTCGAGTCTCCATTGATCAAGCAGTGGACAAATCAGCTCGTTTGCCATATCCAATTCCAAGTGAATGTGAAGTCATTGGTGATGCCATAGGATCTGTTGTGGCTTGGCCTGAACAGCAGATTGTGAAGCAAGAGAAGGTATATGAGTTATTATAGTTCAAGTTAAATTGTGACTGTATTATTATTCAACCTAGCTATCTAACTTGTTTACATTTGATATTATTAGAAGCCTGGAAGGAAGAAGTTTGAACAACCACAAAAGAAACCTAGTTTGTCAACAAGTGTCCCAAGATCATTACATATGTTATATTGTTACAGTAAGCATGCTCTAGATGGAGGAAGGTGTATATCACTGCGTTTAGATAATGAAGTTTTTGATGAAGATTGTGAACTTTTTCTGGACCTTGAGGATATAAATTCTTTGTATCATTTGGAGCCAATTTCAGTAAATTTGATCGTTGCCTACATATGGTAAGTGAAATTATTTAAGCAATTTCAGAAATTCACAGATG
Source organism: Boesenbergia rotunda (assembly GCA_024364735.1). Classification (NCBI taxonomy): domain Eukaryota; kingdom Viridiplantae; phylum Streptophyta; class Magnoliopsida; order Zingiberales; family Zingiberaceae; genus Boesenbergia; species Boesenbergia rotunda. Next base: position 441,273 of record JAGFNQ010000477.1, read on the forward strand.
ATGTTTTATATTCATTAATGAAACATTATGACTGATCCTTATGTTTGCTTTACATTATTGTTTCGTATCTTAATTTTATTTTCTTTGCATTGATAGGTGTCTGTATAAAAAGAAGCTGAAAGATAACACTACAAAGAAATTCAGATTTATGAATCCCCACAAAATCCCATTTCTAGCAAAAATGGCACAAGACAAAACAGCTAAGCTTGAAATGCTTAAGCAAAGGGCAACTCTTTTAGCTGATAGGCTAACCGGTGCATCATCAGATGAAATTATTTTGGTGCCATGTAATGTCGGGTAAGTGCAAAATAAAACTTCACTTTAAAATGCTTCCATTCGCTAATTTATTAAATTTTATGATCTAACCATATGTCTTTGCCTAGTTTCCATTGGATTCTCAGTGTAATTGAACCTTACAAGGATACTATTTATGTGTTGGATTCCCTTAGTTCCCGCATTCGAGATGATGATTGTAAATATGTAATGGAAATGTGAGTTCAGATTTCTGTCAGTAAATTTATATTTTAATATAAATTTTATATAACAAATATTCATAACGTATGAAGGGCATTACGCTTGTTTAATTCTACCAAGGGAAGGAAAGGGAGAAAAAATGCTAAGTATTGTTAATTAGATATCTAATTAATCAAACATGATATAAATAATGAATCAATAATTCTAAGTAATCAAAGAATTAATCAACAAATTAATTTAATTATTCAAACAGTTAATCTAACATTAATCAAAGAAGATCTAATTAATAAATCAATTAATCTAATTAAACAAACAATTAATCATCTAATTATTCTAATTAACCACACAATTAACCTAAAATAAATCAAACATTTGAACAATTAATTACACAATTTATGATTTAACAAAGGAAATTATTATCTAAAATAATTAAATGATAATTTAACTAATTAAATAACTGATTAATTATTCAATTAATCAGTTAATTAATTAATTAATTAATTAACCCTCCTGCGGCCTGCCGCAGCAGGGTTCGTCAGCCGCAGGAGGCGCCGGCCCGCCGCAGCAGGCGTCGCCCGGCAGCAGCAGGCGCCGCTCGGCCGCAGCAGGCGCCGCTCGGCCGCGCTGGCCCGCGCCCGGGCGCGCTTGCCCGCGAGGGGCCGCGGGAGGCCGCGCCAGACCACGCGAGGCCGCGGCTGCCCGCGCGAGGCCGCGGGAGGTCGCGCGCGGCCGTGCCAAGAGTCGTGGCTGCCCGGAGAAGACGACGGCGCCGCGTAAGCACAAACAAACGAGAATATACGGGAAATGTTGTTTATTCGCATACTTGGGATCGGAGGAGGGTTCGCCGGAGGAGAATCGCCGGAGGGGAGAAAGAGCTAGGGTTCGCGTGAGTGCGGGGGAAGGGGGCCGTCACCCTTTTTAAGTATTTTAGCGACGGATTAACTTGTCCGTCGCCGATTAGCGACGGAATTGACCAATTCCGTCGCTATATTGAGGGATTTGACCCGTCGCTTAAAACTAGGGACGGATAATTTATATTATCCATCGCTATAACGACGGACTTTGACCATGTCTGTCGCTATATTCAGGAGTTTGACTTGCCGCCAAACTTTGGCGACGGATACTATATATCCGTCGCCACTTGCGACGGACTATTAATGATGTCCGTCGCAATCCCTTATTATTTTTGTAGTGGGATATGAAGCCTCTATTATTTATCTCTCTTTAGATTGTAAGGGCCATCAAGGTGACGATTTCACCTCGTTGCCAAAAAAAACACTTTCAATTAATTTATTATGTGATTGATGCCATAAAAAAATAAATACAAATAAAGTTAGCTAAACAAGTTAATGACATGAATTAAAAAGTTATACAAAAATTTATTTTATTTTTGGTTTTTTTTGGGAAGAATTCTAATTAAAAAAAAGTTTAATTCTGTTAATAATTTAACTATAAAAATTAATTTAGTCTCTAATTTAACAATTAAATATTGAATTTTATAAAAGAAATTACGTCACGAACTAAATATTCTATTATTAATCTGTCTTTCTTTTGTAGTGGGTCCACTCAATATATTTGCTAGCAAAATTAGATCTCCATGGGCTTGTGTAAGAAATATCATATAAACAATAAAAAGTTATGATTTTATATGATTTATTTTTATACCCTAATAAATCCATTTATACAGATTATCTAAATAGTATAAATATTACATTGCAATATGACCTTTAAGAACATATTCTTCCGGCATAATTCTTCCGGCATAAAAGTCCAACGTCATCATCCATTATTCATTATACAAACGAACTATTTTAAAATTAATTTGGCATTATATATATATATATATATATAGACTGTTCTCCATTTATTCAATTACACAACAGTATCACTGGACAATTTCTTCATGCATGAGTCTTATCGGAGAACATTAGTCTCATGCATGAGATCAACGACATGCTCAGTTTGCCTCAAATTTGGTGGCCATTGTTGGCCCAGATCCAAAAAATAGCACATCTAAAAATCATACCAATATGTAAAAAAAAAAATAAAAGAAAAGGAAAAAAACGAAAGAATTTATTATTCTAGAAAAACCAAACTTACAAAAACTGAGATACAATTTCACATACCTCTAGGACCCTTTAAATACACCACGAATAAGACTTATTCATGACTAATCCCATTAAAATAGGAATTAAAATCGAAAGATTTATCGGAAGACTAATTCGCTAGTTATCCCATTAAGATAGGAAAGACTAACCAAAGACTAAATCATAAGAATTATCAAAATAAAATAAAAATAAAATGTGATAATAATATCTGGATTATTTATTTTCTCACATTGCTCCCCCTAATCCTGACATGGCTGTAAATCACGGACGCCGAGTAGTTGTCGCATGGCAGCTAACTTCACTCCTGACAATGCTTTAGTTAATATATCGGCTCGTTGTTCTCCGGTATTAATGAATTCAACCACAATCTGTCCCTTCTCAACACATTCTCTGATAAAATAAAACCTTGTATCGATGTGCTTGCTTCGACCATGGAATACCGAATTCTTCATGAGAGTTATAACAGATTTGTTGTCAACAAACAAAGTTACCGGCCTTGGCTTTACTCCGGTTAATTCGCTGGCAAGACTCCTCAACCACAAGGCATGGCGGGCCGCAGTTGTGGCTACCATGAATTCTGCCTCACAAGATGAAAGCGCCACTGTCTTCTGCTTCTGTGAATTCCAATACGCCAAACTTTCATTAAAATAGAAAGTCATCCCACTTGTGATTTTCCTTCCATTGAGATCGCTGGCTAAATCACTGAGGGTCTGTTTGACCACCTTTTGATACACGATTGTAGGCTTCTTCATGTATTTGCTCGCCAATCCGACAGAATATGATAGGTTCGGCTCTTCAAACCGCACCAGTATTGCCTCATTTTCTTCTTCGTCAATACCAACAACTTCCTTAGTGTTGGCATAAATATCAGCAATGGACCTAAAGCGAATTGGTCCTTCTTGAGACTCGGGTGAGTCTGTTAATGAAGGCGAGGTAGCTGCATGGGCGTTTGATGGTGGTGTAGATGTACTTGACGTTCTTGGCATGGGTACCACAGTTGTTGTCGGTGGTGTGACATCTTCCACCCCTGCCTCAGTGTCTGCTGCAACAATCACCTCGTCGGTGTCGAATGCATCCACCACCATAAACTCCGGTAAGTTTTCTTCATTGTTGGCACCTGCATTCCATGTCCATTCACAATTTTCTTGAAACATTACATCTCTACTTACTTGTAGCTTGTCATGCTTTGGATCAAATAGACGATGAGCTTTGCAACCTTCCTCGACACCCAAGTATATCATGGGTAAGCTTCTGTCGTCAAGTTTCTTCAGATGAAGGGTTGTGTTTTTCACATATACAACACAACCGAACACTCTCAAGTGGGCGAGATGTGGCTTTCTCTCCATCCAAGCTTCAAATGGGATACGTTCTCCGAGCGCCTTAGTTGGGAGACAGTTCAGCAGATAGACGACATGCCTAACCGCCTCTCCCCATAACCTTGCGGGCATATTTGTACTCTTGAGGAGAGATCTTGTCATGGCCATCACGGTGCGGTTGTGGCGCTCCACGACACTATTCTGTTGAGGTGTACGTAGGGAGCCGTGAGGTGCTGCTCGATTCCTTCATTTTCACATAATCGAGTAAACTCCGTGGATAGGAACTCGCCGCCTCGATCTGTCCGGAATGTTCTGATCTTGCATTCAGTCTTGTTCACCATCAATGATTTGCACTTCTTGAATGCTTGGAATGCATCACTCTTTGATGCCAATACAAACACCCACATCCACCTTGTAAAATCATCAACAATCAAAAGAAAATACTTGGTACCGGCTACCGTACATAGTGTGATTGGCCTGCAAATATCAGCATGGAGCAGTTCCAACGGCTTCTCCGCCCTAAAGTTTGCTTGGCACGGGAATGACGACTTTGCATGCTTGGCGATCACACACACCTCGCAAAGCTTGTTCGGCTGGGGCAGTAGTGGCATATCAACCGCCAATTTCTTCTCCCCCAATAGCTTCAAGTCATGGAAATTGACATGCCCGAGCCTTGCATGCCACAACCAAGTTGGGTCTTCTAGGCTTGCTAGGAGATAGACTTGCTTGAATGTCTTCAAGGCTATCTTGTACAAGCGATTTTGTGTTCGCTTTACCCGCATCAAGAGCTTCCTGCTCTTATCAATCACCTTCATAGTATTTCCTTCCATGTGCACCTCGTTCTCAGTTTCTATCAATTGACCAAGACTTATGATATTACTACAAAGTTTTGAAATGTAGTATACCTCATGGAAAGCCTTCTGATCGCCGTTCTTGCATTCGAACACAACCGTCCCCTTGCCCATGATCTCAATGGTTGATCCATCGCCAAACCGCACCTTCCCAGTGATGGTTTCATCTAGTTCTTGAAACTTCTCGCGATGGCCCGTCATGTGGTTGCTGGCACCGTTGTGAAGGTACCAGACGTCTTTATCTTCCCCTTTCTTAACGCTGCGATACATCTCTGGTAGAAACCTTTCTTCACTGAGCAGAATCATATCTTGCCACTCTCGGCTAGCGTGAGACTCCTCGTGGGACATGCTCATCATCAGTGCTAGCTCTTCATCGGTGTCGCAAGTGAGGTGAGCCTCATTATCATGACGCTTGATGTAGCATTCGGACGCATAATACCCCATTTTCTCACAATTGAAGCACTTTATATGGCTCTTGTCACGAGTGTCACTGTTGTTGCCACTAGTGCCTCCTGCACTGTCTTGGCGTTGCGTACCATGACCACGATCGCGCCCTCGCCCATGCCACTTGCCACGATTAGGGCCGCTGGACCCGCGCCCTTTGCCTCCTGACGGAGTGTCCACGCTGCTCCCTTTTTGTCGCATTTGCCATTCGGCATGAGTAAGCAGGAGCTCACCTTCAGTGTCGTTGGTGCTGCCTCGTAATCGCAGTATTCGTTCCTCGTATGTCTTCAGTCGCCCGATAGTCTCCTCAAATGGCATAGTCTCAAGGTCGTGGAACTACTCAATACCGGCAACAATAGGGAAGAATTTATCAGGGACAGAATTGAGCAACTTTTTTACCAAAGAGGAATCTTCAAGCGTGACATCGAGAGTGGAGAACTTGCTACTCAGGGCGCTGATTTTGCCAGCAAACTCATTAATCGTCTCGGCCTCCTTCATCCGAAGGGCATCAAACTCGCTCTTCAACGTTTGTACGCGTGCCTTCTTCACTCAATCACTACCAAGGTACCTCATCTTGAGGTTGTCCCAGACTTCCTTCGCCGTCTTCTTTTTTGCAATCTAGATAAGGATGTCTTCGGGGACACACTGTAAGATGGATGCACGTGTCTTCTTGTCCTTCTTTGCATCCACCTGAGCTTTTTTCTCTGGCTCCACCGCCTCCCAGACTCCCTGGGCATCGAGAATTGCCTCTGTCTTTATTGCCCACACAATATAATTGTGAGGGCTTAGCATCGGATAGGGAAATGGCACTCCGCCGTTCTCTTTCGCTAGGATGCTCGACATTTTTGTGGAAACGTGGATTGTTGGCTGCTCTATACTACCAAAGCTCTGATACCAATTGTTGGCCCAAACCCAAAAAATAGTGCACCCAAGAACCACACCAATATGCAAGAAGAACAAAAGAAAACAAAAAAAACGAAAGAATTTATTATTCTGGAAAAACCAAACTTACAAAAACTGAGACACAATTTCACATGCCTCTAGCACCCTTTAAATACACTACAAACAAGACTTATTCATGACTAATCCTATTAAAATAGGAATTAAAATCGAAAGATTTATCGGAAGACTAATTCGCTAGTTATCCCATTAAGATAGGAAAGACTAACTCATAAAAATTATTAAAATAAAATAAAAATAAAATGTGATGATAATATTGGATTATTTATTTTCTCACAGCCATGAGGCACAAAGCATGCTTCCTGTGCACAACGACCCCCGGCGTTTCTTCCATGCTCACGTCCTCCTCCTTCGTTCCCGGCGGCAATTGCCAATCGAAGGAACATAAAAGGTTGGCCAGCGCCACCTCCACCATCTGCAGACCCAGATTCTTTCCCGGGCAATTTCTCCGTCCCGCGCCGAACGGAATCAGCTTGAAGTCATAGTGCGCAAACGTGTCAACTGTCGGCGACGCCATGTTTACAAACCTCTCAGGGTCGAACACCTCCGGTCTCTCCCACGCATCTGGATCCCTGCTGATCGCCCACGCATTCACGTAGATCCTCGTCTTGGGAGGAATTTGGTACCCATCGCTTAAAGTGGCCGGGTGCATGATTTCCCGGGTGACGAGCGGCGCCGGCGGGTGCAGCCTCATCGTCTCCTTGACGATCCGTTTGAGGTAGTGCAGCTGGTGCAGGTCGCACTGCTCCACCTTCCCTTTGCTTCTCCCCACGCAGCTTCTCACTTCCTCTTGGGCTCTCTTCATCAACTCCGGCTGCCGGATGAGCTCTGCCATCGCCCATTCCACCACTGCCGACGAGCTAACCGTCCCGCCGATAAAAATATTCTGCCAAAAATTGAATTAGATTTAACTTCAACAATTCATTTTGACATCGAAACTGAAAATTGATAATTGTCGATCACCATAAGAATTCCTTTGAGGTTCTCCTCTGTCAGCTGCCCATCCTTCCGCATCTGAAGCAGAACATCCAATAAATCCTCATTCTCCTCGCTTCCTGATCGACTCTTAGCGTCGAGATGGCGATCGATGAATTTCTGGTAGATGCCATCGAGCTCAAGACACAATTTCCGAAGCCTGGATTTCATCCCCGTCGCCACATCGACCCACCCGAGCAGGGGAAAGTAGTCTGCTATGAAGAAGCTAGCCAACATCTCCTCCGCTTCCCTGATCACGTCGTAAAAGTTGAGGTCGTCGCCGGCGATGTCTCGACCAAAGGCCGTCCGGCATGTCGTCTTGCAGGTGAAGTTCAGCGCGAGCTCACTCACGTTGACGACGAGGGAGCTCGAGATGCAAGTAGAGATATGCTTCACCATCCTGGAGATCTCATCTTCCCTTACAGACATGAAAGAGTTGATCTTTCTGGCGCTGAAGAATTCGACGGTGCCGAGCTTGCGTAGCTGCCTCCAGCGCTCGCCGTAGGGGAAGAAGACGATGTCGGACCGGCCGTAGGACATCGCGGAGGTGGCGACGTTGTGGGGGCGGGAGCAGCAGGCGAGGTCGAATGTCTGGAGGACTTCCTTGGCGAGGGCGGCGGAGGAGACGACGACTGCGGAGATTTGACCGAGTTTTAGGTGCATTAGCGGGCCGTACTGCTTGGAGATTTCCCATAGGGACTGGTGCAGCAGATTGCCGCGTATCTGGTGGAGGTTACCGATGACCGGGAGCTTAACAGGTCCGGGCGGGAGCTTCCGGATCGCCGGATTTGTTCTTGCTTCTCGGCCGCCGGCGAGAAGCAGAGAGGAGAGGAGTGCGACGAGGAAGAGAAGAGACAAGACAAGCGCTTCCATTTTTTTTTTTTGGAAGGGCACAATTGTTGCTCTGGATCCATTTAAATAAATACCTGACTTTCATATTTATTAAAAATTTTACAAAAATATCTTCGAAATTTCTTTTTTCCTATAGCAAAAAAGATAAAAAAATAAAAAAAAATAAAACTGTGAAAAAAAATTCAAGAATACTCTATGAGCATCCGTTACCACAGAGTTCTTGATTAACTCACGGCCTCTTAATCGGAATTTTACCATCAGTAAAAGGTTGTTTGGATTTGGCATTTATTTTGTAATGATTATTATGATAAAAAATAATTCTTAGTAACTTTATTAATTCATCTCAAAATTAATAGAAAAAAATAAATAATAAAAATTATAATTCGGATAATGACTAACTTATAAAAAGGTCATGCACTTAATTTCACCTGTATTTAATCCTAAATTTTATGACAATAAAATTTTATATACTAACTATCCATCAATCCTACAAAAATCATGCCTAGTAGTGATGCACGATTAACCATTTCAAAATTAAGGATTAGTTTTTTCTTTAATAATTTTATTATTATTTCATTTTTTACCAAAATAATAAAAAAGGATATTTTAACAAATAAACGTGTCTTTTAATAAATATAAAAATCAGATTAAAAAAAGATAAATTGTTAATTTATTGCAACCCTTGATTTACTCAAATCAATATAATTTTGTCTTCGACAAGTTTGTTCACTTACCATTTTATTTTTAGATCATCGATAAATTGCTTAGTTATTCGGTTATCATCTAAAAAGTTAGATCAGGTAGCAGATGAATTTGAAATGATCAATTCGGTCCCATAAAAATTTCTCTCCGGTAATTAGGATAAATCGAAAAGCGCTCGCAATAGATTGTCTAAAAACTCAACGTCCCAGAGTTCGCGCTCCATTTGAAAGAAAAATTTCTACAAAATATATCATAACTAGAGATCGAACCGTGAATATCTAAGATAATGATTAATCACTTTACTATTGCGCCATAATCCTAGAGACGACATATCTTCCTAACATCATATCAAGGAATCAAAAATCTAATAGCATAGGACATCATATCAATTTCATTCGGTTACCATCTAATAGCTTAGGATAAGTATCATCATATCAAGGAATCAACGTACTTTTCATAGGCAATCAAATCAAAAATCTAAATTGCGTATTAGAAATAACTACATTATTTATTTGACTGTCACGTACAAAATGAAATATATATGAATTTAATTTCTCCTTATTGTATCATGGATATCATGAGTGTCGCGCCCCTAGAGGTTGGTGTTCGTTCGAAGATCGAGTAACATCTCCCATTTATAATGGACAATCTGAAACATTTATACATACATACATCTCCACACAAATAAGACACAACCACACTCGACTAGCATTTACACAATCACAACTACGGAGTTAAATATTTTGCATAATAAATGATAAATATAATAAGTAAATTTTCGTAAACCAAATGTGGAAAATCAAACTCTAGCGGAAATACACAACCAAAGGAAAATCAAATACCATTCGAAATGAAAACAAAACTAAAACGACGCTAATCCGATAAAATTACTACGACAGTACAGAAACAATAAGAAACTACCCACGATTGGGAACTGACAACTGAATCCTTTCCTGGTGGCATGAGATGCGACTTTCTACTATCTAAAACAAAAAAAGAGAATGAGGGATGGTGAGTTCCGGATGGAACTTTGCCGGTATAAAAATAGATAAATGCATGGTATATAAAAGGATAAAAAAACATATGGAATCAAAAGTATATAGTCTCTAGAATGAAGAACGTAAAACAAATGCATCTATACATAACATACTTAAAAACCATGTAACACGTAGGGGCAATGTCAGAAATTCCCCTAATACCTCAGTAAACTGCTAGTTTTGCTGAGCAGATCCCGATCATATGATAAATGCAAATCATAACCGAATATGCATGTAAATCAAAGAATAATGATTGGGAGAGTGAAAATGGGAGAGTGAAAATCATAGTGAATGATGTGGCACCTTGCATGCACGATCTCCGACGGGTTCACCATGCCCCCCATGGTATAGTTTGATTCGGGGTGGTGGCCGAAGGCCGTCGATGATGTCCAAGCAATAATCGGACGTGTGCATGTAAAGTGTCACGTCATACCACGTCATGCCACATCATTCACTATAGTTTTCACTCTCCCATTTTCACTCTCTCTATCATTACTCTAAATCAAATACAGCAATCATAGTTCAAACAAGTACAACAAATATAAGCAAAAACACAATGCATAATATGCACATAATGCGATGACCTGCACTGTACACACACTAACCACCGCTATATTGGGTAGGTTGAGTGGACAAGATACAAACGTCAAAACTTATGGTTATGCTAATACTCCACAATACCTAAGACCTTGAATGAAAAGTCGTAACATTTGTGCCTTCAGAAACCCCGAAATACCTGTGGGGACTCCAAACACTTGAGGAGTATCAACTGTTTGCACACAACTCTAACTGAGCGTGACACAACAGAAAAATATAACCAATAACCTGTTTTAACCACAAAGGAGCCAGTGGTCATCGGCATGCAAACGATATTATGGTGCATGTCACTAATATACAGAACCTCAATCAAACCAAAACCATGCAATCAATACAATACGAAACGCATTCAATACCAAAGTAAATAAATATGCACTAATCTATTGAGTAGGGTTTATCTAATGTCAACCAAATTTGGATAGGTTACATGATGGTTCTATAGTATACACGTACAAGCGGTACTTTTGTAAATCAGAAGCCAAGAGATTGATACTGTATAATTGAACATTTTGAATTTCTACTCAATGGTCAAGCATTGAATAAGTATCAAGCAGGAAAATAAGAAGAATAGATTTAAGGTCAATCGACCTACTCAGATAAACAACCAACCATGCATTTAATGATAAACAGAACTATAGAAACAAGCAAGATGTGCACACCTTAAATGTAAAACGTATCCAAGTATACCTCCTACGATCAACCATGCATGTTCAAAGTTATGCTCCTGTAGTAAGGACAGAGTTTAGTTATTCATATAAAATTAATAAAGTAGTCAAACTAAATACTAAACATAATTAGTATCTAATCTAAATTTCAATAATCCATTTAATTAAATCTTAAATAAGTTCTTTCTGAGCATAACGATCTCAATTCGGTTATTAGGATAATTCCTAAAACCCCAACCAGACTAACAACTACCATAATCTCAATCAATTACACCATTTAATTAATAAAACACCTTTAACTATATCACAGACCCCACGACAGGGAATCAACCTATAACCTAATTCAATCAAAATGAATTTCCAAACCCACAAATCTGCTCACGGTAGTAATCTAAACGCCACAGAAACAAAAACCCAAAATTAATTACAAATACAACCCAACCTAAATCATGATCAAGCAAATGACAAACTCTCCATATCCCATGACTCACAAACCCAAATTGTGATAAGTTCCCTACATAAACCAACATGATCCAATCATTGCTCATCCCAATACAGCAACCCATGGCAAGGGAAAACCAAAATCGAACAACAGAGGATCAAAACAAAACTACAATCACTCCAAGATACAATCCAATCACACATCCAGATCAATCATTACCCTAAGAAATCGAACTAGGGGTCGATCATTACCTGACTGCGTCGGCGGTAGAGCTCAGAGGACGAGGAGGATCGCAACTGCCTGTGCCGGAGAAGTCTCATGAGAGGGCGCGTAGATTCGGGATGGTAGTGTCGTTGGGAAGAATGGATGAGGAGAAATCGAGCGGCCAGTGTTCGTGTGATGCAATGGCGATCGATGATGGGTTGATCAAGGAAGGAACGTGGCAATTGCATGTGAGAGAAGGTGTTGACGGTGATGTCGTCCTTCCTTCACGCGTCGGGTGACATCTGCTGTGGTCGCGTGGAGAGGGCGTTGCCACCAGTTGCTCACGCGAGGTTGGAAGGGAGAGGGGGTCTACGACGATGGAATTAGGGCACGAGAAGGGGAGGGGGGTTCTTATTAATAAGGTTTTTTTATATATAAATAAATTGGGCAGCATCTCCCTTGTACGGCGGACAATTTGGAACATTTATACATAACATCGCACACATAATATGTCTTAGCCATCACTAATATAAAATACTCCATAACCACGCAGTATAAAAGATATAATGGATAGAAATAAAAGAATTAAAACTCAAGATAAATCCAACGACAAATATATCAGTCCATAAATACATAAACATAACTCTACTGAGAACTATAACTACAGTCTAATAATGAAAATATGAAAAATAAAAAAAATATGAAAATAAAGTAAATGCGGAAAAACTACAATATGCTTGACACCATGGGACTAGCAACTGGATTCTCTCCTAGCTCCAAGTAATGCATCAATTTACTACCTGAAATAGAATTAGGGGGTAGGGGTGGTGAGTCCGGACGGATTCTGCCGATATAAGAGTAGATAAATGCATGATATAATAAAAGGTCCAACAAGCAAACAAAAATAAAAGTATATAGTCTCCGAAATAGAATAACACATATGCGACTATGTAAAACAGAATGAAAGTACAACCATAAATAATACATGTATGTCAACCAAATGCAACAATCATAGCTCATATAAATACAGTAAACATAAGGAAATATAAAATACAATAAATACACATGATGCAATGACATATGTCACCCCTGACGTCAGCCAAGCCGCCTTCATATCACATCTGTGAGGTCGAGTGGGTAGGGTTGTGACAAGTGTACACACTCCAACAAATACCACTACAATAAGTTGAGTGGACAGGATGCTGGGGAACCAACTACTCCAAAAACCCCAGGAAGAAGGGAGAGCCACCAACAGCTCTGTTATCCCTCAAAAATAATGGTGAAAGTGTCAACTACTTGCCTACAACTCCAACATCCACTGCTATGAGTGGTCGAGTGTAACATAACAGGACAGTTGTTCGCACTCTAGCAACTACCACTACCCATGAGTGGTTGAGTTGGCAGAGCAGCTAAATGACTGACAATGATCTTAACTACAAGGAAACCGATGCTCGTCAGCATACAACTATGCAAGTATGGTGCATGATACTAATATGCATAAACGACCATGTCACAACTATGCAACGGTATATAAAATAAATATCAAAATCAATAAATATGTAACTAATGTCCTAGGTAGGGTACATCTAATATCAATCAAACCCTAGTTGTGTTTAATTATTATTCCTAAGTACTCGTCTACAAGTGGTACTTTACATAACCGAAAATCAATAGATGAGACTGTATGGATATAAATTTGAGTAGCTCAAAGACCAAGAAAAGAAAAATATCAATGATGATATCAAAGTCAAAGATAAGGTAAATCAGTCCTACTCAGAAACAAAACAACTATGCATTTAAGTTCAATACACTACATAATACAAAAAAGAAGTACTCGCCTCAATTAGAGAAGTTCGTAAATGAAGAGAACCTACCATGATCAATTGTACGTATCTAAATCAAAGTCTTGTACCAATAAGGAAGTTTATTTATTTATTTAATTAAATAAACAACTAAACTAACCATTAATCATAGTTAGGATCTAACCCTAGATACAATATGTGTTTAATTAAATCTAAACAATTATAAATTCCTTCTAAGTATAACATCCACAATAACCTTCCCACATAACCCAACCATTACATATTCCTCTCCAATAGAATTCTAACACATCAATCTCACGACAATGTACCAAAACTCCATGATCAATATCAAATACACCAATATCATCATATCAAGCTACCACAAGATCAAAACATTATGCTAATACCTAATCCAAACAACCACCGATCTTCCAAACAAACTCATAATTCCACTCAATCCTAACTATTGCTGACAGCAAGAACCAACTTCATTCCACAACAAAACCGGCTACCATAGCCATGCCATCCAAACTACCAATTAGAACTCAACTACTCATTCAATAAACTCCACTAACAACAATGATCCTACATGAATTCATCCAAAATGAGCACTAAGCACAACCAATTCTTATCGGAGATAAGCCACGCACGCAGTCTTCTTCCTCTTCCCACTTCTACTCGGATTTGAAGAAATCAACAACCTCCAGCAAGTTCAGAGGTCGCTATGGAAGAAGGAGACGGGTGTTTAAGAAGGATTGGGCATCGATGAGCACAAGGGAAAGAAGAGAATTGTGGGGGAAAGAAGAATAAGAGGAATAGGATTAGGGTGTCAGCTAGTTCGCGCTAAGAGAAGCTGCGGCGCGAGCTTGCTTGCATGAGAGCGGCGGTGTGATTAGTGCTACGAGGTAGTTCCAAAGTCGCGCGATGAGGGGTCAGCGGTGATTTCGTCGTCGGGGAAGAGATGAAGGAATAGGGTGAAGCGTGCAATGAGGGTAAGGGAAGGAATTTGGAAATTTGTTTAAACAGTTTTGCAAAAGGCCCCTCAACCTTTGAGTTATCCAACTTATACTCTTAAGTTTCGATTTTTATGTGTTTTAACCCCTCCAAATATCCGTATTTAACACCAAGTAAGTATTAACCTCTCATATGTGGTATAAATACTAAGTGAAGACTAGTTCCTCACACCTCAATGGCTGAAATCCTAAACCCCCGACAAGTTGTCCGCTTCGAGAGTACTTTGTGAACTATGACTCCTACTACACTTATGTCCGTATTTCTAAATTGTCACGCCCCCAGATGCTCGTGCTCACTCGAAAATCGAGCAACATCTCCCCTGTATGGTGGGCAATCTGAAATATTTATACATATACACATCTCCACACAAATAAGGCACAACCACACTTGACTGGCATTTACATAATCACAACCACGCAGTTAAATATTTTACATAATAAATGATAAACATAATAAGTAAATCTCTGTAAACCAAATGCAGCAAATCAAAATCTAACCGAAATACACAACCAAAGGAAAATCAAATACCATTCGAAATGAAAAAAACTAAAACAATGCTAATCTGATAAAATTACTACAACAGTATGGAAATGAAAAGAAACTACTCGAGACTGGGGATTAGCAGCTGAATCCTCTCCTGACGGTACGAGACGCAACTATCTACTACCTAAACAAAAAGGAGAATGAGGGGTGGTGACCCTGCGAGTATAAAAATAGATAAATAAATGGTATATAAAAGGGTAAAATAAGCATATGGAATCAAAGATATACAGTCTCTAGATTAAATAACGTAAAATGAATGCATCTGTACATAACATACCTGAAAACCATGTAACACATAGGGGTAAGGTCAGAAATCCCCCTAATACCTCAATAAACTGCTAGTTCTGTCAAGCAGATCCAAACATATAATAAATAAAAATCATAACCGAATATGCATGTAAATCAAATGCAGCAATCATAAATCAAACAAGTACAACAAATGTCCAATGCATAATATGCACATAATTCGATGACCTGCACTATACACACATCAACCACCACTACATTGGGTAAGTTGAGTGGACAAGATACAAGCGCCAAAACATGTGGCTATGCAAATATACCACAATACCTGGGGCCCTAAATGAACAGTCGTAACACCTGTGACTTTAAAAACCCTGAAATACCTGGGGAGTATCAACTGTTTGCACACAACTCTAACTGAGCGTGACATAACAGAAAAATATAAACGACAACCCATCTTAACCACAAGGGATCCAGTGGTCGTCGGCATGCAAATGATGTTATGGTGCATGTCACTAATTTGCACAATCTCAATCAAACCAAAATCATGAAATCAATACAATATGGAACGCATGCAACAACAAAATAAATAAACATATACTAATCTACTGAGTAGGGTTTATCTAATGCCAACCAAACCCTAGATAGGTTACATGATGGTTCTACAGTATACACGTACAAGTGACACTCTTTTAGATCAAAAGCCAAGAGATTGAGACTGTATAAATTATCATTTTAAAGTTCAACTCAAAGGTCAAGCACAGAATAAGTATCAAGTTGGAAAACTAAAGGAATAGATTTAAGGTAAATCAACCTACTTAGATAAACAAACAACCATGCATTTAAAGATAAACAAAACTATAAAAACAAGTAAGAAGTACCCACTTTAAATGTAGAACTTATCCAAGTAAACCTCCTACGATCAACTGTGCAAGTTCAAAGTTAAGTTCCTGTATCAAGGATATAGTTTAGTTATTCATATAAAATTAATAAAGTAGCTAAACTAAATACTAAATATAATTAGTATCTAATCTAAATTTCAATAATCCATTTAATTAAATCTTAAACAAGTTTTTTCTTAGCCTAACAATCTCAATTGAGTTATTAGGTTAATTCCTAAAACCCTAACGAAACTAATAACTACCATAATCTCAATCAATTGCACCATTTAATTGTTGATGCAGTCCGGCTCGATTGTTGTTTTGGTGTTAACAACGATCTAAGTTTAGTTGAATGGATTTGGATTAAGTTCAGGTGGATCAGGAGATCGCACGTTGGCATGTGGAAAAGTCCTAACTTGGAAGGTTGGGTGAAAAGTCCTAGCTTGGAGGGCTAGGTAAAAAGTCCTAACTTGGAGGGTTAGGTGAAAGTCCCAACTGGAGGGTTAGGTGTGAAAAATCCTAGCTTGGAGGGTTAGGTATGGAAAAGTCCTAACTCAGAAGGTTGGGTGAAAAGTCCTAGCTTGGAGGGCTAGATGAAAAGTCCTAACTTGGAGGGTTAGGTGAAAAGTCCCAACTGGAGGGTTAGGTGTGAAAAAGTCCCGGCTTGGAGGGTCAGGTCCTAACTTGGAGGGCTAGGTAGGTGAAAATCCCAGTGAGTGAAGCCGGGTCCTGGTGAGTGAAGCCAGGTGATGAAAATCCCGGTGAGTGAAGCCGAGTCCTGGTGAGTGAAGCCAGGTGATGAAAATCCCGGTGAGTGAAGCCAGGTGATGAAAATCCCGGTGAGTGAAGCCGGGTCCTGGTGAGTGAAGTCGGGTGATGGAAATCCCGGTGAGTGAAGTTGGGTCCTAGTGAGTGAAGCCAGGTGATGGAAATCTCGGTGAGTGAAGCCGGGTCCTGGTGAGTGAAGTCAGGTGATGAAAATCCCAGTGAGTGAAGCCGGGTCCTGGTGAGTGAAGCCAGGTGATTGAAATCCTAGTGAGTGAAGCTAGGTTGAAATCCTGGTGAGTGAAGCCGGGTCCCGATGAGTGAAGCCAGGTGACCGAAACCCTGGTGAGTGAAGTCAGGTCCTAGCTTGGAGGGCTAGGTTGAAGTTCCAGTGAGTGAAGCTGGGCATGACACGAGTCAGAGAAGGGCTGGAGGCTTGTTTTCGTGACTTAGAGTGCATTTAAGCTTGCCTGGATCGGTTTGGTGACCGATCAGGGAAGTTGGCACGGTGCTCCTTCGTGGATCGGTTTGGTGACCGATTCAGCGATTGCTGATCGGTCTGGTGACCGATCATGGAGCATACGTTTCACCTGCTGCTCTGCTCGGGATCGGTCCGGTGACCGATCAGGGAGCATCCAGTAGGTTTTGGGAACCTTACTGATCTGCTCCTGATCGGTCTGGTGACCGATCAGGGATACTGTTCAGATCGGTCTAGTGAATGATTATTTGTCGCAAGATTCTCACTATAACCGATCAGGATGACTCCTGATCGGTCAGGAAGCAACCTGATTGGTCTGGTGACCGATCAGGCTGGAGCCTGATTGGTCTGGGGCCCGATATGGAGTGTACAGCAGAATGCTGGATTGGTCTGGGGACCAATCAGGAGTGTGCAGAAGACTGCTGGATCGGTCTGGTGACCGATCAGGGTCCTTCCTGATCGGTCTAGTGACCGATCAGGAGCAGATCTTTAATTCAAATACGCTGTCAGATGCTCTGATCGCGACTGTTTTCTCTGTCGATTCTCTGATACATTGTTGATTTCATTTGATATGCATTGCTAAGCCTCTGGTGGAGTGTGCAGGTGATAGCAGGTGATTCAAACACTCAAGGAGGGTCAATGGGAGGCTTTCCTTGGAGCAGGTTTGTTTGTTTCTCCTTCTCAGGTTTCAACGGCAACTGAGGCATGGCTGGCGACTGACGGAGGCTCAGCTGGAGAGGGACTTCAGTGGACTGAGTGCTCAGGGAGGTCAGTGGGTTCAGGCTATGCTCAGGGGATGCTGATGGAGCCTGGCGATGAAGCATAAGCTTAAGAGGAAGATGAGAAGCCGAGGAGGTGACAAGAACGAACAGGAAAACAAGCAAGTGTGGCTGTGGGTTTCGCTGGTGTTGTTGTTGTGCTCCTTGTGTAGCTTCTCTCTTGAGCTTTCTTGCTACTGTCTTGTGAGAGGTTCCTCCTTAGTCTTGTGAGCTTACCTTGTATCCTATTGAGACGCTTGTGGAGAGGTTTCTCCACCGAGAAGGAGGCGCTGTTTTATACGGGTCACCGGGACTTGATCTGCCGACGATCAAGGGATCGTCCACCTTAAGGGCACACCAAGGAGTAGGGGTAAGTTATCCCCGAACCTTGTAAATCCTTGAGTTAGCGACTATGTGGTTTGTTCTTCCTTCTCTGCATTTCTGTTTCTGCTGTTATACTTGTATTGCTTCCGCTGTGGCTAACCTAAGTGCAGAGAAATCTGAAAAGAGCAAAGGTTAGTGTCTGGCTATATTCACCCCCCCCTCTCTAGCCATCCAAGGTCCAACAAGTGGTATCAAAGCTTGGGGCTCTGTCCAAACGGCTTAACATCCGAGAGCTTACAACAAAGATGGCTGTGAGTGAAGGTTTCAGCACCAGCAGACCACCCTTTCTTGACGGATCTGATTTTTCATATTGGAAGTCAAGAATGGAATTTTATTTGAAGACAAACATGAGCATGTGGTTCTCAGTAAAGGAAGTTTTTTCTACTCCTAAGGATGCTGAGGGAAAAGATCTAGACTTCTCCATGTGGTCAGCTGAGCAAATCAAAAAGGGTGAAGCCAATGCCAAAGCTATTGTCACCTTGTAATGTGAGATGAACAAAGAGCAACTAATCAAGGTTGGCCCTTTCACCTCTGCCAAAGACTATGGAACAAACTCCTTGAGCTCCATGAAGGAACTCAAGACACCCGGACAGCCAAGAAGGATCTCCTTCACAACCAACTCCAGAACTTGACAATGGGAGAAAATGAAACTGTAAGTATGCTTCATTGTCGATTCAAAGATGTATTGAATGGTCTTCACTCCATTGATGAAAAGGTAGAAAACCGAGACCTTGTGAGGTATGTGTTAAAAGCTTTTCCTAGGAACGCCTTGTGGTCATCCATGGTGGATGCTTACAAGGTGTCCAAGGATTTATCTTTTGTTAAGTTAGAAGATCTATTTTGTGAAATGGAACTACATGAGATCTCTAACAAAAGTTCAAAAGAGAAAGGGATTGCCCTAGTTGCAGGGGAAAAGACCAACTACAAGAAGGACAAGAAGAAGGAGAAGAAGAAGGAGAAGGAAGTCTCTTCATCTTCATCCTCATCCGAGTCCGAGGAGGAGGGCAGCGGGTCTTCTTCTTCGGAGATGGCCAACTTTGTTAGAAGAATGATGAGGAAGAGCCGACGCTTTAAGGGTAAAGGTAACCCGAGTAAAGTTAAAATTGATAAGTCTAATGTTACTTGTTATGAGTGTAGCAAGAAAGGACATTACAAGGATAAATGCCCAAAGTTAAAGAAGAAGAAGGATAAATCAAAGAAGAAAAAGAAGGCCTTGAGGGCCACATGGGATGAATCGTCCTCTAGTTCATCCGAAGAAGAGGAGGAGAAGAACACTCATCACTTTGCCCTTATGGCCATAGAAGATTCAAGTGATGAGGAGAGTGGAGTCGAATCAAGCTCCTCAACCACGCCTTCATCATCTTCGGATGATGAAGAGGTAATCTCTCCCGAGCTAGATAAGTGCTATAGAACCATTGCATGTCTAGCTAGGTTGCTTAAAAAATCCAAGAACAAAGTTAAATTGTTGAAATTGGAAGTAGAAGAATTGAAATCCTCTAGGGTGGAGGATATTAATGATTTTCATGAGAAATCCTCTAAGGATGAGGATCTTGATAATTTGCATGATATAAATCTTGAGGATGACAATAGGATCTTGAGGAGTGAAGTTGAAAAACTCAAGAATATTCTTGAGAAGTTTTCAACTAGCTCCAAAACATTAGACATGATCTTAACTCTCAAAGGGCGGTTTACAATAGGGTCGGTATAGGTTACCGACCTAAAGAACCAACCTTTGTATCATTAATGTCAAGAACCCAATTTAGATCATCAAATGATTCTAGGGTTCAAAAGGTTAGGAAGAAAGTGACTAAGGCATGGGTGCCAAAGTCCCTCATTGGTGATGCATTAGGTCCCAAAATTTGGGTACCTAAAACCTCTATATTTCGAATTGTATAAGCATTATTTGAGGGGGAGCATCTATCAACATGGGAGGTTGATATTTGGTGCTCCAAACCCTTGAATTGAGATGAATTGTCATTCACCACAACAAGAGGTCTAAAATTAGTTTTTTCTTTGAAATTGCACACATTTCATAAATTTAGACAACTTCATGGTTTTGTGATCCATAGTTAAATAGATACATGTTTATGAATATTCTTATTAGTAAAGTACAAATTTATGATAATGAATTCATTGTGATCAGAGGAGAATGAATAGTTTCCTGTCGACATTATACTATGCTTCATTTTGATACAAACTTGATTGGAACCATGAACTTGATACACACTTAGAACTATGAATTTTCAATTCAATCCATGAACTATCAAAATTGATCAAAATTTAGAAACATGTTATAAACATTCATCAAACATACAAACTGATCAAATGCTTTATCTCAAGTCCAAGGAGTCCATTTTCTTGTATATGTTATACAACATGAATGCATGCTAAAGGACAAGGATTGTGCATAATATGTGATAATAAGGCGTCACCAAACAAAGAACATGAGTTTAAGGTTTAGGCTTAAGTTTTTCCTAATATCTTGGAGATGAACCTAGTTGAGCATGCCCTGATTTAACTGTATGTGTTATTAACATTTATCTATGGCATGAGAAGTGTGGTTAAGAACAGCATGCTCACATATTTTATGATGGTTCAAAAGTCAATACTCAAGTTCCATGACTTGTTTGCTTTTTCCACTTAACTAATATCAAATCCAATGTCATTCATATGCCTAATATTAATTGGATCACTAAGGTATCAGTACTTAAGTGTAGATTGGATTATCAAAACTCCTTGGAATAAACATGATCATGCTTAGAATATATTGATGATGCTTTGATACAAATCTGTTTTTGGATTGTTTGCTTTAATCCATAGAAATTATTTGATATGAAAACATACTGTTTGGTTAAGGAACCCCATGATTAAGAACAAATTGATTGAAATTAATTGAATTTGGGTTTGGGAATGGTTAAGGGTTGAACCAAATCAATTTCTGAAACTGATCAGGTTCAGAAAACAGTCTGTGTCAGACCTGATCGGTCCACCGACTGATCAGGACTCACTCTGATCGGTCTGGTGACCGATCAGGAAACATACTGATCGGTCCGGTGACTGATCAGATCAACACTGATAAGAGGTATCAGACAACTCCTCAGTCCGATCCCCTTTTTATCAAATTGTATCAGTGTAATGATCATATCACAAACAAAACTGATACACACAAATATGATACAAACCAAGTCTAATTGAAACATACTTGATCCTTCATTGGTACAAACCGGTACTAAGTGAGTACAAATTTGTTCAAGTATTCAAAAAAGGGTAGGAATTTTTAAGATCCTTGATTCTCAGAAATTTTTCTGAAACATCAAGTATTAAAATGCTGATTTGATACAAACCTATGTTGAAATGTTCAAATTCATAAAAAAAAGGGTTTGTTGAGTCATGACTCTTGTTCTTAATGTCGTGTTTCAGAAATTTTTCTGAAATAACGAATATCAATTGAGTCTACACCTTGTTTTGGAATGCAAATTGTTAATACAGTCTGATCAGGAACGTATCAGAGTTTCAGAAATTTTTCTGAAATCTGATCAATCCCCAGACTAACAAGAAATATTTCTGTATCAAATAATCAACGAACCTGATCGGTCACGGAGACCAATCAGGATTATGTGTCCGATACAGCTGCATTCCTTACTTGTCATATGAAACATATACATGTTTGACCATGATATATTTCTATATATATTTTCATGTGTAATTCACACTTATTGACGTATGATGCATATACATTGTTGTCATGATACATCTGTGGTATATGCCTCTCATATGCAATTCAAAAATTATCCTTTGATTATTTTGGGTTTTGGTGGGAGACCCTTGATTGAGGGGGAGTTGTGTTCAAACTTAATAACCATACCCTTTTCGATGTTTGACAAAGGGAGAGAGAATGGCTAATTAAGTTTATGGTTATTATAGGGGAAGGATCATGATTCCCTTATGAGAATTGAATTGATTGATACCTAAACTTAAATCGGGTTGTCAAACAACAAAAAGGGGGAGATTGTTGATGCAGTCTGACCCGATTGTTGTTTTGGTGTTAACAACGATTTAAGTTTAGTTGAATAGATTTGGATTAAGTCCAGGTGGATCGGGAGATCGCACGCTGGCATGTGGAAAAGTCCTAACTCGGAAGGTTGGGTGAAAAGTCCTAGCTTGGAGGGCTAGGTGAAAAGTCCTAACTTGGAGGGTTAGGTGAAAAGTCTCAACTGGAGGGTTAGGTGTGAAAAATCCTAGCTTGGAGGGCTAGGTGTGGAAAAGTCCTAACTCGGAAGGTTGGGTGAAAAGTCCTAGCTTGGAGGGCTAGGTGAAAAGTCCTAACTTGGAGGGTTAGGTGAAAAGTCCCAACTGGAGGGTTAGGTGTGAAAAAGTCCTGGCTTGGAGGGTCAGGTCCTAGCTTGGAGGGCTAGGTAGGTGGAAATCCCAGTGAATGAAGCCGGGTCCTGGTAAGTGAAGCCAGGTGATGAAAATCCCGGTGAGTGAAGCCGGGTCCTGGTGCATGAAGCCAGGTGATGGAAATCCCGGTGAGTGAAGCCGGGTCCTAGTGAGTGAAGCCAGGTGATGAAAATCCCGGTGAGTGAAACCGGGTCCTGGTGAGTGAAGCCAGGTGATGAAAATCCCGATGAGTGAAGCCGGGTCCTGGTGTGTGAAGCCAGGTGATGGAAATCCCGGTGAGTGAAGCCGTGTCCTGGTGAGTGAAGCCAGGTGATGAAAATCCCGGTGAGTGAAGTCGGGTCCTGGTGAGTGAAGCCAGGTGATGGAAATTCCGGTGAGTAAAGTCGGGTCCTGGTGAGTGAAGCCAGGTGATGGAAATCCCGGTGAGTGAAGCCGGGTCCTGGTGAGTGAAGCCGGGTAATTGAAATCCTAGTGAGTGAAGCTAGGTTGAAATCCTGGTGAGTGAAGCCGGGTCCCGGTGAGTGAAGCCGGGTGACCGAAACCCTGGTGAGTAAAGTTAGGTCCTAGCTTGGAGGGCTAGATTGAAGTCCCAGTGAGTGAAGCTGGGCATGACACGAGTCAGAGAAGGGCTGGAGGCTTATTTTCGTGACTTAGAGTGCATTTGAGCTTGCCTGGATCGGTTTGGTGACCGATCAGGGAAGTTGGCACGGTGCTCCTTCGTGGATCGGTCTGGTGACCGATCCAGCGATGGCTGATCGGTCTGGTGACCGATCAGGGAGCATACGTTTCACTTGCTGCTCTGCTCTGGATCGGTCCGGTGACCGATCAGGGAGCATCCAGTAGGTTTTAGGAACCTTACTGATCTGCTCCTGATCGGTCTGGTGACCGATCAGGGATATTGTTCAGATCGGTCTAGTGAACGATCATTTGTCACAAGTTTCTCACTATAACCGATCATGATGACTCCTGATCGGTCAGGAAGCAGCCGGATTGGTCTGGTGACCGATCAGGATGGAGTCTGATTGGTCTGGGGACCGATCTGGAGTGTGCAGCAGAATGCTGGATTGGTCTGGGGACCAATCAGGAGTGTGCAGAAGACTACTGGATCGGTCTGGTGACTGATCAGGGTCCTTCCTGATCGGTCTGGTGACCGATCAGGAGCAGAACTTTAATTCAAATACGCTGTCAGAAGCTTTGATCGCGACTGTTTTCTCTGCCGATTCTCTGATACATTGCTGATTTCATTTGATATGCATTGCTAAGCCTCTGGTGGAGTGTGCAGGTGATAGCAGGTGATTCAAACACTCAAGGAGGGTCAATGGGAGGCTTTCCTTGGAGCAGGTTTGTTTGTTTCTCCTTCTCAGGTTTCAACGGCAACTGAGGCATGGCTGGCGACTGACGGAGGCTCAGCTGGAGAGAGACTTCAGTGGACTGAGTGCTCAGGGAGGTCAGTGGGTTCAGGCTGTGCTCAGGGGATGCTGATGGAGCCTGGCGATGAAGCAGAAGCTTAAGAGGAAGATGAGAAGCAGAGGAGGCGACAAGAATGAACAGGAAAACAAGCAAGTGTGGCTGTGGGTTTCGCTGGTGTTGTTGTTGTGCTCCTTGTGTAGCTTCTCTCTTGAGCTTTCTTGCTACTGTCTTGTGAGAGGTTCCTCCTTAGTCTCGTGAGCTTACCTTGTATCCTATTGAGACGCTTGTGGAGAGGTTTCTCCACCGAGAAGGAGGCGCTGTTTTATCCGGGTCACCGGGGCTTGATCTGCCGACAATCAAGGGATCACCCACCTTAAGGGCACGCCAAGGAGTAGGGGCAAGTTATCCCCGAACCTTGTAAATCCTTGAGTTAGCGACTGTGTGGTTTGTTCTTCCTTCTCTGCATTTCTGTTTCTGCTGTTATACTTGTATTGCTTCCGCTGTGGCTAACCTAAGTGCAGAGAAATCTGAAAAGAGCAAAGGTTAGTGTCTGGCTATATTCACCCCCCCTCTCTAGCCATCCAAGGTCCAACATTAATTAATAAAACACCTTCAACTATACCACAGATCCCACGACAGGGAATCAACCTATAACCTAATTCAGTCAAAATGAATTTCCAAACCCACAAATCTGCTCACGGCAGTAATCCAAACACCACAGAAACACAAACCCAAAACAGATTACAAATACAACCCAACCTAAATCATGATCAAGCAAATGACAAACTCTCCATATCCCATAGCTCACGGCAAAATCCCTATTCACAAAACCAATCCCAAACCCAAATAGTGCTAAGTTCTCTACATGAACCAACTTGATCCAATCACTGCTCATCCCAATCCAACAACCCACGACAAGGGAAAACCAAATCCGAATAGCAGAGGATCAAAACAAAACTACAATCACTCCAAGATACAATCCAATCACACATCCAGATCAATCTTTACCCTAAGAAACTAAACTAGGGTCGATCATTACCTAACTGTGTCGGCGGTAGAACTCAGAGGACGGGGAGGATCGCAACCGCTTGTGCCAAAAAGGTCTCGTGAGAGGGTGTGCAGATTCGAGATGACAGTGTTGTCGGGAAGAATGGATTAGGAGAAATCGAGCGGCCGATGATCGTGTGATGCAACCACAACCGACGACAGATTGATCAAGGAACGAAGGTGGCGATCACATGTGAGAGAATGTGTCGACGGTGATGTTGCCCTTCCTTCACGCACGGGGTGATGTCAGCTGTGGTCAGGTAGGTTTGTTGATATGATCGGAAGCCCAGTCGGGTCAAGACTCGGTCGGGCAAAGACAGTTGGGCGCACTAGATGTCAATTTAGCCTGAGGGATCAGAGTTCAAGGTTACTCAAGCTGGGTCCGGTCGGCGGTAGCCGGTCGGACGTCCCCGACCGAGAGGATTTAGTCTGGCGAAACTAAAAGCGCGTGTCGGGCACCCTTGAAAAAGAGGGTATCAAATGTGTCCAATTGTCCGGGCGGACGTACCCGACCGGCCGGTCGGGCAAGGTCAGCCGGCCGGTCAGTCTAGCTGGTAATAGGAATAGTTGAACTCGCTCGGGCCACTTGCTCATCCGAGAACCAAGTGATAGCCGAGTGATCAATCTCTATTGGGCGGGCAGTCTGTGTGGATCAGTCACTGCGCCTAGTAAGATCGGCCTAGGTGGCCCCACTATCTCAGTAGTGTAATCATGTTCAGGCTTTTAAGATCCTCCAGATCGTCTCATTATAAGAAAAAGACACTTGCCATAATCATATCCTGGCAGAGCATCAGACATTAATTGGGATAGAAGTGACAGTCTGAACAGACCCTCGGGAAGATCAAGGCTTCCAAAGGATCAGGGTGTCAGCAGGTCAATTTTTAATGAGACAAGACAGCCTTGACAAGACAGGGGGCTCTTTCTCCCCTATATAAAGCCCCTTGGGTGCTTCAGAAGGGGGGATTTCCAGCTGCTGGAATTTTCTTCTCCATCTTTTGTGTTCCCGTTTTGGTTCGACTCTGACCCAACTTTGCCCTGCTAGCCTTTGAGCTCGACCCCGACTCACACGCTGCCATAACTCGAGTCATCTCGGTCTGACCCAATCATCTGATCGAAAGCCCTCTCCGCTTGTCGATAGGATCAAATTTGACGCCGTCTGTGGGAAATTTCGCTTGATCGAATGACGAAGATGGGAGACTCCAGCAGGGTGACAGTTACACTCTCAGAAGAAGACTTCGAGTTGCTGGTGGCTGCTAAGGCTGAAAAGTTAGCAGCCGAATAGAAGACTGCCGCTTGCCCAAGTCAGGAGGGTCCCTCCGAGGCGGCTCCTCATACTGGCACAGAAGGCGAAGTTCGCCTGGGCGGTAGTCTCTATTTCCCCCAAGCGTTCTTCGACCCGATGGAGGGTGCCAGACAGTCCAACCCGATGGAAGTCTCCTCCAGCCGAGCACAACTCAACAAAGGGAAGGCCCCGATTAGCCAGGCTCCGGCTGAGCGCACCGGATTCCCCTTCTCTAGCCAAGGGAGCCGGTTTCCAAGTATTTCCAACTCCTATCTATTCATGAGTATAGAGGAGTCATAGACCCAAAGGAACATTTGATGAAATTCGAGAATGCAGCCCTGTTGCATCAATATACTGATGGCATCAAGTGCCGAACGTTCCTGACCACCCTGGTCAGGCTCGCTCAACGATGGTTTGACAAACTCCCGGAAGGGTCTGTGCAAGAGTTTGCTGACTTCAAGAGGCTCTTCTTACAACATTTTGCAAGCAGCAAGAGACACCACAAGACCAGTCTCAACCTATTCTCCTTGAAGAAAACCCCTAAGGAGTCCTTATGGGGGCCACCCCTGCAACACGACAACTATTCCCAACCCCCAACACTCCCAGACAGGGAGGAGACAACGAAGAGCAGGCGAATCAACAAAACGCCGTGCAAGGCTCGATTAACGTTATCTCAGGTGGCCCTACTTATGGAGGCTCTAACCAAGCCCGGAAGTCTCAGGTGAGGTGGTTGGAGATCCACCAAGTGGGGAGCAATTCTGCCCAAGCCAGAGGACCACAGATCAGCTTTGACCCTCAAGACCTACAAGGAGTGGAAGTTCCACATGACGATGCACTGGTCATCACAACTATCATAGCTAACTATCAGGTCCACCGAGCCATCATGGACACTGGTAGTTCAGTTAATATCTTATACAAGAAAGCATTCGATCAATTGCATATTAAAGCTAGTGAGTTGCAACCTGTAGCCACACCCCTTTTTGGGTTCACGGGGAACGAGGTCCAACCGATCAGTCAAATCAAGTTAGCTATTTCACTCGGGGAGGAGCCCTTGAAGAGGACCTGATGGTCGACCTTCTTAATAGTGGACGTGCTCTCTACTTACAATGTTATCCTAGGCAGACCTGCACTCAATGAGTTCAGAGCGGTAGCATCTACTTTCTACTTAAAGGTGAAGTTCCCAGTTGGTGACCAAGTGGGAGAAGTCAGAGCCGATCAGAAGGTGGCACGTCGATGCTATGTCGATGATGTCTGAACGAACGTGCGAAAGGCATTCCGAGCCCCACCAGCCAGTTGTAACATGGTGCAGCCATCTACTTGGGCTGAAATGAGGGAACAGAAGGAGGAGCTTCAGCTCCTTCCCGACCGAGAAGAGACAAAGGTGAAGATAGCACCAGAGCTGGAGCCTGACCTCAAACGACGACTGGTGAAGTGCCTAACCGAGAATCAAGACATGTTCACTTGGTCGGCCCAAGATTTGAAAGGCGCCCGACCAGAGGTCATGGAGCACAAGTTGCACGTCTATCCCGACGCTAGGCTAGTGAAGCAGCGGAAGAAGGACTTTAGTCCCAAACAGAACAAGATAATTCAGGCTGAGGTGGACAGACTCTTGGAGGCGGGGCACATCCGAGAAGTACAGTTTTCGGCCTGATTTGCCAATGTGGTGCTGGTATCCAAGCCTGAGAACAAGTGGAGGGTTTGCATCGATTTCAGGGACCTCAACAGGGCCTATCCCAAGGACTGTTACCCGCTCCCTCGGATCGATCAGATGGTGGACTCTATAGCCGGGAGTGAGCTTATCTGCATGCTGGATGCTTACCAAGGATATCACCAAGTGCCGCTCTCCCCTAGCGACCAAGAGAATGTCAGCTTCATCACATCCGACGGCACCTACTGCTACACAGTCATGCCCTTCGGACTTAAAAATACGGGAGCTACCTATCAAAGGTTGATGAACAAAGTGCTCAAGGAGCAGCTGGGAAGGAACATTGAAGTATACGTAGATGACATCCTCATCAAGTCCCTCAAAGCGGCAGACTTAATAGCAGACGTGGAGGAGACCTGTTGCAGTCTGAGAAGGTATGCTCTCAAATTAAATCCAGCCAAATATCTATTTGGAGCAAAAAAACAGGAAGTTCTTGGGCTACATCCTGACCGAACGAGGCATCGAAGCTAACCCTGGTAAAGTAAAGGCCCTTCTAGACATGCCACCACCCAAGAGTCTGAAGGAAGTGCAGCGGCTGACCGGGAGGATCACCGCTCTCTCTCATTTCATTTCCCGGTTGGCCGATCGCAGTCTGCCCTTCTTCAAGGTCCTGTGTAAGGCCACTAAATTCCAATGGGATGCTGAATGCGATCGGGCCTTCGAAGAGTTGAAATCTTATCTTGTCAGTCTACCTGCCTTAGCTAAGTCTGAGGAAGGAGATATTCTGTATGTTTACCTATCAGCCACTGAGGGAGTAGTGAGTGCAGTACTTGTAAAGCAAAAGGAGGCTGAGCAATAGCCCATTTATTTCTTTGGGCATCTGTTAAAGGAAGCCGAGTGTAGGTATAATACACTCGAGAAGTTGACCTATGTACTTGTGTTAATGGCTAAACGTTTACATCCTTACTTCTTGGCTCATCCTAATCAGGTGTTGCCTAATAGCACCCTCAGGAAAGTGTTGATCAACCCAGAGGCATCCAGCCGAATGATCAAATAGACCACAAAGCTAAGTGAATATGACATTCAATATCTGCCCCGAACTGCTATTAAGGCTCAGGCATTAGCCGATTTCCTCAGCGAACTTCACACGGAGGAAGAAGAAGAAAAATGGAAGGTCTATATTGACGACTCAGCCACTCGGGCAGGGAGTGACATTGGGATCTTGTTAATCTCTCCAAAGGGAGATCATCTTCAGTTAGCTGTGCGATTAGAATATCGAGCTACCAACAATGAAGCAGAATATGAAACTCTCTTGGCCGGGTTACAAGCCGTTAGGCATGTGGGAGCTGCTCGGGTCATGCTTCACTCAGATTCCCAACTGGTGACTTGGCAGCTAGCTGGACAGTTTGAAGTGAATAGTGAGCGGTTGCAGACCTATGTGAATACCTAGAGCAATTAAAAGCCGAATTTCAAGAAGTGCAGATACTCCAGATCCCCCGAGGAGACAACCTCAAAGTTGATGAACTGGCTAAGTTAGCTAGTGCCATCACTTCGTGGGTCTTTACTCATCCCTCACCTCAGACCATGCTAGTAGCTCAGGTCGAAACAGAGATAGAGATGGAAGTGGATGGCGACTGGAGAGCTCCACTCATAGCTTATCTGTAGAATGAGACTCTCCCGACTCATCCTGAGCAAGCTCGCTTGTTGAAGAAGCGGGCAGCCCGATTCACTTTGGTAGGGGATACCTTATACAAGCGAGCCTTTTCTCGGCCGCTACTCAAATACTTAGGGGAAGAGGATGCAGATTATGTACTAAGAGAAATACAGTTGGGATCTTGTGGGAGTCATTCGGGAGGTCAGTCTATGGCTTTGGATTCTTCTGGCCAACACTTCAAAAGGATGCCGATCAGATGGTTACCTCCTGTCTTGCCTGCCAGAAGCACCAAAGTCTTTCTCATAGGCCAGTCGAGGTTTTGAGGACGTCCACTATGTCATGCCCTTTTGATCAGTGGGGCATGGATATAGTAGAGTCTTTCCCCCTCACAGTCGCGTAGAAGAAATTCCAACTAATTGCTGTGGACTATTTCTCTAAGTGGGTTGAAGCAGAGGCTCTGGCTCGGATCACCAAGCAGGCAGTCATCAAATTTTTATGGCAGAATATTCTATGTCGGTATGGGATACCACATAAGTTGGTTTCAGACAACGGTCGACAATTCCATGGGTGGAAAATTCAGGAATGGTGCACAACCTATGGAATCAAGCAAGCATTCACCTCGGTGGCTTATCCCCAGAGCAACGGTCAGGTGGAGGTCGGCAATCGGGAAATCCTGTGGGGTCTCAAGACCAAGTTGGTGTTGATGCAGTCTGACCCTGATTGTTGTTTTGGTGTTGACACTGATTTTAGTTTAGGTTGATGTTGATGATTATGATTATGATTAAGTCCTGATCGGGGATTAGGCATGGTATGAAAAATCCCAGCTTGAAGGGCTAGGTGTTGGAAAATCCTAACCTAAAGGGTTAGGTGTGAAAAATCCTAGCTTGGAGGGCTAGGTGTTGAAAAGTCCTAATTCGGAAGAGTTGGGTGAAAATTCCTAGCTTGGAGGGCTAGGTGAAAAGTCCTAACTTGGAGGGTTAGGTGAAAAGTCCCAACTTGGAGGATTAAGTGAAAAAGTCCTGGCTTGGAGGGTCAGGTCCTAGCTTGGAGGGATAGGTTTGGAAAAGTCCTAATTCGGAAGAGTTGGGTGAAAAGTCCTAGCTTGGAGGGCTAGGTGAAAAGTCATAACTTGGAGGGTTAGGTGAAAATTCCCAACTTGAAGGGTTAGGTGAAGAAGTCCTAGCTTGGAGGGCTAGGTTGGATGAAACCTTAGCTTGGAAGGCTAGGGTTGGGTCCCTGGATTGGTCTGGTGACCGATCAGGGAAGTTGGCACGCTGCCCCTTCGTGAATCGGTCTGGTGACCGATCCAGCAATGACTGATCGGTCTGGTGACCGATCAGGGAGCGCACAGTGAGGTTGGGAACCTACTGTGTGGCTCCTGATCGGTCTGGTGACCGATCAGGGAGCAGGCCGTTGCCTCGTTGCTTGGCTCCTGATCGGTCCGGTGACCGATCAGGGAGTAGGCAGCTTCCTCACTACCTTGCTTCTGATCGGTCTGGTGACGGATCAGGGAGCACTCAGTGAGTTGAGTTCCCCCACTGATCAGCTCCTGAACGGTCTGGTGACTGATCAAAGACTTAGGATTTGATTTCCACGGTTACTGTTCACTCAGACGTGGATCGATCAGGCTTGAGCCTGATCGGACAGGGAGCTACCTGATCGGTCTGGTGACCGATCAGGCTTCACTCTGATCGGTCCGATGACCGATCAGGCTTGTGTCGACGCAAGAGCTGGGAAGTCCCAGCAAAGCGGTGGATCGGTCTGGTGACCGACCCACAAGCCCTGGACCGGTCCGGTGACCGATCACTTTAATTCAAAATGCACTGTCAGACGCTCTGATCGCGTCTGAACGTATCCGATTCTCTGCGCTTAACATCTGATACACGATTTTCTGCTTGATATGCTGTGCTAACACTCTGATTGAGCTGCAGGTGACAGGGAAGGATTCAAACACTCAAGGAGAGTCAATGGAGGCCTTTCCTTGGAGCAGGTTTGTCCGTTTTCCATCTCAGGTTACAACGGACACTGGCGCCGGCTGGAGCTGCTGACTGGGGCTGGTCTGAGGGAAGCTCAGGGAGTCCAGAAGAGCTCAGTGGTGGCTGGTGGTTGCAGGAGAGCAGCTGGAGGCTGCAGTGAGTTGATGTCACCTGGTGCTCAGTGGAGAAACAAAAGGGCATAGAGGAGAAGAGCAGAGGAAGAGTTCGGTTGAAACGATTTTTCTGTCTTGAGTTCTTGCTGCGCGTTTGTGTTCTCCACACTTTGCTTGTGCGTTCTGAAATTCCATCATCTTGAGCAAGCAACTGCAATCAGTGAAGCAACCATCCCTTGCTTGAGCACTTGGAGGAAGGAACAAGAGGCTTTGAGTCCAACAGCGAGAAGACACGAAGAAAGGGTTCTTGCGTGAGATCGTCGCTGGGTGGAGCTTGGGAGAAGCTTGCTGTGTTCTTGTCTGTGCTAAGTGCTAAGTAAGATCTTTCTTTTGTTTCATTGTGCTTAAAACTATATCTTTGATTGAAACGCTGTGGAGAGGTTACTCCACCGAGAAGAAGGTTGCTTTCTATCCGGATCTTCTGGGGCTTGATCTGCCGACGATCAAGGGATCACCCACCTTACGGGCACGCCAAGGAGTAAGGGCAAATTATCCCCGAACCTTGTAAATCCTCTTGTTAGCATTCTTGTGTTTGCTCATAGTTTAGGGTTTTGATTTTCTGCATACTCTGTTTTTATTACTTCCGCTGTGCTACTAAACGTTTAAGTGCAGAATTTTTGATAAGTGCTTAAAGTTCAAGTGATTGGCTATATTCACCCCCCCCCCTCTCTAGCCATCCGAGTTTCAACAGTTGGATCATGTAGGCGGTACGTGGGTCGACGAGTTGCCTAGTGTCTTATGGGCTCTCCGAACCACTCCCAAAGAAGGCTCAGGCTGTACCCCCTTTCAGCTAGTGTACGGAAGTGAAACAGTAGTCCCGATGAAAGTGGGGTGTGAGTCTGATCGAAGGCACCTGTATGGAGAAGATAATGCAGAGATGTGGCATCTGGAGCTGGATCTGATAGAGGAGATTCGGGACCGGATAGCGGTCCGCATGACTGCTTACCGACAAAGGATGCAGCGAAGGTACAATCAGAAGGTCATATCCCGAAGTTTCCAAATCAGCGATCGTGTATGAAAGAGAGTCAAGCCAGTCGGGGAGGTGGGCAAGCTGGAGCCCCAATGGAGAGAACCCTTCCTGGTGGTCAAGAAGTTGGGGTCTGGTGCCTCCTACTTGCAAGACGCTCAAGGAAATAGGCTGGGAAGACCCTGGAGTGTCATACACTTAAAATTGTATCATGAATAAGACTCGAGCAAACCCTGTAATAGTGTTATTTGTAAATATTATGATGATGATCAGGATAGTTGCGACTTGGCATCCAGACTCTCGCCATGACGAGTTATAAGTGGGCATGCTCCCACACACCCACCGACCTCGGTGCTGGTCAGGCGTGGTTGACCACACTCGGTCGGGTAAGTCAGGTGGTGTCCAGACTCTCGGTCACCCAAGTTATAAGTGGGCATGCTCCCATGCACCCGCCAACCTCGGTGTCGATCGGGCGTGGCTGACCACCCTCGGTAGGGTAAGCCAGGCGGTGTCCAGACACTCGGTCACTCGAGTTATAAGTGGGCATGCTCCTACGCACCCGCCGACCTCGGTGTCAGTCGGGCGTGGCTGACCACGCTCGGTTGGGTAAGCCAGGCGGTGTCCAGACTCTCGATCACCCGAGTTATAAGTGGGCATGCTCCCAAGCACTCATCGACCTCGAAGTCAGTCGGACATGGTTGTTCTCGCTCGATCGAGTAAGTCGAGCAGCGTCCAGAATCAATTCACTGAATTGCGAAAATGCCTAAGTGAAAATCAGATAATTGAGCAAGGATCTTGGCTAGTCCGAGTCAAGGGCAGAGCGACTGATCCTGAGCAAGGGTCTTAGCTAGCCTGAATGATCGATTCCGAGTGAATATGTGTCCTAGGGGGCATGAGTGATCTTTATTTGCAGTAACTGTTAGGCCTTCGCCATGGATGGGCCAGACTCCGAAGGTTTTGTTGGTGGACGATCCAAGTGAGGGCCTCTCAATATCAGAGTCGGCTATTTGATGTGGTCGACTGAGCGGCTGTACGCCCAGGGCTGACCGTTCAAAAGACTTAAACTAACTTAGGAGTTGTGTTTATGGCGAGGCCGAGAGAGTGTTGGCAAGTTAAGGACCAACTAAAAGGATGACACTAAGGTTCGTTCAAGGAAATAACAAGGCAGCAAAGCAAAAATAAATCAAGGCAAGAAATTGAAAACGGATCTTCATATTGAAATAGGGCCCAGGGCCATTAAAACAGTTACATGCCCAGACGGTCGAGTCAAAAAGGAAAGTAAAATACATTTTAAGTAGGGGGGGGGGGGAAGCGTCCTCAGGGATGATCGCCAGCTGGAATGTGCCCGGCCTCCTTGAGCTACTGCAGAGTGTCATCCATGCCATATTTGAGCATATTGGTCGTTCGGCGAGCTACTTGTCGAAGGAAGGGCTCCGACTGGATATATGCTAGTTGACTCTCTTCCATCCGAGCCGGCTCTCCCGACTTATAGGCCTTCATTTCGCTCTTCAGACGGGCAATCTCTGCATCTCGCTCTGCCACCTCCGCATCCCTGGCCACCAGCTGAGCCTCTAGGGCCTTAAAGGCCTCTTCCTTAGCCGCCAGCTCCGTTTCCTTGTTTGTTAAGGCCAGCTGGGTCTGATTGTGGGCGATCGCTGACTCCTTCAACTGTTCCTGTAGGGCCTTGGCCTCGGTGGTCTTCTTGTCCAGGTCGGAGGGGGCTCGGGTCTGTCGGGTGAGAGCTATTTTCTTCTGTGCCTCCATAGCCTATAGCCAGACCTCCAGCTGGTCTATTTCCTGGGAGGCGGTGGCTAGTAAGACATGCTCCTCCTCCACCCGAGCGTCAGCCTTCGCCAATTGCGCCTTCAAAGCAGTTATTTCAAAGCGGAGGAGCCCCAAGCCCTCCTCGGCGGGGGGTGGGGGGGGGGGGGGGGGGGGGGGGGGAAGAGTGCAATGACTCAGCTGGGTCTCCAGTTCTTTTATCCTCAACTCCCCCGCCCGGCGCTCCTTGGTGTTGGTGACCAGGGACTGGGTGACTGCTCGGCAAGCGACCCA
The DNA here is from genome assembly GCA_024364735.1 of Boesenbergia rotunda. Lineage (NCBI taxonomy): Eukaryota > Viridiplantae > Streptophyta > Magnoliopsida > Zingiberales > Zingiberaceae > Boesenbergia > Boesenbergia rotunda. The sequence continues at coordinate 476,378 of JAGFNQ010000477.1, forward strand.
AAACTGCACAAAAACAAATGTTACAAGTAAAGTCAAGAGTAAAAAAAAAAGACATACCTGAGTGGCGTCCAGGAAGAAGTTATCGGCCAGACTTAACGGACTCCTCTCTTGGGTGGTCACCATCCCCTGATCCCAGCTTGCAACCAACCGACTGTGCAGATTGATCAATTGGGGTTGGACGATCTAGGTCACGCTGGTTGCCAAGGGGATCTGCAGGTCCACCGGGAGTCGAGGAGGAGATTGCATTGCCAGAAGAGCGGCTACAGCGTCAGCTCTAGAGGGATCCGTAAAGGCTGCTGAGCGCAGTGGCGCTGGGCTAGAACTCGAGGCCCTTGAGCGAGACGGTGTCGAGCCGGAGGTCGATGCCCTCGAGCGAGGTGGCACCGAGCTGGGTGCTGATGCTCTGGTATCGGAGGGAGTGCGGCCTGACCGAGGAGCCGTCAAATCGTGAGCCTCCTCGGTCAGCTCCTGAGCCAGAGGTACGCTCGGGGAGATATTCACTCGGCGGCGCTTTCTTGTCAGTTCCTCTAAGGCTGGTTGCTTCACCTCTGCATCCGCCGGTGCCTCCGTCTCTAGCTCTACAACTTGGGGCTCTGCTTCAAAATCCCCAGCCAGTGTTTCCTCTCCCGAATCGAATTGCCCTCAATGTTCTCTGGTTGCTTGGGAGCAACAGCACTACTCGCCAGGGGCACTTCCCGGTTTGCCAGCTCCTCTGCCGCTCGGGCGTTCAATTCTGCCTCGTCCAGTCCGAGTTCGTCAGCAAGGATGGCGTTAAACATAGCTTCGGCTGCAACACAGAGAGAGCTTTAGTTAGAGCTAAAAAGTTCAAAAGAAAAATAAGAGCTTACCGAAGGTGCCGGGCAAAGCAGTAGGAGTATGGCTCCGCCGGAAAATATATAAAACAGCTTTACTCAGCAGCGGGCCAGCGTGGAAGCGGAGCCCCCCGATCTTGGAGAAGGCTAGCTGGAAGCTCGGCTTCGAGCGATAGCTCTTTGGCATGTATGGCTGATTGGATAAGTCCTCTACCCACTCGGTCGGCCAGGTCGGAGGCAGGGTCGAACGCACGTAGAAGAAATGGGTCTTCCAACCATTATTGGAAAAAGGGACTTTATCTAAGAAGGCTGACTTGGCTCGGGCATGGAAGAAAAAATTGTCCGGCTCTTATTTTTTGGGGTAGTAGAAGAAGTGGAAGACTTGAGGGCCGAGAGGAATACGGTAGGTGGAGAAGACAACTACGGTACCACATAGGATTTGGATGGAGTTGGGGGCTAACTGAGAGAGAGGTATTTGAAAATATCTATAAACTTCTCGGATGAAGGGGGAATCTCAGCCCGGTCAAGAGGTGATCCTTGAAAATAGTAAAGTAGCCTAAGGGGGGTTGATGGGGTCGGTCACGGCGATTGGGAAGGGCCAAGAGGCGGTCTTCCGAAATTTGGAAGTCCGACCGGATAGTTTCTAAATGGCCTAGGTCATGATTGAGATGGTGGTAGTGTACCACACACCGGCTGCAGAGGCTGACTTGACCATTAGGTCACGGTTGGTGTCGGAAGCTGTAACTATGAGATCAAGAAGAAAAAGAATACCTAGGGCTCGGGCAACCGGGGATGAAGAAAGGCAGGCGGTTGGGTTCACCGGAAAACACAGAGAGCTGGGACGCATGGTGGTCGGGCGGCGGAGATCGGATAGGAGGAGAAGTAAAAACGAAAAAACAAACGTGGAAGGGGAGAATAACAGCAACCCACCTATTTATATTGCCGTGAGACCCAGGAGGATCGTTGGATGTGTGAGGTGAAAAAGGCAGGATGGAATCCCAACCGTCGGTTTCCTGCTCATTACCGATGCTTCGAGACCACTTACCCTGTCGCCACACGAGTCTGACAGATGACGCCTCGTTGGTAGGGAACTCTAGTCGGGGAAAGACACGTGGTAAAAGCGTTAAATGTTGATTTGACTAGGGATTCGGAGACCATAGTGAGAGCCGAGACCATGACGTCGTGGATGCCCGACCAGGCGAATAGCCTAGTCCGTCGGACTCATTGCCTCCTTCAACTAGACTTGAAGGGGAGGCTTGTGATCCGGTCGGGTAGGTTTGCTGATATGATCGGAAGCCCGGTCGGGTCAAGACTCAGTCGGGCAAAGATAGTCGGGCGCGCAGAGTTCAAGGTTACTCAAGCTGGGTCCGGTCGGCGGTAGCCGGTCGGATGCCCCCAGTCGGACACCCTCAGCCGAGAGGATTTAGTCGAGTGAAAGTAAAAGCGCGTGTCAGGCTCCCTTGAAAAAGAGGGTATCAAATGTGTCCAATTGTCCGGGCGAATGTACCTGACTGGCCGGTCGAGCAGGGCCGGTCGGTCGGTCAGTTTGGCTGGTACTAGGAATATTTGAATTCGCTCGAGCCACTTTCTCATCCAAGAGCCGAGTGACAGTCGAGTGATCAGTCTCTGTCGGTCGGGCAGTCCGTGTGGATCAGTCACTGCGCCTAGTAAGATCTGCCTAGGTGACTCCACTGTCTCACTAGTGTAATCGTGATCAGGCTTTTAAGATCCTCCATATCTTTTCATTATAAGGAAAAAACACCTGCCATAATTATATCCTGGCAGAGCATTAGACATTGATTGAGATAGAAGTGATAGCCTGAACAGACTCTCGGGAAGATCAAGGTTGCCAAAGGATCAGGGTGTCAACAGGTCAGCTTTTAATGAGACAAGACAACTTTGACAAGACAGGGGGCTTCCTCCTCCCGTATATAAAGCCCCTTGGGGTGCTTCAGAAGGGGGGATTTCCTGCTATTGGAATTTTCTTCTCCATCTTTTGTGTTCCCGTTTTGGTCCGACTCTAACCCAACTTTGCCCTGCTAGCCTATGAGCCCAATCCCGACTCACACGCTGCTATAACTCGAGTCATCTTGATCCGACCTAGTCATCTGAGCGAGAGCCCTCTCCACTTATCGACAAAATCATCATTATTCAAATAATCTTATATATTAATTTTTCATTCACACTGATTTGCTAATTTTAATAGTCGTCTATGTTCCTCGTTGATTTATTCATTACAAAAAATTAATTTTTCTATAATTTTTACCTCATGTCTCTTGTTGATAATTTTCTTGAGTATTATAAAATACAGTTTGTGACTAAACTATTTTATCAATCAGGGCTGTTCAACCATTTTTAGGTGCAAGGTAGAAAATAAATTTAATTAAAAATAAATATTAAAAATATTATTAGAGACATTTAATTTTATTAGTAATATTTAAAGGGTAGCTCAAGGATTATTTATACAATTGAAAGCACCAATTAGGTCACATAATAATAATTTTATCTTTTGTCAAACTCATTTCTATATTAGTAAAGTTAGAAAATAAAAATTATTTTATGTTATACTTTCAAGCCTAATTTATAAAAAAAATAATATATTTATCTAATAAATATTTTTTATTAAATGAATCAGGTTAAATTTAGTCAATAAAATATTAAAAATACTAATTAATTTGATAATGAGTAATAAATTATTGCACTACTATTAATGTTCATTTTAATTATTATTTTTAAAAAAATTATTGATCAATTTTAATTTCACGAAGAAAGATTGACATAATGGTAAAATAATTACTTTATGACCTAAAAATAATAGATTCAAATAGCAAAATATAGTCACTATATGTAATATATCATTCCCTGATATTCCAAATTAGCCGGAGCTTCGTTGTGAACCACCTATCTTTTTATTAATTTTAGCCTCGATAAATAATTAATCAAATTTATTTAGTCAAAAATATTTAGTTAGTAAACATAATTATTAAAAAAAGAGTATTCAAGATAACTTGCAGAGTAGGACATAATAATAAGAGTATAAAAATGATAACGAATCCGAAGAAAAAAAAAAGAAAAATAAAATAAAATTTAGAGAGAAATAATAGAGTAATATTAAAAATACTTTTGACCTTCAAAAATATTTTTATAAAAAAATAACAATTACTAATAAGTATTACTAATAATTTTTTAAATTTATTAAACAAACTTAATTTTGATTAGTAAATTAAATTTTTATCAATAAAAAATTAAAACTTAATGATCAAAGTTTAATAAAAATAAAAATAAATTACTAACCAAATTTAACACACTAAAAAAAAATAAACACCTGGATTTTTTTTTTTACTTTCAAGAACGATTTTCAATCACTCCTATACTTTTACCACTAGTTTAAAAATCCTCTTGTTGTCATCCCTATATCGTATAGAAATAATTTTCGTAACCATTGGTAAATGTTAAAAAATCGCTCCTATTATTTTTTTAAGTACGGTTTAAAACTAATCTTATACGTTGTACATATAACAACAATTTCAAACCGCTTCTGTGGTTATAAATTTAGGAGCGGTTCAAATTGCTCTGAAAATCATTTGTCACACCTCGAGACCAAAGGAGTCACTAATCCAATATAAAATTGGACAACATCTCCACTGTACGATAGACAATTTGGGCATTCATACACACCACGTAATATAATAATTGACCACGGGCCTCAAAACAAGAGATATATCATAAAAAAATAAATGCATCATTGCAATCAAACCATAGTACTCACCTGAGTTGGCCTCTGTTTAGGTGCGCAACAAAAACAGAGGACTCAAAAATACAAAACCACACCAAATGCCCAAAATAAAAGTCCATGATATAAAACCAATACAAAACATGAAGTATGCTATAAAAGTAACCAAAAACACGTGGACGCATCTAATGCTGGAGTCGTAGGGTCCTAGGACTGACAACTGGGATCCCCTAGCGACCTATCAACCTGAAAATAAAAATATTGTGACGGGTGGTGAGTCCAAGTAGACTATACGGTATAGAGAAAGATATGCATGACATAATAAATAGCTGAATAAGTTATACAGAAATAACAGGATACAGTCTCATACGGAAATATCAGAATATGCATAACTGAAAGTACTAAATGAATGTACATATAAGAAATCAACCTATCATGATCATAAAAGGCTCATATCAAACGAGCAGATACTGAATCATCAAACCAAACACATAATATCTCCTATACGTGCATGTCAAATATATGCAACAAACAAATGCAGCAATCACAATTAAATGCTCAATGTATCATATGCACATGATACAATGACATAGTCACCCCTAACACCAGTCAAGCCATCGAGACATGTCATACTTGTCGGCCGAGTGGGTATGACTGTGACATTGTACGCACTCTGCCATCACTGCTCCTAAGTGATCGAGTGGACAGGATTCTGGTGGGGGACTACCCCCTACCCCATGTACATATGTGAGAGTGTCGCTCTCATCTCCTCTAGTCTATAGAAAGAGAAGAGATCCCTGCATGCTACCATGCACTGGAACCACTACCCATAAGCGGCCAAGCGGAGCAGCACAGAGCAACTGCACACCCCCAACAGTATCCACTAACCCATGAGTGGTTGTGTGTGCAGATCATGTAGCGGGCAATTGGCTTAACCACAAGGGAGTCGCTGATCGCTGGCATGCAACAGTGCAGGGATGGTGCATGACTCTAACACTACAACCCCTCCCAGTCATCATACATAACTCAACCTAACATATACAGATCGATCACATGTATAATAACCTAACCATCATGCATCTAGATACATGCAAGTAATATTAGAAATCAATCCATGTAGATATAAGGTGACACGCCTCTGTATCTATATACACATGTATACATGAACACTATGTAGAGTCAGATATAAAATATAGAGACTGTATAGACAGTAATTTGATCATCTCAAAGATCAAGCAATAAGTTTAAGTAGGATAACAACAATAGCATATATAAGGTAAATAAGACCTACTACAATAATATAAGCAAGTCATACATAAAAGTAAAGTGGAACTAAAGAAATAAACAAGAAGTACTCGCCTTAAAGTAGGAGTCCATATCTAATGAGAACCTCCCGTCTAGAAGTCTGAAAGCAATCAGGGTTCTATATCAAAGGATATAGTTTAGCTATCATAACAACTGATACTAATCAAGCTAATACCAAATCGTATTAGGATTAACCCATCTTCTAAGATTAGGTTTAATCCCACGGAGCTAAGCCCAAACCTAACTAGTACCCAATCCTTGTGCCACATGGCACAAGACATCACCCCAAAACTAGACCAAGATTAAAATAACTATATGGGTGGTAGTAACTCAACACCTCAAAATACAAGGGTACGCTTACCCATATCCCATCCCTACATGATCGTTTACTCCAACTAAATCCCATTCCACCATTTGTATCTCAAGGCAGACTAATACAAGATCAAAACCCATAACAAGCTGAACTCCCTAAACTTGTAAAGGACTCACGGCACCACCCTATGCTCACAAGCTGAGGCTTGAACAGAGCTATACAAAACAGATTTAGTTTTGCCATGGCATACCTTGGGTTTGGTAAAACTAAATTAACTATAACAAAACTAATCCACCACAGAACTAGCATCAACAACCTCCCAAAACCAACCTGAATTCCAAGAGGTGGCACACGGCATCTTCCTTCCACCACAAGATCAAAAACAAATGATTCGTTATCAAGATCAAATCCTCCACAAAAATTTATTCCAAGACCCATAACACAGACCTTGAACACACGAACAGAATCATCGGAAACCTCCCAAGTCGAAATCAGAATCAAAATAGAGGAGTAAACACAAAGCTCAAAATCAACATGCCATCACCCAACTGAACACCAAAAATCGATTCCACCAACCCAACAGAAGATCTCAAAACCAATTTCAAGAATAGAGGTTTTGAATGTACATAGAGCTGAAATCAAATCTGCCTCACGATACAACAACAGTGCTCTCAGAACCCGGATCAAACAGAGACGATACAACAATTCAAAGCCTTCAATCGAAAACCAAGCTCAAAGATCCTCAACACCAAGTAAACCAAACGCAAATCCATGATCGAAATACCTCGAACTGATCAGATCACAAATCTTCATCCTAGATTACTACTGAAACCAAACCTTACCTCGTTCTTGCGCCTCGAAATCAAACGCTGCTTAGATCCAGCCTAATCCACCTCTTCAAGTCCTCTCCTGGCACGAGTGACCGATCTCCTCCAGAAAAATGGATCTAGGGTTCAGGGAGGAGGAGTGGCCGACGACGGGCAACTCCGACAGTCGAGAAACGCAGTGCTAGGAAGAAGGAGAAGGAGAGGACTTGGAAGAAATGGGGACGGTGGTCGCGTCGCTTCGGCGAAGAGAAGGAAGAGAGGGGTTCTGTTGGCTGCGGGTGAAGGAGGAGAAGAGAGATTTATGTGATGTGCCACTTTGCATTTTAGCCCTTCTCCGTTAGCTTTTCCTAAATACGTCCTCAATTTTCTGGTTTTAAACATTTAGCTACTCATAATTTGCTTTAATAACACTAAAACCCTCCAAACTTTAAGCTATCAAACACCTTAACTCCTTAACTTTATTCTAGGGTCTGAAAACCCTATATCTTCTCTAGAAAAATTTTCAAAAAATTTCTTGACTAAGTCTGAAGGATCATATTTAACATCATTTAGATATAAGAAAAGTTTTAAACCGCGATTTAAAAACACCTAAATGCAAAACTGTCCCTACAAATAGACCTGACCCCAGGCTAGGTCCGAATCGAACCCGACCCGACCTCGGCCTCCTAACCAGTAAGGGTACCCATTGACCCGATTCTAATCCAAATTAACTAACTACCAATTCAAGTTTTTATTTTTTTTATTTTTTAAAAATTGGAATGAAATTTTTTAATAGATGTAAAGGTATTAAAAGAAATTTATTTGTACTATAATTCGAATCTAAGTCTCTTAAATTAGAATAAAATATCCTAACCAATTATACAATGACTATTATGTTTATGTGTTAGTTAATTATTTAATAATTAATTAATAGTTTCTTTTATATATTTTGAGATATTTAATTATTTATTAATTAATTTATAATCATTTTATCGATAAATAATTTCGTATGTTTATTTCATAACTAATTAATAGTTTTATTTTGTTATATAATTATTCTTAATAAGTCAAAAAATGTCGAGGCTCTAATAAATGATTTTGATTACTTACGGGAATATAAAATTAGAGTTATCTATGAGAACGACTCTGGTTCACATTGTTGTTGGAAAAAAGAAAGATAAAAAATTTAGGTTTGCTTTAACTTGCTATTAGAGGCTAATTAAGATAAAAAATTAAGTGAAAAAAATTAATAAAGTTCATATGTTTTAAAAAATTTATTCTCTATAAATAATATTTATTATTAATATACTAAAATAAATAATTTTTAATAAATATCATTATTAAATATTTATAATAATATTTTTAAAAAAATATTAATTAAAAATATCAATGATATATTCTAGTTGTGCGAAATTAGAGAATCAATAGCAGTTTGTAAGAATAAGAGCGATTTATAATAGCGATTTATGTAAATTGCCACTAAAACTATGAAATATATGTAATTTAAAAATCAATTGTATAACATTAGAGCAATAGAAGCAGTTTGTAGAAGCACTTTACATAAACTTTTGTTCAAAGAATTCAATATGAGCGGTTTGAAAATTGCTCCTAGAAGTTAAGAGTAATAGAAATGGTTAGTAGCAACATTTGACCCATAACCGCTACTAAAAGTATCCAATATCAACAATTTCAATATTGTTTCTTATCGTTATATCATTAAGAGCAATTTATAGCATCAATTTTTTCAAATTGATGCTAAAGCTATTCAATAAGAGTTAGTGGCGTAGCCACCTTAGTAGCAGGGGTGCGACCGTACCCCCTGACATTTTGATATATATATATATATATATATATATATATTAGTACTTTAACGGATTAATTTATCATCGTTCATCGTCTAAAAATTGAAATTGATTATAAACTATCCATTAGTATAAATTTTACAAGGAAATATCTTAATTTAGAATGATAAATATTGAATTTTAAAAATAAAATATACGAATAAATGAATGAACTAATTCATAGAATATGAAGTGAAAATGCTAAATTAAAATTGTATCGGATTCAAAATAAATCTAATAGGTATGTGCGGAGATAAGGATTATATTGGTTCAATTCGTGATTAATTTGAAATTGATTTGGTCAAATTATGGTCGAACCAAGTTTATGTAAGTCTCCCGGATAATTTTGATGTTGATCAACCGAATTAAGTTAGACCCTGTATATATTTGATGCTTTGTATCTTAGGATTATAATGGTTCAAATCAGGATCGATTTGGAGTTGATTTGATCCAATTATTATCGAACCAAAGTTATGTAAGTACCTGGATAGATTTCGTGTCGATTAATTGAATTAAGTTAAGTCTTGTGTATATTGGATGTTTCGTGTCTAAGTTTTGATATTGATCAACTTACACTAAGGTTAAAAATTTTCAAAAATAGTTTTTCTTAGTCGAAAATCGCCCCTCCTGATCGATAATCCTGGCTACGCCACTGAGATTAAGAGTGGTTTTAAAATTGTTCCTACAAGTCAGATAATAGAAACAGTTAAATTTAAACTGATTAAATTGGTCGATTTTCAAGAGAGGTATTAAAATCACTCATAAACATAAGCTTCTATATGGGTATTTTTTAGTGACATTAATAGTAAACAAAAATTAAAATTATCAATTAAATCTAACTTTGACGAGTAAAAAAATAAAAATGATCAAATTTAACTTTAATCTATGAAATATTAAATATTATTGGTCAAATCTAAAAAATCTAAAATTATTGACAAAATTTGATTTAGCTAGTGCAAGATTAAAATTATCAGAGAAAAAAATTTGGACTAAACAGTATGTTAGCCATAATTTTAAATATTTAGTCTCAAAATTCATATATTTATAAACTAATATTATATTTGAATTAACAAATATTATATATATTTATATTTATATAATTTGGTGGGCCCCAATATAATAGCGCCTTGGGCATAGACCTGGCCTATGTCTTGAGTCGGCTCTGTTTAATAGCCAGTATATATTAATTTCAATCACACTTTCAATTCCATCATTAAGATAACTATTAGAGTACTATTGTATTTTTAATTCAATTCTAATTTGTTGACATTCAAAATATTATTTGTGTATAGATTAGTCATCTAAGTTTATCTAAATTAAAATTATCAATCAAATCTATATTTAATGACTAAAAAATTTAAAATGATCCAATTTAATTTTAATCAATAAAAATTAAAAATTATTGATCAAATCTATAACAAATTAAAAATTTTGACAAAATTTAATTTGTCTATTATAAAATTAAAATTACCGGTGATAATAAATTTGGAGAAAAAAACTTATTTTAATGATAATTTTAAATATTTAATATCCAAACTTATATATTTCTAAACTAATATATATATATATATATAGTTTGGTGGACCCCAATAAATATGATAGCGGCGCTAGGCATAGACCTTATGGTGCGCATATGCCTTGAGTCGCCCCCACGGGCTGGATCGGATGGTAAAATGCCTGGTCGATTTGGTCGAGATCATAGGTTCGAGGGTCGCCAGTTGCGCAAGGGGATAAAATACTGGTCTGCTGGCATTAATTCCCTCGACCCCAAGCGCCTCACCATACCAGTGATAACCGTTGTTTATTTCCTTCTGAAAACCTATAAAGTCGGACCAGAGGACCGCTAAGGTGAGGATTCTATTTTTTTTTTTTTTTTGGCATATGCCTTGAGTCGGCTCTTTAATTTGTCAATTAATTTCAATCACATTTTTAACTAATCATTAAGATAACCATTAGACTATAGTATTTTTAGTTCAATTCTAATTTGTTGACATTCAAAATATTATTTGTTATAGAGTAGTCATCTAAGACTAGTTTATCAATTTAAAAAACTCATCTAGTTGAATTTGCACTTGACTTCTCCTTTGCCTTGTCACCGTTCTTCTTCGGTTAATTTCACATTCTCGGTGTTGTACTGTGCTAATTCTTTCTCCATTTGAAATTTGTGTACGCATTCAAACTTCGGCTGAATGAGGGGATGAATACCTTGAGGTTGTGCATGAGATCGGTGAATTGTTTCTACTTAAGTTTTTTGTTATAAATACCACTAGAGATAGAATATTTTGAAGATCGAACTATAAATATGTGTAAGTTGTCACTACAAAAAATTCAATAAATAGCGATGAATATTTTAATTGTCCGTCACTAATAGCGACGGATTTAATTTATCCGTCGCTAAGATTAGGATACAAGTCAATACCCTAAAATAACGACGGATTTGGTCAATTCCGTCGCTATTAGCGACGGATTAATATTAAAGATCCGTAATTACTACGGACAAGTTATTTCCGTCGCTAGTTTAGGTTTAATTCGTCATCGCCTGTCTCCCCTCCCGTCGCACGTTTAATTCATCTCCTCTCTCGCGACTCCGTCGTCCCCGGCGTCTCCTCCTCCGGCGAACTCCTCTTCCGGTCACAGGTACGCAGCGTGACTTAGATTTTTCCCTTCCGCGGTCGTGCGCGGCCAGGTGCTCCTTCCTCCGGCCAGGTGCAGCAGTTGCGGTCGCGCGCGGCTTGCAGCTGTCATCGGCCGCAGCTGTCGGCGGCTGCTGCTGGCGGCCCTAAATTAATTAATTAATTCATTGATTGATTGATTAATTAATTAATTAATTTCTTAAATAATTATTTAGGATATTTAATTAGGATAATTTTGTATCCTAATTAATTATGATTAGTATAGAATTAATATTTATTTGATTATGCCTTTAATATGTTTTGTTTGATTAATTAGAATAATTTTATTTGATTATGCCTCTTGTTTGATTAATTAGAATAATTTTGTTTGATTAATATTTGTTTGATTAATTGGATACTAATTTAGGGTCCAAATTTGGTTAAATTGTGTTTAATTAAATTATGTTTGATTAATTTGGTAGTCTTAATTAATTTTTCAAAGTTACGATATTAATTTGTGATTGATTAATCAGAAACAAAGGTGGATAATTTAGATTATTATTTATGGTTGACAAATCAAATTTCAAGTTAGTTTAACTATTTTGTGATTTGTTAAAATAGTTACACTGAATCTTTTTCATATAAATGTTACATGAGTATCAATATTGACCTATTTTATTGTTATTAGGATACAATGTATATGAACAAAGCATAGATGTATAATAGGTTAGATAATGAATTTATCCGCGAAGAATTTTTTACTGGAGTTGAAGAATTTATGAACTTTGCAAAGTGTCATCCTGAGTGTTTGAATGACACCGAGTTAAAGTGTCCATGTAATCAACGCAGATGTAGAAATACAGCTTTCCGTGATGAGGATATAGTGAAAACTCATATATGTAGGTACGTGTTTGTTCCAGATTATTACAACTGATATTGTCATGGAGAACCGTATGCATTTGAATCTATTGGATTTTCCGTCGCTTTATCATCGAACTCAATTGGTCCAGAGGCATCATATAGGCGTGCTGATGCAATGCAATCAATAGTTTACGATGCAATGAATGCATTTGATTAATCAAATGTAGATCAAATACCTACTCCTGAAGTTTAGAAAATGTATGACATGTTGAAGGCTAATGAAAGAAAAGTATAGGAAGGTATTCCTTTTGGTCATTCTCAATTGTCTGTTACTGCAAGATTATTGAATATAAAGGCGGAACATCATTTCTCAGAACAATGTTATGATGACATATGTCAATTGATGTCAGAGTTGCTTCTAATAGATAACTGCATGACTGATCGTTTCTACAATACTAAAAAATTAATTAGAGACTTGGGTTTACTAGTCGAGAAGATATATTGTTGTATCAATAATTGCATGATCTATTGAAGCGAAGATAGTGAGTTGATGGAATATTGTAAAATGTGTAATCATCCTCGTTACTAGCATAATTGTCGCATGGTTGGGAAGAAGAAGAAAAATATTCCCTGCAAAGTTATGTATTACTTCCCTTTGACTGCTAGACTCCAACGCTTGTATGCATCAGCAGCAACAGCAAGTCATATAATCTGGTATCAAAACCATAGACATGAAGGAGACACAATGTGTTATCCTTGTGATTCCCCTGCATGGAAACATTTAGATTGAATATTTTCTTCCTTTGGAACCACGTAATGTAAGACTTGGACTTTCTGCAGATGGATTTCAGTCATTTGGAAGTTATGCACAATAATATTCATCATGACCAGTTATTTTAACATCATATAACTTACCACCATGGACGTGCATGAAAGATGAATTCATGTTTCTTACCGTGCTAATTCCAGGTCCTCATAATCCAAAAGGGAAAATAGATGTATTTTTGTAACCTTTGATTCATGAGCTGAATCATTTATGAAATATAGGTTCAGAGACGTATGACATCGTAAGTAAATCAAACTTTATAATGAATGTAACATTGTTATGGACCATTAGTGATTTTCCTACATACTCAATATTATCAGGATGGAGTACGGTTGGAAAGTTAGCATATCCACATTGTATGAGTCAGTCAGATGCATTTTCTTTGCCTTACAATGGAAAGATTTCTTGGTTTGATAATCATTGAAAATTTTTACCTGTTGATCATCCGTTCAGAAGAAATAAGAAAATTTTCAAAAGGAATGAAGTGGTTAGGAAACTACCCCTAGTTTGGATGACAAGCGAAGAAATGTTTAATAAAATTGTTAGTTATAGATTTCTACCAGTATATCAGGATGATTCAGATGATATCAACAAGTACATTGTTAGAGTCAAAAAATATAGTTGGAGGAAAATAAGTATTTTTTGGGAGCTTCCATATTGGAAATATTTACTCATTCGGCATAATTTGGATGCCATACATATTGAGAAAATATTTTTTGACAACATCATCAATACTGTGTTGAATGTTCATGAGAAAACTAAAGATACAATGAAATCACGCGAAGGATTGAAACAATTAGTAAGCAGGCCTGAGTTGCATCAGAATGAAACAATTGGTAAATATCCCAAGGCATGTTATACATTAGACAAAGAATGTAAGTAAGCAATGTGTTCTTGGTTGAAAGCAATCAAATTTCTAGATACGATATGCCTCTATGTCACGTTGCGTGGATACAAACATATTTAAAATGGTTGAAATGAAAAGTCATGATTGTCATATGTTCATGCAAAGATTAATTCCAATAGCTTTCCAAGAATTACTTCCTAATAATGTTTGGCAAACACTTACAGAATTAAGTCTTTATTTTAAAAATCTGACTTCCAGAGTTATTATGGTATTAGATATGTTACATCTTCAGACAGAGATTCCATTAATAATATGTAAGCTTGAGCGAATATTTCCACCAAGCTTTTTTGATTCAAACATCTGCTTATTCATTTACCTAGTGAGGCACAAATAGGTGGTCCTGTATAATACAGATGGATGTATCCTTTTGAAAGGTTTCTTAGAAAATTAAAGAATAATGTGTGTAACAAAGCAAGAGTTGAAAGATCAATATGTAATGCATATCTGGTTGAAGAAGCTGTTGGTGCAATCGACCCAAGTGTGGTCGGGTAGATCATGAGTTTTGATGTGTGTGTCAATATGATTAAATTAGGGTTTCATGTTGATCTAATATGTGTATGTGAGTGTGCAGGTTTGCAGGATACACATTGACTTAGTTGGACGTCTTCGGGACCGATGAAAGATGACATGGGAGACAAGTCGTGGACTTGCATGCATCCGAGGGACTGTGGACAAAGCAGGGACGATGAGCCGAGAGAAGCGGACTTCGAGGCATACGTGAAGGATGACATGGGTGACAGGCCGTGGGCTTGCATGCATTCGAGGGATGAGAGCCAAAGTCGAAGAGGGCTTGAAGGCAACAGGTTGAGGCTACTGGAGCAGGTATGATGAGCTGAGGGAAGTGAACTTCGAGGCATACGTGAAGGGTGGCATGGGAGACAAGCCGTGGGCTTGCATGCATCCGAGGGACGAGAGCCAAAGTCGAAGAGGGTTTGAAAGCAACACGTCGAGGCTGCTGAAGGAAGAGTCAACTGAGTCGTGAGGATTCGAGTGCTGAGAGAACTATACTCGGGAAAGGAAATCTTAGGGTTCGAGTGCTGAGAGAATTGTACTCGGGAAGGGAAACCTTAGGTGGCAATCGACTGATGCTTGATCAGTCGACTGAGATAGAGCACAGAGAGATCAGTCGACTGGTGGAGGACCAGTCGACTGGTGTAGTCGACTGGTGTCGACCAGAATGCGAATCGTCAGGCGGTGGCATTCGAATTCGCGAGAACCAGTCGACTGCCCCAGGGGCAGTCGATTGGTAACAGTCAAAACATGATCGAGCTCTATTTAAGAGAGCTCGTCTTTGACTATTTTTCCTTGGTGAAACAAGCTTGGTAAGAGCCTGTTAGTAGCCTACAAGTGCTCAGGTCGTGTCAAAGGATTGTGGCGAGGTTTCTCCACCCACAAGGATTGGGATCGTCCACCTAACGGACAACCGTGGAGTAGGAGTTTCATCTTCGAACCATGTAAATCGGTGTGACTTTCTTAGTTGTTAGTTTTAGTTTTTGTTATTCCGCTTGCGCACTAACAACTTGTAGGAAGCAAAATCGAAAAGAAGCTATTCACCCCCCCTCTAGCTAAATGACAAGGTCCTAACAGAAGCAAGTTCGTTTTACTCGTATTACTTTGCTGAAAATGTGAAAACCAGACATCGAAAGTGTCCACTCAATCAAGATGACATTCAAATATTTGACCCAGACATGCTTTTTATTTTTAAGTATCCTAGAAGTGCAATGGGAGTAACTTTATCTAGACGGTTAAATGACCAAGAATATAATGCTGCCAGGACATATAACCTCTTAAACAGTGAAGAGGTTAAACCATACCTATGGTATTAGCTCCAGTTTATTTATTTATTTGCATTAAATTACTATCCGATAATATAATTAAAATTCTTATATGATATAAAATTACCTTATATTGTTGGATCGGTTTGGCCTGGCTAGAGGGGGGTGAATAGACGGTTAGAAAAAATAAAGTGGAGTCACTCGTCTTTTAAAAAGAAACTTGGTCGCAACTGAGAATGTTGCTTCCAAGGCGGTGGACACTCAATAAAACTCTCGTTATGGCGGAGAAGTCTTACAACAAAAGCATGCTAAGAGATTTTACAAGTGAATTGATTGAATGTCTAAAGCTAAAACTCTAAGCCTATTAATAGCCTAAGAGAATAAATCTGGATTGTTGATTGTTAATGAATTTTCTCTTAGCCATTGATCCATGGATGTAATCTGAACGATTGATCTTGGATGGGATTAAACTGCATCCATTGGCTCTGATTAAAGGATAAGGTTTAATCTTTTAAGAGATAAAGTTTAATTAAAAATTTATCTTCTGCTCGAGACTTCGCTGTTGTGATCTCCAAGTGGTAACATCGGCAATAGCTTGTTGATTTCGCCCACTATCCCAAGTAGTAAGCATGGAGAGATGTGTTGCCTAAGGTTCCGGGTTCGAATCCTCTTAGCAACAAATAAATCCCTCTTTTATTGGGCGCCTGGTTTGACTTGGTTAAACTGACCAGTCTTTTGGTTCTTCGTTTTCTGGGTGATTTTCGGCCAACCGGAGTTAGGCTCACCCGAACACGACTCCACCCTTTCGCCCCTCGAGCGTGCTTCCTACCGGCTTCCCGTCCGTTGGACGTCGCGCACGTCCATCTCAATCCACCGGCGTACCCTTCCGCAGCTTCCACATCCCTTGGATTGCACCGAGCCCGTCGACTCACTTCCCCACACAATCCTTCTCGCCCGCTATGTCTTACGACTTCCTCCGTACCTAAGCTCCTGCACACTTAGCAGAGAGATTAGAAAAACATAGGACCTAACTTAACCTAGTTAATCACATCAAAACTAACCAGGGTACCAACAATCTCCCCCTTTTTTATGTGCATCAACCTAAGTTCAGTTAGGGTTAAACAAAAAATAAAACTTAACTAAGTTAAACAATTTAAGCATAAAAATAGAATTGATAAGATTATGTAAAAAAAAAAATTTCCCCCTGAACTTCAGTCCTACTCTCCTCCTTTGATCACAGCAAAAAAATAGGGAAACATAATTAGGGAGGAAAATTTTTTTTGAGTGCAATAAAAATATTCTAAGTGAAAAAATCGCATTGTCACAGATTTTTCAAATTTAAAATGGCATATTTTTTCAAAGTTAGTTTCATTTTTTTTGAAATTTTGAAATCTACAAAATCAGATTTCAATAAACAATTCATAAAAAATCGAACATCTATAAAAAAATCTAAATATTTTTGTCAAAGTCGAAAATGAAGATATGAGTTTAGACAAAAATTTTGAGCTTTAAATTCGTTCATCAAGTCCAAAAATAAATGAAAAACCAATATATAAGAGTTTTTGAAGAATAAATTTAAAAAAATTTGAAAAATGCTTTGAAAAAAAAATTATAATCAGTTCTTTTCACTATATCTAAATCATGAAAAATTGAATCTATGAAAATAAATTATTTATCTATTTTTAAAATTTTAATTTCAAATTTCCAACGGAAAATCATAAAAATAAAAAATATTCGAAAATTTTTGAAAAAGTCCCAGTAGATGGACAACATAATTGTCCATAAAAAAATAAAGACATAATATGTATATATATTTTTTTAAAAATGCGCACATATATAATAAAAAAAATTTATCAGTTTAATACAAATTTAGGAACCCAAAATAAGTGCGTGTCTACATGATTAATTAAAGACTTAGGCGGAATATAACTTTTGGGCACTTTTTTAAATTGATCCTTATGGTTTTTAAAATATCAATTTAAATTATCAGGAAAGCTATTTTTTTGCATAAATATGTAATATCAATTTCTAATTTTTGTACTATATTTTTCAAATTGTTATTTTATTTTTCAGAATATCGGAAGAGGATGTAAGTGTCAATTCATTTTTTAATTTTTAATTTTCTTTTTCTAAAATACCATTTGATTTGAGCAAGGCTTTAACTCCTGCATACAAATGATCATGAGGAAGAAAACAAACTTCACTTACCGGGTCGCTTTCGAAAAGAGAGGTTCCTACTTCGTCATCGCTTTCTTCTAACGTCTCTCCCCCTTCATGAGTGCTCCCTTCTTGATGACTTGCTATTAGTGCAAGTCCCACGTATTCTCGACCTTCCGACTCTTCTGACGAGGACTCATCCCAGGTAGCCTTCAGTACTTTTTTCTTCTTTAGCCGGTTCTTAAGTTTAGGACACTGGTCCTTCAGGTGTCCCTTCTCGTTGCAGTTGTAATATCTGATAATTCGCTTCTTTGGAAACCGTCTTCTTTTCTGTATTCTTGAAAATTTGTTAGCTTTAAAAAACTTTTAAAAGAACTTACCATTTTTGTTGTTTCGTCGTCAGTCGAGGATTCCCCATCGAGTTGGACCTTCCTTGTGTTTAGTGCGACGATGTCTGCTTTCTTATTCTTTTCTACAAAACGAGATTCGTGAAGCTCCAAAGTAGAAAACAATTGTTCTAATGTACTTATCTCTAAATCTTTCGAAATGAAATACGCGTCGATTACTGATGTCCATTCCGGGGTTCTCGAAAATGCGTTTAAGATGTACCTTTGAGCATCGCAACTTGTTACCTTTTCTCCGAGGTTCCCAAGGTTCGTGATTAGTTCATTTACCTTGGCGTGTAGATGTGCAACTGATTCTCCATCTTCCGTCCGGAGGTTTGTCAGTGGGCTTCGAATGAGGTCTCGTCGCGTCAGTTTCTCCTCTGAGGTACCTTCATGCAATTCAAGGAATTCTCCCAGAGCTCTTTTGTCGAGTTGTAATTCCCTATGCGGTTAACTTCTTGCACGGGAAGAACGACTGGAAGATGAAATTCAGCTTTTCCATTTGCTACAAAGTCTGCTTGCTCCTTCTTGGTCCATGATTCTACATCTTTATCCTCTCTATTGTTGTTTTCAGGAACTAAAAAACTATTTTTCATAATTAGTAGCAGTTCAATATCAGTTTTAAAAAATACCTACATTCGGCGCTTCCACATCACGAACTCCCCCTCAAACTTCGGCGGGTAGATTACTGCTCCAACCATTTTATCGAAATTGCTACAGTCGGTGGTTAGTCCTTCTGCAGCGACCTCGACTCTGATACCACTTGTTGGATCGGGTTGCTCTGGCTAGAGGGGGTGAATAGACGGTAAAAAAAATTAAAGTGGAGGCACTCATCTTTTAAAAAGAAACTTGGTCACAACTGAGAACGTTGCTTCCAAGACAGTAGACGCTCAATAAAACTCTCCTTATGGCGGAGAAGCCTTACAACAAAAGCACACAAAGAGATTTTACAAGTGAATTGATTGAATGTCTAAAGCTAAAACTCTGAGCCTATTTATAGCCTAAGAGAATAAATCTAGATTGTTGATTGTTAATGAATTTTCTTTTGGTCGTTGATCAATGGATGTAATCTAGACGGTTGATCTTGGATGGGATTAAACTGCATCTATTGGATCTGATTAAAGGATAAGGTTTTCTCCTTTAAGAGACAAAGTTTAATTAAAACTTTATCTTCTGCTCGAGACTTCGTTGTTGTGATCTCCAAGTGGTAACATCAGCAGCAAGTCATTGACTTCGCTCGTTATCCCAAGTGGTAAGCATGGAGACATGTGTTGCCTGAGATTTCGGGTTCGAATCATTTTAGCAACAAATAAATCCCCCTTTTATCGGGCGCCTGGTTGGACTTGGTTAAACTAACCAGCCTTTTGGTTCTTCGTCTTCTGGGTGATTTCTGGCCAACCGGAGTTAGGCTCACCCGAACCCGACTCTGACCTTTCGCCCCTCGAGCGTGCTTCCTACCGGCTTCCTGTCCCTCAGATTGCACCGAGCATGTTGGCTCACTTCTCCACACAATCCTTCTCATCTACTACGTCTTACACACGACTTCCTCCATACCTAAGCTCCTGCACACTTAGCAGAGGGATTAGAAAATCACAGGACCTAACTTAACCTAGTTGATCACATCAAAACTAACCGGGGTACCAACATATATATCAGGTTGTATGAACAACATTTGTACATTCAAAATCCATCTATAAGTGCAAATGAGGTAGATCAGAAGATAAAAGATGAATTTACATTTTGGTTTCAAATATATGTAAGTGAGTTAATATGTATTTTTTATGTTCACAATTCTTTATTACATTTTAATCTAATTTTATCAATGACCACTATTATAGGTGAATGATCATAGAATTTCAAATGTAGAATATAAAAGAATAAAAAATCTCGCATTTGGACCTCTGCGTACTGTGGCCTTCTTCTCTGATTATTACATACATGGATACAGATTTCGTGTGGGCCAACATGATTCACAAAGGCTAACATATAATTTTGGTGTTTGTGTCAAAGGATCAACAAACAACAATGATAACTTAATTTGACTACTATGGCAGATGTTCCGGAAGGAGTTGACGTCGACAGCCAGTCACCGGGGTTCAACCCATGTAGATGTTGATGATAGGGGAGGAACTCCGCGCCCTGCGAGATCAACACAAGCGTTAGGGGAACATGCCGGAGGTTGTCCGGCGGAGCCCACTCCGACGCTCAAGTCAGTGCCTCGATGGAGAAGAGTAGAAGGCAGAAAAATGCACGAGTAGTAGTGAATGCATAACCCCTTTACCGGAGGGGTTGGAATACCTTTTATACCTGCGGCGGCTGCCTTGGTGCGTCCCATGATCTGTGCCACGTCCCCCCCTTCGTCGGTTACACAATAATCTTTGAAACTGTCCATGCCATCCTTAAGTGTGACCTGTTGCGATATTTAAGAGTCATGATGACTCCGCGATTGTGGGGGTGCTTATCCACAGATCAGAGAAAAAAGAGGGGGTCGTTACTTGAGGTCGAATGCTGCTTGGGCTCTGCTTCCCCGAGGTGATCTCGGGGTCTTCTGACCTGGGAGGCCCTGGGCGCTCCATTTCCCCAAGGTGGTCTCGGGACCCGACATCCCGGGGTAATCCCGGGAGGGGTTTTCTGATCTGATTTTCAGGGCGTGTTTACCGCGGGGGGGGGGGGGGGGGGGGGCTGGAGGCTCCTCTTCCCGAGAGCTCTGAAAGGGAGTCACTCTGACTCGCCACATCTTGTCACCCAATTTCTTCAGCCCACGTGTCCTACCAAGGGCTATTCAACCCCAACACAAGTCCCTCCCTTCATGTATAATTGAAGGAAGCGTTGTTGACTGATCAGACTTGTGTGGTGGTGAAGAAGTTGTGTCCCAGTGGGTCCTTGCACCCGTTACTGCTCCTTTGGTAGTTATACAGGGTCGTAGGATTATGGAAGTTGCCCTGGGTCCCGAGGAAATCCCTTTTTGGTTTTGTCCTTCCCAAAAGGTTTCTATGGCTTTCGAGGTACCGCAATGATACTTGTCCATCCGTTATAAAGGCGCATGGCGCTCTTTGATGGCGACAAGGTCCTTTCGAGAATGCCCCATCGCCATATGCTTCAATAGCTCTCTTCACGACCTCTTACTGACGTGTGTCGCTGTATCTGGCTCATGTCAGACGACTGTTCTTTGGTGCTGCCCCGAAGTAGCGGTTTCTTGCTTTCCACGTGCCTTGCTTATATTGCATTCAGGCAGGTGGCTTCCTTCGTATAAGAAGTGGGGACGAAGACGTTCAACCGACTTCTAGCTCTGTGGCTGGGTGCACCTCGTCTTCCTCTTCTTCTCTAAGGACTTTTTTTTAACGTAAGTAATTTGTAACCTTCTTGTCTTTTCCCTTAGGAACCATGGAAGATTATCGGGTAGAGTGGTATGAGTTTGCCTCTTCGAGAGTGAGGCCGAAGGCTCTACAGGCGGCCACTGAGACCTACGGCATCCTGACCGAGATGGTGGTGGTTATCCCTAAGGTAAACCAGACACCAGTGGAGCCTCCCGTAGGCTTTTCTACCTTCTTCTTGGGGTAAGTAGAGTCAGGGCTCCGCTTCCCCATTCCCCCTTTTTTCATGAATGTAGCCTCCTATTTCGATATCCCCCTTCACTAGATGGCTCCGAATGTCTTTGCTCTGATGGGGGGGGCGTATATTATCTTCAAGCTCTTCGACCTCCCCCTGACTCCTCATCTCTTTCATTCTTTCCTCGTTCCAATCGGCTCACGAGGGGTCTTTAGATTTTCGGCGCATCTAGGCCATAGGTTCTTAGGAGGGTTCCCTTCCTCACACAAAGGGTGGAAGGAGAAGTTCTTCTTCATCTAACTGCCTGTGCTACCCTTCAGTCCTCTTCGTTGGACAGAGGCTCTATCGACTCCTCCCTCTCTAGGGGAGTTTCTCCAGAGTCCCGCCTACCAGCGTGCTAGGAACGTACTCTCCAGCATGGAGTTTAGTCTCTCCAGCATGGAGTTTAGTGGTCCTGGTCTGGTGTAGAGGAGCTCATGTATTGGGCGGGCCTTAGCCCCAAAGGGATCCGGATCAGTCCCAGCCTCGGTATGTTCATCTTTTCCATCAATGCTTGTTAGTTCTAATTGATGTTTCCATGTCTGGCTATTGCAAAGGAAGTCATGTTCCCCAGGGTGATGCACCGACTTATCAAGTGGGAGGAGGCCAACCAGGAGGCGCTGACTCCTCCCCTTGCCGCTCCTGATGCACCCCCTGTGCCTTCCGAGTCCTCGGAGGGGACCGTCGAATCGTCTTGTGGACTTGCTCGCCAGGGAGGGCAGAGGCTATTATCGCGCCTCTGCCCGTTGTGAACCAAGGGCCTTCCGGTCCGTCGGTTGACCCTCAGGCGGATCTTCCTTCAGGGGGTGACTCTCCCCCGGTTGCTGTTCATCTAGAGGGGGTCAGCGAGGGGTCCTCACCCCCTACTACCCCCTCAATCGCACAATTCGCTGGTCGGTAGAAGAGGCAGATTACTGAAGGCTCGAGCCCCAGATGGAAAAGGTTGTGCTCCGGTGGCCCCAACCCCCTTCCCTCTGTCCCTGAAGAGGTTGTTTTTCCTTCCGAGGGTGGGGAATCCATTCCCCTATCTTCTCCCGTTCTGCCGGCCACTATTCTGGAGGCAGGCATCCTGGCCCCCGGCTCTCCTTCAATTGACCCTGACGAGGCTCCGAAGGATAAGGAGGTATTGCACACCCAATACAGGATGACACTCGACCGCATTCAAAAGAGGTTGGATGCAGCATTAGAGGCTTCCATGCACTCTTTCCCCTCAGTGCACTTGAAGGCGGTTCCTGCTGAGGGGCCCTTGTCCGAGGTGACTTCCAGCTCTGAGGAGGGTGATTCCGGCCCCTCTACACTACCCCTGGAGCTCCTGTTGTCCAGCTACTTCCTCCGCGCAGGGGCTTGTCGCCTTCTAAGAGCTGGGCTGACACCTCAAGGTCCCAAGGAGGAGCAGCCGTACGAGTCTCTGCGGGACCTCTAACCATTCTTTGCGAGACTCTTCTGAAGGTGTATGTTACTGTTATATAGGATGTTTTTTTGTATGTTCTATAATTCCTTGGTGCAATGACAAGCGGCTGAAGATTGCCTGACAGCTGGCCGTCGCTTGTACGCCTGGCCCCAGATTGAAGCTTTGATCCGCCAGGCGCTGAGAGCAGAGGCCGCAGCTAACCACAAGCACCGGGTGGGACTTATGCAAGCGGGGGTCAGCCGGGCTCTACGAGCGAAGGTGGAGCATCAGCTAAATGCCCTGATGGCCAACGAGTCCGCCCTACATAGTTCCCGGTACCGAGAACGGTTGGCCTCCGAGCGGGCGGTGGCCCTTACGAATGACCTGCTCTAGGTGACTCAGGAGCGGGATCAGCTTCAGATGAGAGAGAGAAAGTTGTTGGGCGATATTAGACTTATGGAGGCTTCGACCGAGAGGTTGGACGCACGCGTTCAAAACTAAGAGCAGCAGCTCAGCCAGAAGGAGTCCAACCTCATGATGGTGACTGATCGCTTGTTTGTCTTCGAGGATGACCTGACCAAGGATCGATCGGAGGTATGGGCCGCATCAGACAGGCTCAGGGAGGCCTTGGTAGAGCAAGATAGAATGTCTGCCGAGATGGAACAGCTGAACCGTGCCAAGGAGGCTGCTGAGGCCGAGCTGTACGACCTTCGGGCAGCTGAGGCTTCTAGCACTAGAGGGGTTGAGGCAGACTTCAACACCAAGTTCCTGGAATCGTATGACTTTGGTGATATCCTTGCTGGCTAGGTAATGAAGCGTTTGAAGCAAGGCTTCCACAGGGCCATCGACCAGTTGAAGAAGGCTCAACTTCTGCCTCCAGATGCTGATTCGAGTTTATGAGTGTCGACCGAGTTTGAGAGGAGCTCCCTCCCGAGGACCAAGAGTTGTAGGATTATATGTTTACCGGGGAGCTTGGCCCTGCTGTACCCATTTTGATTAAAATGATAACATTTCTTTACCTTACTGTCTCATGCATGCTTTTGCGTTTGGCTCCCTGTGTCATTTGTCTTCGCCTCAAGGGCTCAGAGAGTAGCGAGATCGGGGTTTGTTGGGTTTAATCCTGGGTACGGATCTCCAAAGCTAACCCCGCAAGCCTAAGTACTAGGCCCGCAATTATTCCCCTGTGGGGCCTCTGTTGACCCTTCTCTTTTAGAGAGTGTTGGTGGCCTCCGAACCGTCATCTCCGCCTCTAAGCAATCTCTTGAATTGACCCATAAAGAGTTGTGAGTTCCTAGGTGTGGCGGAGGCATACTGATCGACGCGATGCTTCAGGGTTGGTGTCCATTGCTGTTCCTGTGTCATGCCTGCATTAAATACGAAGAGAGACGATGGTCACTATAAAGAGGGGGAGAAGGGTTAATCGTCCTTCCCCATTCATTTCGCTTTCTTTCTCCTGATAGACTCCTTGTGGTGAGATGCCAGTGCCCTTTCCTCCGCCCCTTTTTACGACAGGAGTTGTCGACACCGCCGGGGAGGATAACGGAGATGTAATAGTGTTTCTCGACGAAGGGCCTAGCGGAGGTGGAACCACATGTTTCACACTATTTGCCACGGAGCATAGCGGAGATGATGTCCGGGGTCTCACTGAAGATCCTGGCGGAGATGGGACCCCGGGTTTGGCCGAGGAGTCCAGAAGGGATATCATGTGTTCCGCCAGGGAGCATAGTGGAGATGACATCTCCTGATGGTTCATCTTCTGCCCCTCCCTGGGTGGCCAATGTCTCCTGGCAGTTCGTCCCCTGTCCACCTCAAACGTCATCCCCTTCCGACTGCTCGTTTCCTTGAGTTTTGGGCATCAGATAGTGTTTGTTGGGGATGGTGTAGTGCTGTCCCCAGGAGAAGGATTGTAGTTGTTGTTCCCCCTCCTGTTCTTTTGAATTTTGTAGTCATCCTTGTTGCTAGATGCATCTTTGCGGGAAGAGGTAGTCAGGGTCTTCGAACGGAATTGTTACACCCATGTGTTTCCCCAGTTGTTCTCATCTATTAATGATTACTGTTGGGGCAATCGGCCCTGAGATGATCTGGAGGATCATGATATTTTGATATATGAGCAATATGGTTAAGTTAGGATATGTGTTGTTCTCAATGTGTACATGAGTGTGCAAGTGTACAGGTACACATGGACTTGGTTGATGTCTTCAGGTGAAGGATGGCATGGAGGCAAGCTAGAGGCTTGCGTGCGCATCCGAGGGACTGTTGGATAGCAGAGATGATGATCCAAGGGATACGGACTTCGAGGCATACGTGAAGGGTGGCATGGAGGCGAGCTGGAGGCTTGCGTGCTCATCCAAGGGACGAGGGCCGAAGATGAAGAGGGTGTGAAGGCAACAGTCAAGACTGCTGGTGAAGAGTCAACTGAGTTGTGAGAGTCTGAGTATGAGGGTTTGTACTCAGGGGCTAAGCCAGAAGGGTTTGAGTGCGGAGCGACTTGTACTCAGGAGTGAAACCCTAGGCTTAGGTGTGTACCAGTCGACTGTGTTAATGCAGTCTGATCCTGATTGTTATTTTGGTGTTGACACCGATTTTAGTTTAGGTTTACGTTGATTATGATTATGTTTAAGTCCTGATCAGGGATTAGGCATGGTATGGAAAATCCTAGCTTGGAGGGCTAGGTGTTGGAAAATCCTAACTTGGAGGGTTAGGTGTGGAAAATCCTAGCTTGGAGGGCTAGGTTGTGAAAAGTTCTAATTCGGAAGGGTTGGGTGAAAAGTCCTAGCTTGGAGGGCTAGGTGAAAAGTCCTAACATAGAGGGTTAGGTGAAAATTCCCAACTTGGAGGGTTAGGTGAAAAAGTCCTGGCTTGGAGGGTCAGGTCCTAGCTTGGAGAGCTAGGTCTAGAAAAGTCCTAATTCGGAAGAGTTGGGTGAAAAGTCCTAGCTTGGAGGGCTAGGTGAAAAGTCCTAACTTGGAGGGTTAGGTGAAAATTCCCAACATGGAGGGTTAGGTGAAAATTCCTTAGCTTAGAGGGCTAAGGTGGATGAAATCCTAGCTTGGAGGGCTAGGTTTGAGTCCCTGGATCGGTCTGGTGACCGATCAGGGAAGTTGGCACGCTGCTCCTTCGTGGATCGGTCTGGTGACCGATCCAGCAATGACTGATCGGTCTGGTGACCGATCAGGGAGGGCACAGTGAGGTTAGGAACCTACTGTGTGGCTCCTGATCGGTCTGGTGACCGATCAGGGAGCAAACCGTTGCCTCGTTGCTTGGCTCATGATCGGTCCGGTGACCGATCAGGGAGCAGGCAGCTTCCTCACTGCCTTGCTCCTGATCGGTCTGGTGACCGATCAGGGAGCCCACAGTGAGTTGGGTTCTCCAGCAGATCAGTTTGTGAACGGTCCGGTGACTGATGAAAGACTTAGGATTTGATTTCCGCGGTTACTGTTCACTCAGACGTGGACCGATCAGGCTTGAGCCTGATCGGACAGTGTCTGTCCTGATCGGTCTGGTGACTGATCAGGCTTCACTCTGATCGGTCTGGTGACCGATCAGGCTTGTGTCACCGCGAGAGCTGGGAGTCCCAGCAAAGCAGTGGATCGGTCTGGTGACCGACCCACGAGCCCTAGATCGGTCCGGTGACCGATCACTTAATTCAAATTGCACTGTCAGACGCTCTGATCGCGTCTGACCGTATCCGATTCTCTGCATTTGATTCCTGATACTTGATTTTCTGAGTGATATGCTGTTCTAATACTCTGATTAAGCTGCAGGTGATAGGGAAGGATTCAAACACTC
Organism: Boesenbergia rotunda; assembly: GCA_024364735.1. Taxonomy (NCBI): domain Eukaryota; kingdom Viridiplantae; phylum Streptophyta; class Magnoliopsida; order Zingiberales; family Zingiberaceae; genus Boesenbergia; species Boesenbergia rotunda. Next base: position 503,479 of record JAGFNQ010000477.1, read on the forward strand.
AAGGAGAGTCAATGGAGGCCTTTACTTGGAGCAGGTTTGTCTGTTTTTCCATCTCAGGTTGCAACGGGCACTGGCGCTGGCTGGAGCTGCTGACTGGGGCTGGTCTGAGGGAAGCTCAGGGAGTCCAGAAGAGCTCAGTGGTGGCTGGTGGTTGCAGGTGAGCAGCTGGAGGTTGCAGTGAGATGTTGTCACCTGGCGTTCAAGAGCGAAACAAAAGGAGCGAGTTGGAGCAGAGCAAGAAGAAGTTGTTGTTGCCTTGGTTTTGAGCTGCGATTTCTTGCTGCGTGCTTGTGCTCCTAGCTGATCATCCTCTCTTGAGAAAGCTACTGTGATCCTTGAAGCAACCATCCCTTGCTTGAGCACTTGGAGGAAGGAACAAGAGACTTTGAGTCCAACAGCGAGAAGACACGAAGAAAGGGTTCTTGCGTGAGATCGTCGCTGGGTGGAGCTTGGAAGAAGCTTGGTGTTCTTGTCTTTGCTAAGTGCTAAGTAAGATCTTTCTTGTGTTTCATTGTGCTTAAAACTATATCTTTGATTGAAACGCTGTGGAGAGGTTACTCCACCGAGAAGGAGGTTGCTTTCTATCCGGTGTTCACCGCGGCTTGATCTGCCGACGATCAAGGGATCGCCCACCTTAAGGGCACGCCAAGGAGTAGGGGCAAGTTATCCCCGAACCTTGTAAATCCTCTTGTTAGCGTTCTTGTGTTTGCTCATAGTTTAGGGTTTAGATTTCTGCATATACTTTGTTTTATTGTGCTTCCGCTGTGCTACTAACGATTAAAGTGCAAAAATTCGGTAAGTGTCAAAGTCCAAGTATTTGGCTATATTCACCCCCCCCTCTTTAGCCATCCGAGTTCCAACAAGTGGTATCAGAGCTTGGGGCTCTGTTTTTGCGGATTAACAACCGAGAACTATCATCCATGGCGTTGAGAGAAGGTTTTTCCACCACCCGACCTCCCTTCTTCGATGGCGCAGATTTTCAATACTGGAGATCGAAGATGGAGTATTACTTGAAGATGAACATCAATACTTGGTTCGTGGTGAAGGAGGGCTTCACCCCTCCAAAGGATGATGAAGGCAAGGAACTTGAATCGTGGCGGTGGACGGCCGAACAAACTCGAAAGAGTGAAGCCGACGCGAAGGCGGTGGTCACTCTACAATGCGGCATGAACAAAGACCAACTCATCAAAGTTAGTCCTTTCACAAGTACAAAAGACTTGTGGAACAAACTCATCGAACTCCACGAGGGCACCCGAGATTCAAGAATCGCCAAGAGGGACTTGTTCCTCAATCAACTTCAAAATCTCTCCATGAAGGAGAATGAAACCGTAAGTGAGTTACATAGCCGGTTCAAAGAAGTCCTCAACGGGCTTCATTCTATTGATGAAAAGGTCGAGAATCGCGACCTTGTGAGGTATGTGCTAAAAGCATTTCCAAGGAATGCTTTGTGGTCATCCATGGTGGATGCCTACAAAGTCTCCAAGGATTTATCAATTGTTAAGTTAGATGATTTGTTTTGTGAAATGGAATTGCATGAAATGGCTAACAAAGGCCCCAAGGAGAAGGGGATTGCCTTAGTTACAGGGGACCGATCCAACAAGAAGAATAAGGAGAAGAATAAGGAGAAGAAGAAGGAGAAGGAAGTCTCTTCATCTTCATCCTCTTCCGAATCCGAGTCCGATTCCGAGGAAGATGGCAGCAGCTCTTCCTCCTCCGAGATGGCAAACTTTGTGAGAAGGATGATGAGAAGGGATCAACGCTTCAAGGGTAAAGGTAACCCTAGTGAAGCTAAAGTTGATAAGACTAATGTATCTTATTTGAGTGTGGTAGGAAAGGGCACTTCAAGAGTGAATGCCCAAAGCTAAAGAAGAAGGAGGAGAAATCCAAAAAGAATGAAGAAAAATCCAAGAAGAAGAAGAAGGCCTTGAAGGCCACTTGGGATGAATCCTCTTCAAGCTCATCCGATGAAGAGAAGGAGGAGAAGAGCACAAGGCATGTGGCACTCATGACATTAGGAGATCAAGAGAGCAGTGATGAATCTTCCAACTGCTCAAACGCGGCTTCATCATCTTCGGATGATGAAGAGGTAACTTCTCCCGAACTTGAGAAATGTTATAGAGCAATTGCATGTTTAACCAATATGTTAAAAAAGTCAAAAAAATAAGGTTAAAACATTCAATTGGAAATTGAACAATTGAAAGTATCTAGGGATGATAACATAGATGACTTGCATGTTGAGATGTTAGAGGATGAGATTAAATCATTGAAACTTGAGGTTGAAAATTTGAAATCCTTTAAGGTTGAGGATGTAGATGATTTGCATGATGAATTGCTAGAAGAAGAAAACAAATCATTGAAGAGTGAAGTTGAGAGACTCAAGAATATTCTTGAGAAGTTCTCAACTAGCTCAAAAACCCTAGACATGATCTTGAATGCCCAAAGGGCAGTCTACAATAGGGCCGGTATTGGTTACCGATCAAAGAACCTTCATTTGTGTCCTTGATGTCTAAGACTGATATGAGACAATCTAAGACACCTAGAGTTCAATAGAAAGTTGTCAAGGCATGGGTGCCTAAGTCTTGTTTAGTAGGTGCTTTAGGTCCCAAGGTTTGGGTACCTAAAATTTCTATTTTTCGAATTGTGTAGGTTATGATTGAGGGGGAGCATCTATCAACTTGGTTCGTTGATAGTGGGTGCTCCAAACACATGACCGGGGATAGATCATTGTTTACCACACTTCAAAAGAAAAGTAGAGGTAATGTTTCATTCGGTAACAATGGTAGTCATAAGGTCATAGGAATAGGAGACATTCAAATATCTGAATGTCTTAGAATCTCAAATGTCCTTCTAGTCAAGGGGATGTCATTTAATCTCTTAAGTGTCAGTCAATTGTGTGACACGGGTTACACAATTGATTTTCAACCAAGTCAATGTCTAGTTAGACAACATGACACCTTGGACACGGTACTAGTTGGAACAAGAGTAGACAATATTTATCAAGTTTCATTTAAAAGTGCTACTAATACTTTTGCTAAGTGTCTCATGTCAAAAGAAGAAGAGTCCACCCTTTGGCACCGGAGACTTGCACATGTTAATATGAAGAACATCCGGAAGTTGGCCAATAAGGGATTAGTTCGTGGCTTACCAAGCATCAAGTATGAAAAGGACAAACTTTGTGATGCATGTCAAATGGGTAAGCAAACAAAATCTGCACATAAAGGTAAAAGCACTGTAAGTACATCTACCGCTTTAGATTTACTTCACATGGATCTATTTGATTGTAGTACTATCATATCATTGAATGGAAGTAGATATTGCTTTGTTATCATTGATGACTTTACTAGATATACATGGACTTATTTTCTTAAATATAAGGACCAAACCTTAGATATTTTCATTTCTTTTTGTAGAAGAGTTGAAAATGAAAAATCATCAACAATTAAGACAATTAGAAGTGATCATGGAGGTGAATTTCAAAATCAACGATTCTTAGAATTTTGTCAAGATAGAGGTTATAGACATGAGTTCTCTACTCCTAGAACACCACAACAAAATGGTGTTGTAGAGAGGAAAAACCGTGTTTTACAAGAGGCTGCACGAAGCATGTTTAATGAGTACTCACTACCGAGTTACTTATGGGCTGAAGCTGTAAATACAGCTTGCTATGTGCAAAATCGAGTCCTCATCCATAGGTTCTTAGGAAAGACTCCCCATGAACTTTGGTTTGGAAAACCACCTACGGTTAAACACCTTAGGGTGTTTGGTTGTAAGGTGTTCATCCTAAACACCAAGGATCACCTTGGAAAGTTCACGGCAAAGGCTGATGAAGGGATACTAGTCGGGTATTCCCTGGTTAGCAAAGCCTATCGAGTCTACAACAAGAAATCTAGGGTGGTTGAAGAGTCTTCTGATGTTGTCTTTGAAGAAATTCCAAAAGTCAATGGTCAACCAGAAGATGAAGTCCAATTCGAACTTAGGAGACTAAGTTTGAATGAGAGTCCAAATGTTGTTGATGGTGATGAATCCGATGACGGTGAGCCTAGACAATCTATAGATCAGCCGGATCCTGAGGCTGAGCTTATGGTAAACCCATTCAAGAAGCACCAGCAACACCCAGGCAAACTAGATTAGCCTCTAGTCATCCCCAAGACCAAATTGTTGGAGACATCCATCATGGGGTTAGAACTAGATCATTCTTTAGGAATGAGGCTAATTCCGAAATTGAACCTAGAAAAATTGATGAAGCATTAAATGATCCCGATTGGATCATTGCAATGCAAGATGAACTAGGTCAATTCGAAAGAAGTCAAGTTTGGGACTTAGTCCCTAGACCTAAGAAGACCACCATCATTGGAACCAAATGGGTCTTCAAAAACAAATTGAACCATAAGGGAGAAATCATTAGAAACAAGACACGCATAGTAGCCAAGTGCTATAGTCAAGTTGAAGGCCTTGATTATGATGACACCTAAGCTCCCGTGGCACGATTAGAATCCATCCGATTGATGCTTGCATTTGCAGCACATCGAGGCTTCAAGCTATATCAAATGGATGTCAAATCAGCCTTTCTAAATGGTTTAATTAGAGAAGAGGTCTATGTCGAACAACCTCCGGGGTTTGAGAGTACCGAATTTTCAAACCACGTGTTCAAGCTTAAAAAGGCACTTTATGGCCTTAAACAAGCACCCTGAGCTTGGTACAAGCGGTTGTCGATATTCCTAATTGAGAAGGCTTTGTAAGAGGCCAAATAGACCCTACACTATTTCTACGGAGAGATGGTGACAATATTTTTGTAGCCCAAGTATATGTCGATGACATAATTTATGGCTCAAATAACAAGGGCTATTTAAATGAGTTCATTGGACACATGGAAAGCGAATTTGAAATGAGTCTAGTGGGAGAGTTGACTTTCTTCCTTGGACTTGAAATCAAGCAAACCCTAGATGGGATCCATGTGCACCAATCGAAGTATACTCAAGAAATGCTCCGTAAATTCAATATGAGTGATTCGAAAGAGGTGACCACTCCCATGGCTACGAACACAAGACTAGACAGTGATGAGAGTGGTAAACCCGTTGATTTGACTCAATATCAGAGCATGATAGGTAGTTTGCTATACCTCACAGCCAGTCGACCTGATATTCTTTTCGCTGTGGGTATGTGCGCTAGGTATCAAGTTTGTGCCAAGGAATCTCATTCAATCGCTGTTAAAAGAATTTTGAGATATCTTAAAGGCACAATTAGAGTCGGTCTTTGGTACCCCCGTACCGAATCTTTTGATTTAATTGGCTATACCGATTCCGACTACGCTGGATGTTAGTTGGATTGGAAAAGCACGAGTGGGGGTTGCCAATTTCTAGGATCATCTTTAGTTAGTTGGTCAAGTCGGAAGCAATATTGTGTTGCTCTCTCCACGACCGAGGCAGAATATATCGCCATGGGAGAGAGCGTATCACAATTGTTGTGGATGATTCACACTCTAGAGGACTATGGATTGAGTTACAAAAGTGTGCAAGTGTTGTGTGATAACATTAGCATAATTAACCTAACCAAGAATCCAGTCCATCATTCTAGGACCAAACATATTGAAGTGCGTCACCACTTCATTAGGGATCATGTTGCTAGGGGAGATATTGTACTCTCACATGTAGAGTCCAAGTCAAACCTAGCTGACATTTTCACTAAACCACTCCCTGAAAATGAGTTTAGCTTCTTAAGAAGGGAGTTGGGAATGTGTCGCGCTTCTTAGTTTTCAAAATGCATTCAAAACCCTTCATGATTATTTCTAATTGTTGGGATATAATTGGGTAACTTTGGGGACATCTCACACAAACTATAAGGCTTACCAAAACGTTTTTGTTTGCTAGAAATGGGGTGAGATGTTAGGATCAACTCAATTTCTCAAAATGTCAATGCATCCCTTGAGAAATTAAGTTGACGAGATAAAAATCACTTCGGTGACCAAGTATGGGGAAAACCAATGCATAACACATGTGTATTTGGCTCCATGATCATACTTGGACATTCTAATCAAGGAAACTTGATTGGAAACTTGAATTTGGCACAATCTTGTTTGAATTTGATTGAATGATTGTTGATTGAGTTTGACTCCACTTGGGTGGAGCAAAGTGATTGTTGAACCTATAAGGACCTTTGATCCTTGTTCATGGATCAATCTTAGTCAAGGGGTCACTTTCAAGATCGATATCTTTCATCAGATCTTGACAAAAATCACTTGGAAGTCTGAAACTGAAAGTTTCAGATTGTATCAGGCAATATCAGGAACCCTGATCGGTCACTGGACCGATCAGGTAGGGCTGATCGGTCCCGGACCGCCGGACCGANGTTCCCTCGACGGGGAACGCGTCCTCACCTACTCCTCTCGGGAGAATTTACCTGATGCCAACCGTTCCTCTGGTTGGACTTTTGCCTGGCGGTTCTTTGCCAGGTCTTGGATGCCGAGCTGTCCTTCGCCCGTGCCTAGCATTCCTTCGCTAGGGCTTCAGTCCCAGGCTGTCCTTCGCCTGGCACCTAATAGTCCTTCGCTAGGGCTTCTTACCCTGGCATTCCTCCGCCAGTGCCTAGCAGTCCTTCGCTAGGGCTTTTTATCCTGGCATTCCTTCGCCAGTGCCTAGCAGTCCTTCGCTAGGGCTTTTTATCCTGCACACTAGAGTAACATATTAAATAACAAGTAAGACTTAACTTTTGAACCCTGTTGCCATTATCAAAACACAGGTTTGACTTGGGTGCTTTCTGTACCAACAAAGAGGTCATTTACAAGTACACTGGTAGTCTAAACTTTACTAAACACTAGTTTAGGTGCATGAATTGTACTTGAACTTATTCTTAGCCTTTATTCTAGTAATTGGCCAAAATTCACAGTATGTATAACATGGTATAAATGTTCATATAACATGTAAACAAAAACATATTTTACCATTAAGGTCATATACAAGCATAAAGGTAGTCTAGGCTTCATTAAACACTAGTTTAGGGGCATGCTTTGTACTCGAACATATTCTTAACCCCTATTCTTGTAATTTGTTGAAACTCACAGTAGGGATTTCATAGCATAATCATTCACCTAACATGGGAATAAAAGTATATTTTCCATAAGAATTCATTCACAAGTGCAAAAGTAGTTTGTACTTCACCAAACACAAGTCTAGGTGTATGATCTAGAGTTCTACTTGGATTATCATGCATATGGGTACATGTAACATTTTTCTAAACATCAATACATAGGATGAAGCATGAGTTTAGGCTCAAACAACTTAGATAAGGTACTGACCCTAAGGTATAAATTATTTCCATCATGAAATAAAACACCCAATCACATGCATATCACTTGATTTAACCATAACTTCATGAAGGTTTATAAAAATCTGTTTTAAGGCATAATTTAAGGTCCCTTGGCCGAATGTTACAGCGGTCCCTTAGCATAGATTCCACAAAATTTCGTGGCCTAAAACATTTATATAGCAAGGAAACAATCATTAGAACAATAGCCTACTTCATGCATCAACATTTATCCATTTCATGACTTGGCCGAATTCTTCCAAGTCCTTTACATCATGGAGGGCATTCAAACACCATGTATCCATCATATATTCATTACAAAAAGGTAGTAACAATTTCATGAACTCTTCCTTTAAGTTTTTGGACATAGAAAAGGGGGTACCCCTTTATGGCCAAAACTTCCCTCAAGGATTTCTTCCATTTTCTTTCACCCAACATCACAAGCAACATAAAAATCATAAAAACACATAAAAAGACATTATGTTGCAGGTGAGGGAGTCTTACCACTTGTTCTTATGTTCCCAAAAGATCTCTAAATTTTGGAGAAGAAAAAACTTCTTAAACTCTAGTACTCCTCTTATTCTTCTCTTCTTTTGGTCCGATTTTCTCTAGGACGTGAAGGACTTGAAAATGGTAGCAAGGGGACCAAGGATTTCGGTGAGGAAGAGGAGGAAGGAGAAGAGTTTGGTGGAGAGAAAAGGGGAAGGTTTCTTGGTCGAAATGCATTAGGCATTTCCTCCTCTTCATGGCCTTTTATGATGAGTAAAGAGGCAAGCACCTCTTTAATGGTGTCTCTTCATCTTCTTTGTGTCTCTTCATCTTCTTTCCCACTTATCTACAATTCCCCATCCTCTTCTAATAGCACTCCCTTGCTAGGTGACTTGGTTACATGAATATTCTTAAGGCTTTGCTTTCCTTTGAGGTCCAAGGTTCAATCCTTGGCACCCCCTCTTCTTTTTGCTTTCTCTTCCTTTTATTATTTCTTTTTTTTTCCAAGCCCGCATAACCAAAGCCCACCTAGAGAATGCTACTTATTTAATTCATACACATGCATATTTATATCATTATTCATTCATTCATGTGCATGATGTCAAGCATAATATTAATGTAGCATATAAACATAATTATCACACATCCACTACGTGTCAAGATAATGTCTAACATTTCTTTATTCGCAACTTTTCCCCCTAAATTCATAATATTATTCTTGGCCACATGTTCCATTATTACTACGCTAGAGTGGAAAATTTGGGGCGTTACAAATGGCACATAAGTAAGCATTTTTTATTAATTTCTTTTTGGATCAGTTCATGGATTGTGTATTTGGGGCTAACCATGTTTTGGTATTGTGCCGTGACCTCCTATTTTGGCTGTGACCCATCTTTGCCATGTCCTACCTTTGATCAATTCTACCATATGCTTACTTGATTATTTCTCCTGTGATTGAATCTTGGGTCTTTGATTAATCCGTGTTCATATGATCAATTCCATTGTGTGTGATATCTCATTCTTGTGTCCTAATCATGTTCACTTATTTTGATTCAATCTGTTACCATTATCAATTCCCATCTTTAGAAAATCAGCTAAGGGGAAAGACCCAGTGAAGGAAAGCTCAAAGGGCAAAGACCCTTCATCATCTACACTTCCTTCGGGACCTCCTCCACCTCCACATACTAGGTTTCAAAACATTTATTATGCTTTAAATTTTCAATGGCACAACTTCAAACGGATACCATGTCGAACTATGGACCAAACCTTCATCTATGAATATTGTCCAACAGTCCGGCAAATTATTGAACATTATAATCTTCAATCCGTTCTTTTCCTAGAGAGGCCAATCAATGTTGATTTGGTCTCCGAATTTTATAATAACATGGTTAGTGGAGAAGGCACGGGGTGGAGGACCCGTGTCGCCAGTGTCGACCTTGATTTTAACCTATCTACTTTCACTACCTTTCTTGGTTGTCGCCGGTCCGAAAATGCCTTTTCCCTCTACCCTTACATTCCAGACCCTCTACCGGTTCCCTTTGATGGAGTCACCCCTAACTCTATCCATGAGTACTTTTTCGATCATCCCGGGTCGAGGGATCCCGGTGAGGTTACCCGTGACTTTCCTACATTTGTTGCCCTTCGCCTTTCTCCCATCGATTATGTCTTGTTTAAGATAATCACTAACTATCTTCTCCCTACTACTACAAAGCACCTAGATGAGATTCATCCATTTCACTGCTTGATGCTCTACGGGATGCATCGGCAGTTAGATTTTGATATCGTGTCGTCTATCTATTTCTCCATCATCGTCCACAGTCTGATGTACGGCCAGACAGTCTACATGCCATTTGGCCATATCATCACTGCCTAGCTGCAGTCCGTTGGGAACGATGTTTCATAGGACCGCATTGTACCTATGGTTCGACAAGACTGCCGACTTGATCGTCGCATGCTGGCCCAGTCTGGTATTATAGTCGGACCGCAAGGGCTGAGATGGAAGGATAGGAGACGAGTGGGAGAGTTACCAGGAGCAGCCCATGATCAAGAGCCTCCCGCTGATGCTGAGGATTATGATGAGTGGGCTCCTGACCTACGCTGGCAAATTGCGGATCTAGAACAGATGATGAAGCACGAGTTGCATATCTCCGAGCTCTGGCGACAGGAGGTCAGCTTAGAGTTTCAGTTTTTCGATCGCCGTCTCGATACTCTAGCATCTAATGTCTCTGAGATCAGCACACTACAGGACACATGGTATGAGGAGTGGTATCATCATACGTTTCCTAGTGGTGCGTCCCCCAGCAGCCCTTCACCAGGAGATGTTATATATATTGCTGATTCTTCAGACGATGTCCACGCGGGAGATTGATGACATTGACTGTTATGATATTTATTTTTGCTCAGTTCTTTTGAGGTGTCTTGACTTTGATGCGATATGATGCATATGATATTTTGCATGTATTTCATATTTGCCTTACCATGTTTTGATTGTTGGCATATATATGTGTTCACATGATTACTATCTGTCTATATGCCTCATTCTATATTGCTATATTCATGCTTATGATGTCATGTCCATATGATGCATATGCTTATCTTGCCATGTCTTATCTTTGTCATATGTGTTCATATGTTTATCAAAATTAAATCATACTTTTGTTGTTTTGGGATACCCCTAGGGTTGAGGGGGAGTATGGTTAAACTTAGCAGCCCTTCTAGACCCTTTTCGGTGTTCAATAAAGGGGGAGAGTGTGGTTGGTTAAGTTTAGGATGATTATGTTGTAGGGGGAGGATCTTGATTCCCCTATGATTCTGAATTTGAGAAAATTAATTGAGAATCCCTAAACATAAAATTGGGTTGTCAAATAACAAAAAGGGGGAGATTGTTGAAGCAGTCTGACCCTGATTGTTGTTTTGGTGTTGACACCGATTTTAGTTTAGGTTGATGATTATGATTATGATTAAGTCCTGATCGGGGATTAGGCATGGTATGGAAAATCCTAGCTTGGAGGGCTAGGTGTTGAAAAATCCTAACCTGGAGGGTTAGGTATGGGAAATCTTAGCTTGGAGGGCTAGGTGTTGGAAAAGTCCTAATTCGGAAGGGTTGGGTGAAAAGTCCTAGCTTGGAGGGCTAGATGAAAAGTCCTAACTTGGAGGGTTAGGTGAAAAGTCTCAACTTGGAGGGTTAGGTGAAAAAGTCTTGGCTTGGAGGGTCAGGTCCTAGCTTGGAGGGCTAGGTCTGGAAAAGTCCTAATTTGGAAGGGTTGGGTGAAAAGTCCTAGCTTGGAGGGCTAGGTGAAAAGTCCTAACTTGGAGGGTTAGGTGAAAAGTCCCAACATGGAGGGTTAGGTGAAAAATTCCTGGCTTGAAGGGTCAGTTGATAAGTGTCATTTTTTTTATTATTTCATATGCTTAAATCCATTATTGATCCATATTTTACTTGTATAATTGTGGATTTACTCTAGATTCTAGGATTTATACTCTTTTTAGACCTAATTGTAAATCTTGTTATATTTGGGTTGTTTTGTCACTAAATTTTTAATCTACTTTTGTAGGCTTGGAAGGATTATGGACCTAGGTCATGTTGGGTCAAGGTTGAGTCAAAAGTGGACTGGATCAAGTAATCAAGCTCCGATTCATTTGGACCGTCTGATGCAAGAACGGTTAGATCTAGACCATCTGAGAACTTTTGATCAATCCGAGCTGGGGTTAAGTCTAATCAAGTGATCAGATCAAGATCTGAGAGTTTCAGCTCAATCGGAGATCATCCAGCCGTTGGATCACGATCAGAGAGATATAAACCGTCCGTTCAAAGATCAAGGTGATCTGAACCATCCGCTACAGATCTGGAAGATCCGAGCTACCACGATGATGATCTTGGCCTCTGATCAAGATCTGGAAAATTTGAATTAAATCGGACGAAGATCAACCGTTGGATGAAGCGGATTCAATCTCAGTCGTCCACTGTTTAACCATTTAAACTGCTTCAGCCCTGTTTTCAGATGGGTCGCGACCTCACATCTCCTTCTCAGTTTTTCAGCTCGTTCTTTCTCAATTTTGCATCGTTTTCTTTCAAATTTCTTCCATCAGAGGCGTGGCCGACTCGATCAGCTTCTTGAATCAAGATTTGGATCATTGGGAGAGAGTTTCATGGCGATTTTAGCTCGGAATTGTGCCGGATGCAGAGCTTCTTGAGGGTTTCGGCAGATCTGCATTTTGAGCTCTTGGATCTCAATCGCATCCATTTCCTCGCATCTGAATCGTCTGTAGGAGTTCTAGGATGAGTTTAGATGATTTCCAAATCATCACTGCATCTTTCCACATCGAGATCTAAGAGTTTGAATTGGAATTTCCAGCAAGTGTGCAGTTTCGAGCAGATCTGACATTGGAGCTTGATTTCCATTGATTTGCGAGTTTAAGGGGTTCTTGGCTTGCCCTTGCGTGATGAACAAGGTGGTTTTGAATCAAGGAATGGTCGAGATTTAGTCTTATGACATTTCTTTATGTTTTAGTTGTAATTTCGTAGCTGTAACTTTCATTCCTGTAATCTGTTTCATTTCTGCACTTGAATCAGTTGTTTCAGTTTCATTGTTTGAATTGTTTCTGCCTTGGTTAGGGTTAAATTCTGCAAGTAGATAATTAGGAATTTTGTTTAGTGAACAAATTTCTTTTAATTGCAGTTCATTTCATAGATTAAATGTTGCATACCAGTTTATGTATCAGTTTCTTTTCTTGAGTATCTGCTGTAGTTTCTAAATTCTGCATCAGCTTGATTGGATCGTTTCTTGTAGCTGGTAGCTTCCCAACTTTGAATGCTAGTTAGTTAAGATGTTTGAGTAATGAATGATTGAAATCAGATCAGTTAATTCAGCATAAATTCATTTCTGAAGTTAGCTTCGAATCTGAGTTTCATTCTCTGTTTGCGTATCAGTCTTGTAAGTTTCAGTGTTTCATTTTCTGCAAGTTGCGTATCAAATTTTCTCCTTTGAATTAGTTTCACATTTGATGTCCTAATCCTTGTATCAAGTGAGCTTAGTTGTTCTTCTTGAATTCACTTGGAAGACTATCTCATTTGCTAGAAATCAAATTAGAATTTCTGCAATTCTGGAATCTGTTTCTGCCTAGATATTTCTGCATTGATTTGAATTTTGTTACTGCATTTCTTATTTCAGACCTGCGTTTCAGTTAACTGTTAGCTTACACTTCTAAGCTAAATTTGATCAGTGGCGTATCTGAATTTGCCAGGTTTTATTTCTACATTAGGCATAAATTTTTGGCACAAGGTTTTCCTTCTTCTTGGCATCAAGTTCAGTGATTGAGTTCGTGCATTTCAATTCTGAAATCAGCTCATTCTTATAATGCTGCTTTCAATTTCGAATTTCATTTCTTCATTCATGCATTTCATTACATTAAATAGCATTGCCTTCCAAGTGATGTTATTAGTTCATTTTTAGGTTTTCTTACATTGAGTATCAAGTTTCAATTTCTTTCTATTGCATTTTCTTGTCTACTTGAAACCAAACCCATTTCTTATTTGAAACCCAAAAACATTACGACACATAAACTCGAGCACGAATCGAACAACTTGAACTAGCCCTTGGAAAAATACGACCTGTGGCCCCTTACTACGCTTTTCTTCTTTGATTGCAAAAAGGGTTTCCAACACATTTATAAATTTCTAAAATCTGATGGATCCACATTCGTGACAAATTTAATTAGCTAAATTGGGTCCATCATCAGGTCCCTAGCTTGAAGGGCTAGGTTGGAGTCCCTGGATCAGTCTAGTGACCGATCAGGGAAGTTGGCACGCTGCTCCTTCGTGGATCGGTCTGGTGGCCGATCCAGCAATGACTGATCGGTCTGGTGACCGATCAGGGAGCACATAGTGAGGTTGGGAACCTACTGTGCGGCTCCTGATCGATCTGGTGACCGATCAGGGAGCAGGTCGTTGCCTCACTGCTTGGCTCCTGATCGGTCCGGTGATCGATTAGGGAGCAGGCAGTGTCCTCACTGCTTAGCTCCTGATCAGTCTGGTGACCAATCAGGGAGCCCATAGTGAGTTGAGTTCCCCCACTGATCAGCTCCTGAACGGTCTGGTGACCGATCAGGGAGAAACTGTGACCGATCAGACTGAACGATCAACTGTCACGAGGTTTCTCACCCTGACCGATTAGGATGGAGCTTGATCGGTCTGGGACCATCCTGATCGGTCTGGTGACCGATCAGCTAGTGGATTCCAGGCAAGATTGCGACAAGCAGCTTTCTAGATCGGTTTGGTGACCGATCAGGTGACCGGTCAGAGTGACCGATCACACGAGCTTGCGATACTAAGTTTCTCACTGGGGACTGATCAGGTTGGAGCCTGATCGGTCTGGGATAGTCCTGATCGGTCCAGTGACCGATCACTTTAATTCAAATTGCATTGTCAGACGCTCTGATCGCGTCTGAACATATCCGATTCTCTGCGCTTAATCCCTGATATTTGATTTTCTACTTGATATGCTATGCTAATACTCTGATTGAGCTGCAGGTGACAGGGAAGGATTCAAACACTCAAGGAGAGTCAATGGAGGCCTTTCCTTGGAGCAGGTTTGTCTCTTTGCCATCTCAGGTTGCAACGGCTGGAGCTGCAGACTGGAGCTGCTGATTGGAGCTTGGCTGAGGGAAGCTCAGGGAGTCCAGGGAGAACTCAGTGGTAGCTGGCGTTGGCAAGTGTTCAGCTGGAGGCTGCAGTGAGATGGTGTCACCTGGGTTCAGTGGAGAAACAAAAGGGCGTAGTGGAGTGTTCGGTAGAACAACTTTCTGGCTTGAGTTCTTGCTGCGCGAGTGTTTTCTCCACACCTTGCTTGTGCATTCTGAAGTTCCATCATCTTGAGCAAGCTACTACAATCTTGAAGCAACCATCCCTTACTTGAGCACTTGGAGGAAGGAACAAGAGCCTTTGAGTCCAACAGCGAGAAGACACGAAGAAAGGGTTCTTGCATGAGATCGTCATTGGGTGGAGCTCGGAGGAAGCTTGCTGTGTTCTTGTCTATGCTAAGTGCTAAAATTTTGATAAGTGCTAAAGTTCAAGTGATTGGCTATATTCACCCCCCCCCTTCTCTAGCCATCCAAGTTCCAACATCCGACGGCCGAAAAACAAAGGTCTATCCTCTTGAGTTGGCGCCGACGGTGAGGAGGGAGGACTAGGGTTTTTCCTGTGGGTTTAGGGAAAAAGAGGGAGCTTGCTCAGCTTCCTCTTCCTTTTCTTCATCTTCCTAGAAGCTTCTCGTTGCTACTTCTTGGTTGGCCGGAGCTGGGAGCTCAAGGTGGCCGGCGGCAAGAGGTGGAGGGGCGAGAAGACAAGGTGTCGAAACCCTAGTTAGGGTTTTGCTACCAAAAGAGGAAGAGGCTTGAATAAGGTGATTTTAGCGTGCCTTGGTGACTCCACGACTTGGTAGATCATTGCCCACACGACGTCCAGGTGGGGAGGATCATATGATAGAAGACTGCGAGGTAAACGGCGAAGTATAATTCTCCCGAGCTCCGTTTTTCTTATCGCATGTTCTAATTGAGCTATCTTGCTTTGCCTTGTCATTTTATCTATGTTAGTTTGTTACTTTGATATGATATCATGGTTAATAATTAACTAAATGGACCCCGAAGATAAACACGAAAATCGATGATCCAAACCGTGATCTTTTCCGCGGTTAATTAATCCGAGAGGTTACAAGGCCGTAACATAGGTTTCGGCTAAGTTGTAGCTTGGATTAATTAACACAGCGACGTGCTGGTCGTTAGAGGGATGGGTCTCTATTCGGATTAAATTTTTAATTCGTAGCCATAGAGAGGTCTCTCAGATATGATCACGTGGTTGTCTTGGAAACCGCCAAGCCATACCAACAATCCTTCCCTTGTTCAATGTATCACTGGCTTAAGCATATTGCCAAACATTGAAACACTTAGAGGAGGACATCAGTGATACATCTTGCACCAACAAACACCATTTGATTGAGGCGAGTATGGCACCATTGATTGATGGATTATGACAGATTCTGAATAAAACTCATCAAATGGTGCACCATATTCTCCACCTCTATCACTACGAATTATTTTAATTCGTTTATCAAGTTGATTCTCAACTTCTGTTTTATAGGTTCTGAAAGTCTCCAAGGCTTCATTTTTACTTCTTAAAAGAAATACATAACAGAACCTCATGCAGTCATCGATAAAAGTAATTAATACTTTTTACCTCCTCTAGTTTGCACGAATTTTAAGTCACATAGATCACTATATATCAATTCTAGAGGAGTCGTTAACCTTTTGACTAAATGAAAAGGTAGTCTCGTCGTCTTTACTTCCACACAAACTTCACATTTGTGTGTTTTGTCAACATTGACGTTTGGTAAATTTGATAAGACATTTCAGAGTATTATTATTAACATGTCCAAGTCGATCATGCCATAAATTAAAACACTCAATAACGTAACTGGAAGCTTTTATTTTATTACTATCAAATTCACAACGTACAGTTATTACAACCATTTTGAACAGACTATATTCTAAATATCCATTACCTATGAAGACACAATTCTTCGTAAGTACAAAGTTGTTTGATTGGAACATTAGTCTAAAGTCGGCCTTGACAAGTGCCGATCTAGAAACTAGGTTCTTTTTGATGTCGGGAATGTGAAGCACATCAATGAGTGTTATCTCCTTCCTAGATGTCATCTTCAGGACAACATTAATGGAATTGCTCATATAGATCTTTCTTCCACTTATCGGCGTATATTTGGAGAACATCGTCTTATCATAACAGATGTGACATATTGCTCCAGTATCAATCCACCACTGTTTCGGGTTGCCTACCACCGTGTTGGCTTCAAACACGATCGTAGTGAGATTCAGTTCTGATAAATCGGGGAGCTTCTCATCAGATGTTACGACATGGTTCGCAACATCCTTCTGACTCTTGGTTGGTTTTTTCGGGCGTCTACAATTTTTGGACAGGTGCCCAGGCTTTTCGTAGTTGTAGCATGAACCCTTGAATTTCTTACATTGAGCCTTCTTCTTGAATTACTTTGGCTTCTTGGCGTTCGGCTCAACCATGTTGGACATCTCGTCGATAGCCCTCTTCGTTCCTCTAGAGTCGGATAACTTCCAATTATCATCCTCTATTCGTAGCCTCAGGATCAGGTCTTCAAGCCCCATCTCCTTTTACTTGTCTTTGAGGTAATTTTTGAAATCCTTCAACAACAGGGGAGTTTCTTGATTACTGCGGCTACATTGAACGGTGGGATCGGATTGAATCGATAGAGGGGCGGGGTGAATATCGATCGTAAAAATTTTTGGACAAAGAGAGTAATTACGCAGCGAAAATAGCAAAAACAATCGCTAACACGGTATGTTTTTACTTGGTTCGGAGTCGTGGTCGGCTCCTATTCCAAGGCCCACGGTCAATCTAACACCAATAAGTATTTCAAGAAATACTAAAAATAAATTCATTTATCTCCCCCTGAAAATTTTCAATTATATACAGGTTTTTGTAAATCTTCTAAGTGCTTTTAAGTTTGACTAAGTGTTTGTCAAAATCGAGCATTTGCAAAAAAAAAAAAAAAAAACTTTTCAACACTTAGACAATTTTTGAAAAAGTTTTGCAATTCTAATTTTTGTTAGAGAACTTTGTAAACACAAATTCACTTAGGCAAGACAAATTTTGAAAACAGATTTGCCTTAAAAAGTTTCGATTTTGAGAACTTGGGAAAACATTTGATTGTTACCAAAATTTTTTTTTTATACTTAGAAAAATTTGCTTGGAAAACACTTTGTGCATTTAAAACAAAAAAAAAATCTTTAACCAAATTTTTTTCATCAAACAAAATTTGTTCACTAAGAAGAATTTCATTTAGCACCATTTGCCAAAAAATTTCAGAAAAAATTTAGCTCAGACAACTTTTGTTTACTAAGAAAAATTTTCTTAGGAATATTTTAAAACAATTGCACTTAGAAATATTTAAAGTCCTTTGGAAGTTTTTGAAAGCACTTAGAAAAAACTTTGAAGTATTTAGCAACATTTTTAAACACTCAAAAGTACTTAGAAAAAATATTTTTGAAATACTTAGAGAATTTTGAAATTTTGAAGTAATTAGACATTTTACTCTACTTTTTGAAAAAGAGATGAAAATTTTAAAAATTAAAAATTTTCTCCTATGTTTTTCTCTCTCCCCCTTTGCCATATATGAAAAAAAATTGATAACAATTATTGCAAATAACTTTTGAATTAGAGCTAAAAGAATGGAAATCCGTATTGAATCAACTCTAATGGATTCAAGCAGGAAAAACAGACCAAACCAAATTAAACCAATCTTGTTCGGGTCCTGTCTAACTCAGTTAGCTACTTACTAACTGTTATAAAATAGTAGCTTTCACTAGGGTTAGTCAAGTTAAGTGATCTGATCAAGTTAGATTTTCTAAGCTTGACACTTAACCTGATTGTTGTTCAACTGTATTTATTGCCCCAATTACTGCAGATGCACTGACTTAAAGCATCTTGAATCAAGACATAGACCTAAGCATCTCAACCCAGTCTAGGTTATCAATCAAAAGTACCCTAAGGTGCTTGTGAGATGTTGGCTTCTAGATCTATAGGTGCATGCAGTTCTAGGGTTAGGGCCTAAGTTAAGTCCATTTGTGCAAAAAACCCTAGTTTTGAAGGGGGTAAGTTTTTAAAAACTAAGTTGAAAAATCATTTTAAATTTCAAAAACTTAATAACAAAAATGATTTTTCAAATTGCTAATTAAAAAAATTTGAAAAATAAAACAAACAATATAGAAAAGTCCTATTCTACTAAGCACAACTCTAACTGCATTTTTAGTGAGCTAAACTCAGATTCAGGTAAGGGTTTGGTAAAGATGTCAGCTAAGTTGGATTTTGAGTCCACATGCTTAAGTACTATCTTGCACCTGACTACATGATCCCTTACAAAATGATGTTTAACTTCTATATGTTTTGTTCGGGAATGTTGAATTGGGTTCTTAGTCAAATTGATTGAACAAATGTTATCAATAAAAACTTGGGTTTGGGTGTAGTCAAGCTGGAAATCCTTAAGAGTGTGCATCATCCATAAAAATTGTGTCACACACTCTCCTAGGGCAATATATTCTGCTTCGATTGTAGATAAGGCTAAGTAGTGTTGCATTCTACTACACCAGCTGACTAGACTATGTCCTAATAGTTGGCAACTTCCACTTGTACTCTTTCTATCTAACTTCCACCCAGCATTGTCAGAGTCAGAATATCCTGATAATTCAAAGGTGGAAGTTCTAGGATACCAAATTCCTACATTTAGGGTATCCTTAATGTATCTTAGTACTCTTTTAGGGCGGCTAAGTGGGATTCCTTAGCACAAGTTTGGTATCTAGCACACATTCCTACAGAAAACAAGATATCAGGTCTACTAGCGATTAAGTAAAGTAGACTACCAATCATGCTTCGGTATAACTTAAGATCTACAGACTTACCTTCAGGGTCATTATCTATTTTAACATTAGTTGTCATAGGGGTACTTAAGCATTTTAAATTATCCATTTTGAATTTCTTGATTAACTCTTTGGCATATTTAGATTGGCGAACAAAATTGTCATCTCTAGTTTGCCTAATTTGTAAACCTAAGAAAAAGTTGAGCTCACCTACCAAGCTCATTTCAAATTCACTTTCCATTATTTTTACAAATTCTTTTAGAAAATTAGAGTTAATGGAACCAAATATTATATCATCAACATATATTTGTGCAATAAAAATATCTTTTTCTAAGATTTTAACAAAAAGTGTGGAGTCTATTTGACCTTGGTTAAATTCCTTAGAAATTAGATAAGTTGATAATCGTTCATACCATGCCCTAGGCGCTTGTTTCAACCTATAAAATGCTTTTCTAAGTTTAAAAACATATTCAAGTCTTTCTAGGTCCTCAAATCCTGGGAGTTGTCCTACATAAACTTCTTTTTTAATAAACTCATTTAAAAAAAAGCAGACTTGACATCCATTTGATATAGCTTAAACCCACTATATGTAACGACCCGGCCCATTTGGCGGCCCATTTGGTGGTCTCGACCGTCGACCGTCGACCGTGCCGTTACCAATACTAGGTCTTCCCACTCCTGGGCGTGGATTTTTGCCTTCCCAGGATTCGAACTCTAGACCCAGGCTTAAATCTAGTTCTTTGTGAATCCTGAATACATAGCTCAATTGGTATCAGGATTCATAAACTTTAGTACTTAGCCTGGAGGTCTCGAGTTCGAATCCTGAGGAAGGCAAAAAATCCACTGGCCAGGGGTGGGAAGTACTTGTGAGTAACGGCACGGCCAATGGTCATCGGTTGACGACATAAGGGGTCGCCAAATGGGCCGCCAGTTGGGCCGCCCATGGGACCGCCAGTTGGGCCGCCAAGTGGGCCGCCAGTTGGGCCGCCCAAGGGGCCAAGGGGCCGGGTCGTTACACTATAGGCTGCAAAGACTAATAACATTTTAATTGACTCAAGTCTAGCTACCGGGGCATAGGTTTCATCATAGTCTAACCCTTCAACTTGACTAAACCCTTTAGCTACTAAGCGGGCTTTATTTCTAACAATTTCCCCTTGATCATTTAGTTTGTTTCTAAAAACTCACTTAGTATCTATAATAGATTTGCCCTCAGGTTTAGGTACTAGTTCCCAGACTTGATTTCTTTCAAATTGGGCTAATTCCTCTTGCATTTCTATGATCCAATCAGGGTCAGGTAGGGCTTCATCTATAGTCTTAGGTTCAATTTTTGAAATTAGTGCTATCTGACTAAGATTTCTATAGGAGGACCTAGTTCTCACTCCTAAGGTTAGATCACCCATAATTTGATCAGAAGGATGATTGAGTCTGGGTTTCTTTATCCTTCTAGAACTAGGTTTAGCCTCAGGTTCGGCTGGATGGTTTGGTTCAGTGTTTGGTTAACTACTTGGTTTGATTCAGTTATTGGTTCAGTTGATACCTCAGTAATTGGTTCAAGTGTTAGTTCATTTAGTGGTTCAATCAGTGATTCAATCGATGATTCAATTATTGGTTCACTGTCTTCTTGATCAAGATTTGATTGGTTTAAATTTTGATTATCTTTTGGTTCAACTTCTTCATCAAAAATTAAATTAGTAGTTTCTTTAATTTTGTGGGTTTGTTTATTATAAACCCTATAGGCTCTACTAGTTGTTGAATATCCTAAGAAGATCCCTGGGGTTGACTTAGATTGGAACTTACCTAGGTAGTCCTTATGCTCTGTTTACTCCGATGAGTGGATGGAGAAATGAACGGAATCTCTATCCTTCGAAGCGAAGGAAGAGAAAGGAAAATAAAATCAATAGATGAATAATAAATCCCTATGGAAAGGAAAGGAAGACATAAAAGAGGGCAAGAAAAAGAAAACAACAGAGTTGGCGAGCGGTGGCGAAGGTTGCACGAGCCCTAGAAAGCATAACGCTTGTCCCCCATGTCATCTTCTCCCAAGAACTTCCCCTTTTGAGCTCGCTTGTCATGGCCACTGTTAGTGATATGAGAGAAGTGTCCTAAGGCAATCGCCTTATGATTGCAATCATTTATTTTAATAAATGAATATTCACTATTTGAGTATACATGTTTGTGTATTTGATTGAGATCTTAAACTCATTTACTGAATGCCCGTAATACAATTCACAGCATGAGAGAATTTGTGATGAATTCACAACTAGTGATTATCTCTACATGTGCAATTGTGAAGTATTGAAATTGTCCCTAGTCGATGAATTGATAAGTACGGACACTATCAATTCTGTTAAGACTAGCATGGGTTATTCTCTAATCAGTTGATTCTCACTGGCTGGTGACATTGAGATGTCCGGAGATAAACATGAATGCTAGTTAAGGGAACTAGTTCATTGGAGTGACTGGTTGTAAAACTTCATATGGTAGTCTACATATAGATATGTTAGTGAAGTTCTTACTACAGCTTAAGTGCGATGTTCCTTTGACTTGCAGTGTTCAAGTCATCTTGATCATGGAGACTTATACTTTGACATCTTAAGCAAGCATCTCCAAGGAGGTGTGGACCCAGGATGATTGGGTATAAGCCGAAGTGCCCGAAGATGTTTGAACAGCCTACAAAGGATTCACCACTCCTTGCGAGGAGATGTATACCCGAGGCCTATCGTCGGATTGTTACTCGAAGCCTCTGGTCAGAGCATGACATGTTCAAAGTATGAATCTCTTAAACACATGAGAGTAATTAGAATCCGTAGGACGAGAAAACGTTACTTGGGCTAGGTGTGACATAGTCAGCCTAGTGGGGACTGACACACATAGACCATGTCCTGAACCAAGTGGGTATAAGATGGTGAAGGGAATGAGGCACGATTCATTATAGTTGCTGAAGGGTTTCAGAATTGTTTCTGAGGTCAACCGTTGATCTTTCGATTAATTGGAGATCATGATGTACTACTAGGTGTCACTCATGATTGTTCTATAAATAATTGATTAATTATAGACGGCCAACATAAATCGAAAGCCTATTTAGTCACACGCACTACGAGTAATCCGAGGGATTTAAAACGAGTTGAAAATTGGATTTTCCAATCAAGAGAGATTAAGTTTGGTTGAGTCAAACGATAAGTCGAATCTGAATTTTTCAGAGACGCATCGGAAGCGTAAAATGGCTAAGTCTTTTGAAGACTTAATAGATGAATTAAATAAGTTTAATTCATTGGGGCTTGGCTTGGATGGGCCGGCCAAAGAGGGCCTCCATCCTCTTTACTTGGGGGGCCACAACAAAGGGAGAGAATCAAGTTTTTTTGTTCAATTTATAAAATAAACCAAGTGTAGTTTGTTTTATAAAATTATGGATGATATAAATTTTTTATATAATAAACCAAGATTTGGTTTATTTTTCATGGAAATTAAAATGAACCATGGATTGGTTTATTTTATAAAATCAATCATGGATTGATTTACCATGATAAGGAAATTTATTCCATAAGAGAGAAGAGACTTGATTGATTTTTATCATGAATTAAAATATGATTTTAACCATGATATAAAATCAAACTTGGCATGATGGAATAAGTTATTCCATATTTGAGAGGCTTAATGGTTGAGAGGCCACTATATAAAGGACCCAAGGCAAGGCTTGGGTGTGAATCATAGAGATGAAGGCATAGACTCTCTCCCTCTCTTTCTCTCCTTCTCTTCTCCCCTTCTTGCCGTGCGCCAACCAGCCCCAAGAAGGAGCACCAGCCGGCCATCCTTTTGTGGTTAGTCTTCCGACTTCTCTCTTGGTTTTTCTCGTCGCGTTCTCGGAGAATCTAGTAGTTCTCGAGAACACGAAACTCGTGGCTTTGCGAAGTCATCCCGAAGATACTCGGCATGGACGCGAATAGTGACGGAGCTTCCAAGGGACGCTTACGGTTGGATCTCATCCCTTCCTTCGAGTTACGCGAGGTAATACGTAAATTAGTTTATGTTTCTGTAAAATTTCAAATATATGATCATGTCTACACAAGATAAAATTGCATGCTTAGATGTGTGGTTAAATGATTTAGAGAAATTATTTATGTTAAACCTTCCGCTGCACGTAATTAATTTTAAAATTACGAACCCGCATCCATGTCAACATGCACCCGGTCCCAACAGCCACTGCCTCCTGGTCGTCAAAGTGATATCTTTGGCGTCAAGGTAGCTGCCTCACTTGCAATTGCCGAAGCCGCAGTGGATGAAACACATCTAATAGAATTGATTTATCACCCCTCTCTTCTATTCTTCTACCAAACTCAAAGAATAAAAAAACAAATTGAAGAAGGAAAAGAAAAAATGAAAAGGAGACGGATCGAAAGCAACTGCTACAATTACTTCAATCGATTAAAAATGGTAAATAAAGTGTGACAGGGAAAGATGAATAAGAGGGTAGAAGAAATCAGTGGATCAATTGCTTTCGGTCTGGGCAATCAAGATGCACTACCTCCAATCCATCTCCTTTTTCGGTTGTTCTTCAACTTTCTGCAGAAAAAATAGGGAAAGGAAACTTCTATAGATGATGTGAGCGGGCGAGCAGCCAGCCGTACAAGTCGCATGAGCAACCAGTTGTCCAAGCTGCGCGAGCATCCGATATGTCGCTTGCATGAGCGGCTGAACAAGGCGGCCAGCGATGCCCGTGACTCGCGTGATTGAAAGTAGAGATGGGTCAAAAGAGGGAGGAATGAGTTTCCGTCCGATTTGGGTGCAGAAAAAATAGTCCAAAAATCAATCCGCTGATGGATTTATAAATCCATCCATTGGTTATTTAATCCTAAGTAAACAAGGGAAAGGAAAAACAATCTATCCGTTATGGTGAAATAAACATGTGAACATTTTCCATACAGAAAACTTTCCTCAGTTTTCGAATCCATCCCTCTAAGTAAACAGAGCATTAGTGTTCAAGATATAGACTTTGCACCCCAAAGACCCTTAGGTAGTGTAGGTTAAGCAGTCTATGATAATATAGTTCATAAGGGGTTTTATCGTGCCTTTTATTAATTAGGACTCTATTTTGAACATAGCATGTCGTACTTACCGCTTCTGCCCAAAATTGGTTAGCTAGACTATATTCGGTGAGCATGGTTCTAGCGGTTTCCTGAAGGGTTCTATTTTTTCTCTCTACTATCCCATTTTGTTGGGGGGGTTCTAGGATAGGAAAATTCATGAATATACCCATTGATTTTGTAGAATTCCTCAAACCTTTAATTTTCAAACTCTCCCCCGTTATCACTCTTAAGTCTTTTAATTTTAGTATCATTTTGCATAAGTCAATAAATAAGTTCAGGGTTTCATCCTTAGTTTTCAGGAACCTAACCCAGGTAAACCTAGAGTAATCGTCGATAATTACTAAGCAGTATCGATTCCCGCTTAGTGACTTGGCTCCATGTGAATCAAATAGGTTAAGGTGCAGGAGCTCAAGTGTGGTTTGGGTTAAGTCTGATGAGTTTATTTGTGAATAGATTTAGTTTGTTTACCTTGTTTACATGAGTTACAAATTGTGTTATCAAAATTCTTGATTTTAGGTACACCTTTAATTAAACAAAGTTGGGTAATTTTTGAGATTAGTTTGACATGAGTGTGACCTAATCTCCTATGCCAAAGGTTAGATTCTTCTAATTACGTCAGAAAGCATTTTGGTACTAAGGGTAGATTAATAGTGTAAACATTATTTTTCCGAGTACCCTTAAACATTATTTCTGAGTCTTGGAGGTTTCTAATAAGGCAGGCAGAGTTGGTGAAGGTAACTATGTAACCAGTATCACAAAGTTGACTAATACTAAGCAAATTGAACTTAAAATTTTTCAACCAAGAGAACTTTCTTAATAATGAAATCAGATTTACGTTCAATGTTACCTGACCCAATGACTTTGAATGTAGCATTGTTGCCAAATGCTACTGAGCCTAGATTCTTGAACTTGATTTTGATGAATTTCAATTTGTCTCCAGTCATGTGTCTGGAGCATCCACTATCCAACATCCATTGGTCCAAATTTTTATGTTCCTACACATAAAGTATTTGTTGATTTGGATCCATTAGAGTTAGGGATAGCTTGAATTGAATTTCACAGCTTAGTCTGTCTCACCCAATCTAGTGTTATCAATCATGTTAACCTTATGGGTTTTGTGAGACAAGTTTTTAAAACAATATTTTAATTTTGAAAAAATGGTTAATTTCAAAAATATTGAGTTAATTTTGGAAAACAATTATTAAGTTAAGTTTATTGATTTTGAAAAATATGTTAAATCTATGATTGATTGAAATTTGTGTGAGATTCAAATTTGATAGATAGTAATTTGAATTTGAACTTCAAAAATTTACTTCCAGGTCTTGGCGAGGCACAGGGGCCTTCTTTGGTCGTAGCCTTATTGGAGCAACAACCCTTTCCTTAACAAAGTCTTTTATCGAAATTTCATTTTCAAAATTACTTTTTGAAAAATTCTAGTCTAACTAGTTTAGGTCTTGGATCGGTAGCTTCGGCTAGTTCCACCAAAAAGGCTTCCCTAATGTACTATCATCTCACCTCCACCTAATACTATATTGTTCAAATTTCAATTAAATCTTTCGTCCTTAATCTAACCAATCCTTAAGTCTAAGCATAATAAAATTGCAAAAAGGAAAATAAACAAGCAAGCAAGCAAGTAAATTAAAACAATTATCTAGTTATAAATATGATTTTTATATTAGCTCCCCCTGGACTATAGCCTCGAAAAGGGTTAGGTAAGATGTGAATCTTGTCCTTGGGGATCCAATACTGGTTTGGTCCGGCCTGTTTATTTAAACACAGCTTGGAGACCCATACTTGGACTTGGGTTCTAGGTTGGTTCAATACAGAATAATATGAACGTTGTCTCGACTTGGTTCGATAATCCAGTCCGGATCGATTGAGAACGGACTTCTGTTTTCCAAGAATCATGTCAAGACCCTTGGAACCCGAAGTGAACCATTCTAAGGCAACTCTGAGCTCCTTGAGTTGAGGTTTCAAGGAGGAATTCTCTTCCTCAAGCTTTTGGACTTGAGTTGATTTCCTTCATGACTTGACTCAATCAAGGACCTCGAGTTGACTTCCTCATTCAGGAGTTTTACTTCCTGTCGGAGGGACTCAACCCGGATTTTGGCTTTTGCCAAGTTTCGAGACAAATAAGAAATTAACTTAGATAACTTATATTCTGAATAACCACTTACAATGATTTGTTCGTTCTCCGAGATCGTGAGTCTTCCGATGTTGACGTCCTCGTCTGGTTCCGATTCTGATCCGGAGTCGATGTCTTCCGAGGCAGTTAAGGCGAGTAGATTTGCATGCGGGACTTCTTCTTCTTCTTTGGAAGATGACTCGTCCCAGGTGGCTTGAAGCGCCTTCTTTCTGCGCGCCTTCTTGGTTTCCTTTAGGTTGGGGCACTCTGACTTGAAGTGTCCCTTTTTGTTGCATTCATAGCAGGTGACGTTGTTGTTGGTGCAACCTGCATCAGTGATGTCCTCCTCCAAGTGTTTTAATGTTTGACAATATACTTAAGTCAGTGATACATAGAATAAGGGAGGGTGAGCAAAAGAGGAGTAACCTAAGTGGAAGAAAAGTCCTAGTTAACCTAGGCACTAAGACCTGGTGAGTGAAGCTGGGCACTAAGACTTGCTCGGAAGGTGGACACGAAGTCCTGGTCGAGGACTGGGCACTAAGTCCTGGCAAAAGGCTGGGCACCGAAGACCTACTCGGAAGGTGGGCACTAAGTCCTGGTCGAGGACTGGGCAAGAAGACCTGACCGAGGGTTGGGCACCGAAGACCTGGTTCGGGGAATTGGGTAAGAAGACCTAGCCGAGGGTTGGGCACCGAAGTCCTGGACTTAGGGTTTGGGCACGAAGTCTTGGTCCAAGGGACTGAGCAACTTAGCTGAGCGATGACTAAGGACAGAAGTAGAGACGGGTCAGGGTTCGAGCGTCTCGAGGTCCGGAAGTATCGGAAGCTAAGCAAAAGTCCACCTGAAGAACTGGGTGACAACCGTCTCCTAAGAGGAGTAGGTGAAAGGCGCGTTCTCGGGGGTGGGAACTTGCGTCGGTTCAACCTAGGGTTTCGTGGAAATTCGAAGTCCGAACCAAGTCCTTAAGGCTAATATTGTATGTATATGTGCTTTGTGTTTGTGTATCTTACAGGTACCAGAACCGGAGACAAAGCAGGCAAGAGGCTGGAAAACAGCCAACCCGGGCGCCCCCACTGATGGGGGCGCCCAGATCAAAGACTAAAACCCAGTGTTGGGTTGAAAGGCATGAAGCTAGGTGCCCAGAGTGATGGGGGCGCCCAAGCTAAAGAAGAAAAGTGGCAGTTTCGTGTGGTAAGCAAAATAGGCTTCAAGCAGGGCGCCTGAGACGACGGGGGCGCCCAAGTTGAAAGCTATTTTGCTGTTTTGAGGTCGAAACACAAGATAAACCTTCGACCCCTCTGTTTTGACGTCGGAGGTCCCAGGTGCCTTGGTCAGAAGTTTTATCAGCCGCGGCGAGGTCGGCGCGGGGATAAGGTTTGACCGAGTTTATAGGGGCGCCCCCGACGTCCAGGGCACCCCCAGGAGCACTATATAAGGGACTTCGACCCCTCTGCTTCAGACACAACTGCTGAAAGTGATTCTGAGCATTCTGACCGACGACAACACGATAAAGACGAGGCTCTATGACCGGGAGGCTCCAGGAGGAAGTGCGCGGCACTTTGGAGGTCCAAATCGGCCGAGTTTCAAACCCTAGTTGTTCGGTTTGCATTTATTCTTCTGTACTTACTTTGCTTTTCTTTTGATTGTAATTCTACACTGTAAGACGGATTTTCTTCGCCTCCAGAAATTTCGGAAAGGAGACCAATAGTGGACTCACGCCGAGTACATGGGCCTTGGACGTACAGACCCTGGGGGGTTGGGAACCAAGTAAATAAATCCCGCTGTGTCCTTGTGTTCTTTCTATTTTATTTTCCGCTGCACTAACACTCTGAGTCCAGTACGAACGAAAGTTTTACGAAGATTTCCATGAGAATTTTCACGGTCGATATTCACCCCCTCTATCGACGGCACCGGTCCTACAATTGTTTTTGCTCTTCGAGCTCGTTGAAGGTTCTGCTGGATCTTCCTTTCTACGGCTTGATTTCTTCTTGCTCGTTTGATACTTGAGTTCTTTATAGTAATCACGAGCTAGCCGGACCAATTTGGGTCGATCCCCTTCGCTGTCTTCTGATTCCGAGTCTGAGTCGGACTCGGGTGCTGGTTGAGGCTTCTTCTTAGGAACTTTTCCTTGAGTTTTACTTGCAACAAAAACTTTACCTTTCTCGACCAAGGTAGTATTAGTCTGTTCGTGCAGTTCTTGCTCAGAAAATAACTTATCCAATTTAATTTCGGATAAATTCCTTGAAATCTTGTAGGCATCCACCATAGGATGCCCACAGTGAGTTTCTCATAAATGAATTTAAAGTATACCTTATTAGGTCACGGTTTTCAACCTTGTGACCTATCGTGTGCAGTTTGTTCATCAGCTCCTAGATTCTGGCGTGGAGATGACCTACAGTCTCGCCGTCATGCATCTTTATTGTACAGAGTCTGTTGAGCAACATATCTCTTTTCCTAATCCTGGTGTCGGAAGTGCCTTCGTGCAGCTTGATCAGCTTGTTCCAGAGCTCCTTTGTGCTGTTGAAGGGTCCTACACGGTTCAACTCTTCTTTTGTTAGGCCGCACTACAAGGTTTGGGTCGCTTTTGCATCGGCCTCGATCTTCTTCTTTAGTGGGCCGCCCCACTCGCTATAGTATTGCACCACGCCTTGTGCATTTTTAGGAATTTCCAGCCCAGACTGGATAATTATCCACATGTCCACCTGAGTTTTCAAGTGGACTTCCATCCTGCTTTTCCAGTAGTAGAAATCTTCTCCACTGAAAAGAGGGGGTCTGCGGTGCTGTATCCCTCTTGCATGACCATTAAATTTTTAACTAAAAAAGAGAAAAAAAACTCGTTCCAAGACTGAGTCTTGGATTAGTGGTGCTGGAAGAATATTAAAAAAAAATTGAGTGGTGTTGCACCAACCTCGATTAACGAGAAAAATACGAGCGAAAGAAAAAAATATTAGAATTCGAAAATCCGAAAAAAAAATCTCAAACTAGTGGTTGCACCAAGTTTGAGTCACCCGCTCTAATACCACTTGTGGGACCAGATTGAATTGATAGAGGGGGGTGAATATCGATTGTAAAAATTTTCGGACAAAGAGAGTAATTGCGCAGCGGAAATAACAAAAACAATCGCTAACATGGTTTGTTTTTACTTGGTTCGGAGTCGCGGTCGTCTCCTACTTCAAGGCCCACAGTCCTTGACCGTTTACGATGAGCAATTCTATATTTTCGTAAAAGATTACAAGTTGGAGTACAAATATAGAATTTAAAACGAAATTACAACACTTGAAAAAAAAATTAACTTTTACCGACGATCGGAGAAGTTGAAAGTTCGAAGCAGCGGGTCGTCGTCGGCGCTTGAATCGCGAGTATGGAGCTTGTCGGAGCGTAGTGCTTGAATGAATGCATAGAGAGGAAGTTGTGTTGAAGCCTTAGGGGTGAACCCCTATTTATATCAGTCACTGGGGTGCTTCTGTTGAAGGGGGCGCCTGACACGTGGCCTATCCTGTGAGAACTCCAATCCACAGACTTAGCCAGCGCTTATCCCTTCAACTGGGGCGCCTGAGCTGACTGGGGCGCCTGTGTTAACATAGTCGCCTCATTTGACTTGATCCAGAGGCTTGCGTGACAGTTTGCTTCGATTGCTTTGAAATAACTCTTCACTGGGGCACCTGTCTCAATACAGGCGCCTAGCCCAGTTAGGGCGCCTCACTCCATTAAGGCGCTTGAATACAGAAACCTTTATCCCTTCATTCCTGCAACCAGGGTTAGTTCCAAAGACACAAGAAGCATACAAATGATAAGATTAGAACATGATTTACAGCTTGAGCTGTCTTGGTTCTGACTTTGGGCTTCCGAAAGGAACCCTTGGTCAAACGGACGCCTAATGTTCCCTCTATGGGGAACGCGCCCTCACTTACTTCTCTTGGGAGAATTGACCTGTTTGCCAACCGGCTCCTCCGGTTGGACTTTTGCCCAATCCCCTGGATCAGGTCTTAGTGCCCAGCTTTACTCACCAGGTCTTCGATGCCCAACCCTCGGGCAGGACTTAGTGCTTAGCTTTACTCACCAGGTCTTCTGTGCCCAGCCCTCGGGCAAGACTTAGTGCCTAGCTTTATTCACCAGGACTTAGTGCCCAACCTTACGTTAGGACCTAGTTGCCCAGCCCGCGGCCAGGACTTAGTGCCCAATTCATAGAACCAGGACTTAGTGCCTAGTGTACCTAGGACTTTTCCCTGCACGCTTAATCAACATTGTTAGATCACAATAACACCTTAACTTCTGAACCCTTTACCATTATCAAAATATAGGTTCGACTTTGGTGCTTCCGGCACCAGCATGAACGACTTATTCAGCTTCATGCCTTCGACATCTAGGTCATGTAGTATCAGCTACATGTCTTGGACATGAGACGTTACGCTCTTGGAATCCACCATTTTAAAATCCAAAAATCGGTCGACGATGAATTTCTTCAATCCAACATTTTTGATTTTGTATTTCTTTTCTAGTAATTCCCACAGAGATTTTGCCGTCTCCATCAGACTATATACGTTATACAATGTGTCGTCCAATGCATTGAGAATGTAGTTGCGACACAGAAAATCTCCATGCGACCATGCATCATATGCAACCTTATTATTGACATCACCTTCCTTAGTGGCTTATGGGTCTTTATGCAAAAACTGTACGAGGTTTAACATTGTCAGATAGAACAACATCTTGTACTACCATCTTTTGAAATCGGTTCCTTTGAATTTCTCTGGCTTCTCTCCGTGCAGAACGACGGTCGGAATGTTGTTGATCAATGTCATATCAGTTTGCACAATATCGTTTTACGATTGTTGGGAGTCAATTTTGGGGTTGATGCCGGGAGGATGCAAACTGATATGATTTCGTCAAGGCTAGTGCTGGACACTATCTCCGTAAAACAATATTGCTCTGCTATATGTGCTCATGAATAACAATAATTCGTTTTCCAAGATATAATGACGATGTCTCGAAATAGCAGCACTACAAATTTCGAGATTAGCGAACCTTCTCGTAGGCTTTTTGGACTGGATGCATAAGATGAGATGAATGCTAATGCTTTTGGTGATTGAATGAATGAATCCATCGTCTAGGGGACTCTATTTATACAAGAGAAGAGATGAGGTATCCTTTGGTGAGTGGATGTGACCTTTGGTTTAGCATTAATCTGGGTCGTTCGATCTGAAGGGTTGTAACTCTCTAGATAACCCTTTGATCTCATCCATCAAATCTGGATAGTAGTAATCATTCAGATCTCTCTTTAATTTTAGGCATCAGATTGATCTGATGTTTCAGATCAAGTCTTATTACCAATTGTTAGATTGCAACTCTTCGTGATCAACATTTTAGATTGCGTCACTTACGATCCAGCACCCATCTTCGATCCAACGGTTGCCATTCGTTTGCTAAGTTAGCAGTCCAGATATCTCTCTTCTCCAACCTGAGTGTCACGTAGGCACGACCACGTCACTTGCGCACATACGCGCGTGCATGGGTGACGGGCTCACTGGTGCGAGCACCAGCTCGCCTGTGAGAAGAGATCACCGATGTTTTTCTTTTTTAACTCCATTAACACAGAAAAACATATAAGGAGGTAAACTTCTTTGAAAATTTTAGATGTGGGACTATTCCCTATCTACTTCCTTTTATGTTAATTTTTTTGCTAACTTTAAACAATTAATTTCTCATTAATCTGTAATCGATTTTGAGCAAATTAATAGTCTAGATTCATCTACGCGGAATGTAGATTTCGTTTTTGAAGTCAATTCTGACTTTTATCGATTGATGACTCTTTTATTTTTCTTTACAAAATTATATTGGGTCTTTTTAAAGAACTAAATATCCAACCGAATTAAAATCACAATTAAATTATCATGACAATCCGTTACTGTTTAATATAAAATATTGTATTGATTAACTGACTGTTACAATGTTAACAATTATTATTTGGCAACAGTGTGAGAACTAATTAATAAATACAACAACGGTACATTATAACAAGTAACAACTACTCTGCTACAATAATATTATTGCAATGACAATATTTTAGATATAAAAAATATAACAGGGATCTTCCTAACTTTATTTTAAAAAAGAAACACTGGTCATCAATAATTCCCTTTCGATTTTTACCTGTTTGATATCACATTAATAAATAAAACGTTAGTGGTATCCGCAATCTCGTTCCCGCTCCTTTGCGGGGCCACCCGCACCAGTTCTAGTGGATGTCCGGATCCGGGATCCGCTGATTTCTCGCTCCACGACGTGCGCTCTCCCAGTAACACGGGCATTTCCGTCCGCCACGGGGAATCGGGGACATGGGCCCCAGTCTCGACCCATCCAACGGCTACCGTCTTCTTACGTTTCGGGCCTTAAAGAGCTGACGGCGGATGATCCACTACTCGTGCTCGTTCCCCTGGGTGGAGCCCCAGGAAAGCGAATCGGCACCGTCCGCCTCATTTTGGAACGGCCTCCGCCCGCCGCCGCTCATGTCGTTTGCGGGAAGAGCGGAACATATAAAGCGAGAGGAGAGAGGAGAGAGGAGAGAGGAGGACGCAACGCGGAAATCTTAAAACGGAGCATTTGGGATTAACGACGACAGATAGAGATCGATCGGCTCGACAAAACAGAGAGAGGTGATCGATCGCCGGCGATGTCGGGTTTGAATTGGTCGGCGTCTCCTCCCGGAATCCTGCCGCCTCCGGACCCGGGCGAGGAGCAGCAGGCGGCGGGGTTAGGGATCCTGCTTCAGATATCAATGCTGATTCTTTCTTTCCTCGTCGGCCATCTCCTCCGTCGCCGCAAGTTTTACTACCTCCCGGAGGCAAGCGTCTCCCTCCTCATAGGTAATGGCCTGATAACAATGAAAGGTTGTATTCACCTACGTTTTGCTTTTCAAAATCCTTTTTCTGGGCTTACCAATCATTTCGCTTGCTTGATCTTCTTTACATCATAACTAGGCATTTGCGTATAGAATTCCGCTTTGTATGTTGTGTGATTCTTTTCGTGGGGTCATATGCTCATGCACCCTCCTTCCTTCCCTTCATTCCGTTCAACTATGTAATGGGCATGTCTTGGCAGACGAGTTCGAATCTACGAGAATTTCATTAGAGGCTTAGAGTTACTTTTATGGAAAAAAAGACAGTTACTGGAGTTAATCAGTGCTTTCCAATGGACGCCTGGTTTACTATTGTCTGCACCGTATTATGTAAAATATGGATTTTTGCTGATTGGCACTTGGCATATACTGATCAAGAGATATCTCGAATCGAAACACAAAATTAATGCATAAAAATAAGAAATATTGGAGAAACCCCCAAAACGAAATTGAAGCTCATGATCCTAAGCCCAATATTTAGTCTGGTTCTGTGGGTCTGGTTCCAACCTTCTACCTCAAGGATAAAATTGGAATAATCTCTTCTGTCGACATGTTGGTGAGGAGACTTGCCATATATACACATAAGAAATATAATATTAAAAGCACTTAAGAAAAAATATATAGGGGAGGGCAATACAGATTAAGACTCTCCTATAGTGCCAAATGTCAGTGGTTCTTTTTTCTCCTTTTTTGTGTACAAATACCTCTTCAATATACCAATTGGAGTAAAAGAATTGTGTCTTTTACTAATACAAAATTCAAAATTAAATAAAATAAGTCACATATTTAATTTTAAGTTTACTTGGCGAGTTCAACTCTTGAACCATGTCTTTTGGCATGACTTTAACTAAAATTTACATAATATACATAGTACCTTGGTTTCATAGGGGGTATGGCTCATAGCTATGGATAAAATAAAAAATTGTTATAGGGTAAATACTTTATTAGGGATATGATAAAATCAGATCTCACAACTATGCTACTTCAAATCACTTTAGGAATTTCTAGAAACTTATCCTATACTTGTACATTGAACTATTTATCATAATTAATTGAATGTAAGTTCTTTCAATTGAACTTCTCACATATTAAGTGCTTTTCTTCTTATTTTTTTTCGTTGACCACAAGGTGGTCACACATTACAATGGATATTATACAATTCCCTATTAGGTAGGCGTGACAAGGTTAATCCCCTTAACCCTTTAAACCCCCCCAAACAATGTCATTGTTCAAATTCAAAACCTCCACATTTGGCAGAAAGTGCTTTGAGTCAATCTCATTTACGACTAGACCAAATAATTGTTGGTTCTTATTTTTGATTTAGCCGTATATAAGTACACTCCTTTGACCAACTACCCATTTATTACCCATTCAATTTTCTTCAATGGTTTGTCTATTACAAAGGTTTGGTTGCATTATAGGAATATTCACTGCGGGCAAAACCCTATTCCCCTCTTATGGGTATCGGATCATTTATCCCTTCACAAGATTAGTTCCATATAGGCTTCAGTAAGAATTGATGATAAGATTTTAGTCATATTGAATTGGTGATAAGAGTTTAGTCCTATTCTTGTGTGGACATTTATTTTGTTAACATAATTTTAGTTAATTGGCATCACTATTAAATATACTAAATTGGTTTAAGGGGTTTAAATTATAAGATTTTATGCTCAATCGAAACTACAACATCAACTTTTGTATACCAAAGTTCGTATGTTTTTTTCCTAAAAAACCTATATAGATAAATCCTATTTTAAATATGACATGCGACATTGATTGCTTTAATCCAAAGGTAACTAGGTAGTGAGTATGCATACCTAGCCGCCTCTTGTAGGGCTCAATTTTTTCTCTTCACCATCTTATTTTGTTATTTTATTGAGGTGTTCTAGGGCAAGAAAACTCACACATATACCTATATTCCTTGCAAAATTTTGGAAAACTAGAGTTCTCATATTATCATAATGATCACTCCAAATTCACTTTATTTTGAAATTCTTTTCGTTTTCTACTCTTTTATAAAATCTAGCTATTGTTTCTAGGTTATCATTCTTATGTTTTAAAAAATGAACCCAAGACTTAGTGCAATAATCTATTATAGCTAAATAATATTTACTACCGTTCAACGGAGAGTACATTATAATTCAAATGACATGTGTCACAAATTTTGCCTTTGATGTATTGTATATTTGACAGGCCTTTCACCAAGTCCTCTTGGATACCTTTGATTTTTTAATTTTTTTTTTGAGAAAGGTAAATACATAAAGATCCAAATGATCACATAACTAAGACAAGCTATACACTTCTATGAAACGAAAGACATGAATCTGAGCCTTACGGGACAAACCCTAGATGTCTATGAAACAAAAGTCATGGATGGAACAACCTTTCTACACAAGGAACATTACCTTGAAAACACAACTATTCCGAATTTGCCACACAAGAAAGACCATACAAGATACCGCCAAGTAGCGAGCCTTCGTTAGCCAACTATTGCCTTGATACAATCTTCGAAAAGCCCTGAATAATCGCCGAGACTGAAAACATCTAATGCTTAATTCCTAGCCAAAACCGCACCTTGTTCCATAACTCCTTCGTGACGGGGCATTGGAAGTAAATGTGGGCATTGGACTCTTCTTACTGTTTGTATATACAGCACATCTTGTCGAGTACGCACGACATTCTATCTGTTGTCCTCAGTAGTCCGTGAGCGATTACCCTAAAGGTCCAACGCCTAATACACCTTAGCCGCACGAGGTCTAAACAACTCATACGCATTAGCCACTCCCTTCTTTTCCGTAGCAAAACACTCTATCAACTTCATATTCGCAACACCTTGACTTCCTATTCTTCGCAATAGATCATCCCGAATATGTAATAATCACTTGATCAATGGATAGTCCGATCCCTTACCGCGCCATTGCCAAAAATGTATCCCTTTGATATAGTGATGATGAACCAATCACACCCAAAGCGAATCCATCTTGTTTTGAATGTTCCATAGCATCTGACAAAATAGAGCATTGCTCCAAGCTTGTAAATCCCGACCATAACTTCCTTCATCCTTTAGTAGACATATTGTTGCCCAAGAGATCAGTGGATGTTTGGTGGACACCAGCATAGACCATAAAGTTTGTCAATCAATCCATTAGGCATTGGAAGAATGGATAACCAATTGCACTCCATGCCTTGTAACACCGATCTTACCAACTCTAACCGGTCGACATACGATAATGTGTGCTTTGGCCAAGACGTCACCTTCTTTGCTATCTCTTCCAGTAGAGAGCCATAATTAGCAATACGAAGCTTCTCCGTAGCTAGAGGAATACCTAGATATCTAAAAGTAAATGGCCATGCTGAAAACCAATAATTTGAAGTATCCTTTGCTGAGTTTGGTTATCCACACTAGCCATGTAAATGCTAGACTTCAATGGATTGTCTCGCAATCCCGCCTTGTTATTGAAATCCTTCAATATATTCGCCAATATCGAGATAGTAAAGGTATCAGCCCTTGCAAACATCAAT
>JAGFNQ010000478.1:0-19234 GCA_024364735.1 Boesenbergia rotunda
AAAACCCACTTGCACCCTATGGGCTTAATCCCTTCAGGTGGTTTAACCAAGTCCCATACTTGGTTTTCGTACATGGAATCCATTTCCGACTTCATGGCCTCAAGCCATTTGTCCCTTTCTGAACTTTTCAGAACATCTTCATAACTGATAGGTTCATCGTCGTTCGATTCACTTATGAGAAATCCATATCTCTCTGGAATATTGCGTGTCCTATCAGATCTACGAAGAGGTGGTGTAGTTTTAGGTTCAACTGATAGCTCATCATTATGAGTTATTAGTTGTGGGTCTAGACTAGGTGTCTCTGTAATGTCTATTGGAGTTTCTTGAACTTCATCAAGTTCAATGCCACTCCCACTGTTTTCTTGTAAAAGAAATTCTTTTTCTAGAAATACAGCATGCCTTGAAACAAACACCTTTTGTTCCAAGGGATGATAGAATTGGTAACCCTTCGTTTCCTTAGGGTATCCAATAAATAGACATTTATCAGACTTAGCATCCAATTTGTCTGATACAGTCCGCTTCACATAAGCAGGACAACCCCATATCTTAAGGTGAGTTAAGTGAGGTTTCTTACTATTCCACGTCTCATATGGAGTAGTTGAGACTACCTTGGTCGGGACTCTGTTTAGCAAGTAAACAGCTGTCTTAAGTGCATAGCCTCAAAAGGATTTTGGAAGAGTTGCATGATTCATCATTGACCTAACCATGTCCATCAAGGTTCGGTTGCGCCTCTCAGATACACCATTATGCTGTGGTGTATACGGCGGAGTCCATTGGGACAATATCCCATTGTCCCTAAGATAATCTTGAAACTCTTGACTTAAGTATTCACCACCCCGATCGGATCGAAGTATCTTAATACTTTTGTCAAACTGTTTCTCTACTTCATTTCTGAACTCTTTGAATTTCTCAAAGGCTTCAGATTTGTGTTTCATCAAGAACACATACCCGAATCGTGAGTGATCATCGATAAAGGTGATGAAGTAGCTATAGCCTCCTTGTGCAAGAGTTGACATTGGTCCACATACATCAGTATGTATTAGACCAAGCAATTCTCCCACTGATTACCTTTTCCGGAAAAGGGTAATTTGGTCATCTTGCCTTTTAAGCATGATTCGCATGTATCAAATGAATCGGGTTCAAATGATTCCAAAATTCCACATCGGTGAATTCGGTCATGCGTTTCTTACTTACATGGCCAAGACGACAATGCCAGTGTAGGAGTCTATTCGATTATCTATTCGAGCACGTTTGTTGCTTACTTCGATATTGAAAACGTCATTGGATAAATCTAACGTGTAGATGCCATTGCACAAAGTTCCATTCCCATAAAGAACGCCATTTAAAGTTATGTAACAACAATTGTTACTAAAAGTTAAATGATAACCTTTTTCATTCAAACATGAAATAGATACAATGTTCTTTATTAACGAAGGAACGAAATAACAATTATCCAATTCTAAGACACGTCCAGTCGGGAGCTTTAGCAAATATGTTCCGATGGCAACAGCATCAATCTTTGCTCCATTTCCAACTCGCAAATCCGCTTCTCCCTTGACGAGTCTTCTTCTATTCCTTAGCCCCTGTATGTCATTACATATATGTGAGCTATACCCAGTATCAAGTACCCAGGTATTTGAGAAAATAGAGTGACATTCAATAACGAAGATACCTGAAGAGGACGGGGCATCGGATGCCTTCTTCTTCAAGGACTCAAGATAAACCTTGCAGTTTCTTCGCCAGTGACCCTCCTTGCCACAATGATGGCAAGTGTCTTTTGGTTTCTTTTCAGTCTTTTTGGCCTTTTTCTTCTTTCCTTTATTCTGTTCTTTGGCCTTCCTCTTAGAACCTTTCTTCGAGGAACCAACTAACAGTACCGTCTTTTGATCCTGCTTTACAGAAGGCTCTACAGACTTCAGCAGGTTGACTAACTCAGGAATGGTAGTTTCCAGCTTGTTCATCCGATAGTTCATCACAAATTGTGAATAACTTTTGGGCAAACAATGCAGAATTAAGTCAATACTTAGTTCATGATCCATTGCAAAACCGAGTGTGTTCAGTCGCTCAATATACCCCAACATCTTTAACACAAACTGCGAGGCAGAAGTGCCTTCCTGCATCTTAGATGTGAAGAGGAGTCTGGAGACTTCGAACCTTTCGGATCTCGCCTGCTCTTCAAACAACTCATTAAGATGGAAGATGATGGTATAAGCATCCATATGCTCATGCTGCTTTTGCAGCTCAGGTACCATAGAGCTAGCATGATGCAACTTGCAAGTTCAGAATCGGTCACATGTTTCTGATAGGCCACTAACTGGTCTGGAGTTGCATCTGCTGGAGGATGTGTGGAAGTAGATCTTCAATGACATAAGCAATCTTCTCTGCCTTGAGGACTATCCTCAGGTTTCGAAGCCAGTCCATGAAGTTAGGCCCAGTCAGTTTATTGGTGTCCAAGATGGAACGCAAATTCAGAGAAGACATGATCGAGTGATTAACCTAGAAATACAAATTGAGCTTATGTGAGAAGAATGATTAAAGAATGTATCAATATACATAAATTGAAATCCTATTTATTTTTCAAATTGAATAACCCTTTTTATCAATTCGGGAGATCGTAGGAACATCTCCAAATAGGTTGATATCCAACCATAGGTAAGAACAACCATGGCTGTGGCCATCAAGTTATTCTTAGCTATGAAGGTAGGTAATTATACCGATTACACATCACATATATGTAACTATCACTTTATGCTATCAACTAATTGAATGTTTGCATAAATCATTGGGTTGTTAACTCATTAACAAGTATGCAACATTATACATAGCACCCAACTGCACCTCTCTTTACATCGACCTTGGCTGTGGCACAACAAATCGATGCTCCAAGCTTAAGGCTGACCCATTAATCAAGAAATAGTTTTAATATGGTTGGAGCTCATTCAACCGCTTAGTCAGGCTTGGATGTGTCCAACAACCAAAACTAATGATTGACCTCTGACTCCAACTATATTATTCATAAACTAATTCCATGGTTTGAACATGTTGAGGTTCAAGTCGGGCATGGATGTGTCCATCAACCCAAACGAGAAACAAAACTCCGATTCTAACCATATTAATGGAAGGTGTTGGCCTTAATATTTTGTAAGGGGTTTTGGGTCTCATCCTTTCTTTTCTAAGCACATTCATGACATAGAATTATGTCATGACTAACGATTTCCTTAATTAAGTATGTATGTGACTTAAGTTATCAAGTCTCATTAATTGAATTAGGAACCGGATTTCCTAATTCCAATTTCATACTTAATTAAAGGAATTGTTTTGGGAAACAATTTCCTAAATTGTCATAATTAATTTCGGAAATAATATGTTCAAGACTTTGATTTCTCTAAATCAAATCTTATTAAATTAAGAGACAAATCCCTTAATTCAACTACATATTATTTTCATGAAAATCTCATTTAAGAAACTCTATAGGAAACCATTTTCCTAATTAATTTTGGAGACAACAATATGTAAGAGCATCACCTCTTAAACATATTTTATTCATGGATTTAATTAATTACAACAAATCATTTTCTAAGGGTGGCTCCCCGAGGCTCAGATACCCAAAGAAAAGTAATGTGTTGTAAATCCAATTGGACGCTCCCCGAGGCTCAATCCAAATCAAACATGACAATTTCAATTAAAAATTGGAAATTAAATTACAACAACTAACTTTAAATTGGACGGCTCCCGAGGCTCAATCCAAAATAAAGAATTTTGTTGTCAATTTAAAAACCAATTCAAATTTAATTGTCAATTAACTGTCCATGAGTTTGTCTAGACTTTCTTAAAAGAAAGTGCCCAAAATTGCGAGATTTCAAAAATAGGTTTTCAGAATAATTGTAAGTTTCTGGTACAAAGGAAACTTACATTTTTCCAAAATTGGAAAATTTCTAAAATAGAAAATTTTCCAAAATTGGAAAGTTTCCAAAGATGGGAAGTTTTCACAATTATTATAAAATTTCAGAAACTAGAAAATTTCAAACGTTTGCGAAATTTCATGAGGATTTCCAAACTTTGAAATTCCTAATTCTAAAATTTATTATAATTTGAAAGTTTCCATAATTGAAAATTTTTTCCGAAATTGAGATCATGACAAAGTTTTCCACAAAACAATTATATGATTAAGTCGAACACTAATCGGCTCTGATACCACTGTTGGGACCGGGTGCATGTCGACAAGGATACGAGTTCGTAAAATTTTAAATTTTTACGTGCAGCGGAAGAATTAGCATAAAATAATTTCTTAAATTATTTTAACCTCGTATCTAGCATGCAACCTTATGGTGTGTGGACATAATCATAAAATAAAACTTTGCAGAAAAGTAAACTAATTTACTTTGTACCTCGCGTAACTCGAAGTAAGGGACGAGATCCAACCGTAGCGTCCCTTGGAAGCTTCGCCTCTATTCGCGTCCACGCCGAGTTCTCTTCGGGATGACTTCGCAAAGTCACGAGTTTTGTGCCGACGAGAACTACTAGATTCTCTAAAGGCACAACTAAGAAGAACAAGAGAATAAATAGGAAACTAACCACCAAGAAACGGAATCGAATTCCGAGAGGGAAGGAGATGAGATCCGCTTCTTCTTCTTCTTGGTTGGCTTCTCCTTCTTCTTGATAGCTCACGGCAACCAAGAGGGGAGGAGGGGTTTGCGCCGGCCCTAGATGGAGGAAGATGCTTCAAGGGGCGCCGGCCCTAGAAGCTCCAATGTGGGCGCCGACCCTAGGTGGGGAGAAGGGAAGGAGAAGATAAAGGAGAGAGAGGGAGAGAGTTAATCTCTTGATCGCTATCTCAATTCGAACTAAGGGCTTGCCTTTGGTTCCTTTATATAGTAGCATCTCCCTTGCCAAGTCTCCCTCTTAACGGAATTAGTTATCATAAGAAATTTATCCTATAAATTCTCTTATGAATTATTCCGTTTAAACCAAGTTTTATTATAACTAACTTTATAATAAAACTAATTAGTTATCATAAGAAATTTATCCTATAAATTCTCTTATGAATTTTATTATAACTAACTTTATAATAAAACTAATTAATCTCCCCTTTTATTATGGAATAAATTTTATAAGAAATTTATAAACTTTGTTATTATGGAAAAATCAATTCATAATTGATTTTATAAAATTAAAATAAACCATTTCATGGATCATTTTAATTTCCATAAAAAGAATAAATTTATATAAATTTATATAAATTTCTTTACACAAATTTATTTATCCATAATTTATAAAACAAATCGCACTAGATTTATTTTATTAATTAAACCAATTAAATTGGTTTCTTCCCTTTAATGTGGTCGGCCACAACAAAGAGGTTTGACACCCTCTTTGGCCGGCCAAACCAACCCGAACCGATCGCGAATTAAACTCATTTAATTCGCCCAATAAGCCTTCAAAAGACTTAGCCATTTTTAGCTTCCATTGCGCCTCTGATAAATTCAGATTCGACTTATTTCTCTTGATTGGAAAATCCAATTTTCAACTCGTTTTAAATCCCTCGGATTACTCGTAGTGCGTGTGACTAAATAGGCTTTCGATTTATGTTGGCCGTCTATAATCAACTAATTATAGAACGGTTATGAGTGGCATCTAGTAGTACATCATGATCCCCAATTAATCGAAAGATCAACGGTTTGACCCCAGAAGAAATTATTCTGAAACCCTTCAGCAGCTCTAATGAATCGTGCCCCATTCCCTTCACCACCTTATACCCACTTGGTTCAGGACACGGTCTATTTGTGTCAGTCCCCACTAGGCTGACTACGTCACACCTAGCCCAAGTAATGTCTTTCTCGTCCTTTGAATTTCTAATTACTCTCATGTATTTTAGAGACTCGCACTCCAAACATGATATACTCTGGCCAGAGGTTTTGAGTAACAATCCGACGATAGGCCTGGGTATACATCTCCTCGCAAGGAGTGGTGAATCCTTTGTAGGCTGTTCAAACATCTTCGGGCACTTCGGCTTATACCCAATCATCCTGGGTCCACACCTCCTTGAAGATGCTTGCTTAAGATGTTAAAGTATAAGTCTCCATGACCAAGATGACTTGAACACCGCAAGTCAAAGGAACATCGCACTTAAGCCGCAGTAAGAACTTCATTGACATTTCTATAGATAGATTCCATATGAAGTCTTACAGCTAGTCACTCCAATGAACTAGTTCCCTTAACTAGCATCCATGTTTATCTCCGGACATCCCAATGTCACCAGCCAGTGAGAATCAGCTGATTAGAGAATAACCCATGCTAGTCTCAATAGAATTGATAGTGTCCGTATTTATCAATTCATCGACTAGGGATATTTTCAATACTTCACATTTACACATTTAGAGATAATCACTAGTTGTGATCCCATCACAAATTCTCTTATGCTGTGAGTTGTATTGCGGGCATTCAGTAGATGAGTTTAAGATCCCAATCAAATACACAAGCATGTATACTCAAATAGTGAATTATCATTTATTAAAATAAATGTTTTACAATCATAAGGTAATTGCCTTAGGACACTTCTCTCATATCACTAACATGCATGACATTGGAAAAAAGAATAGAGAGAGAAATACAAGAGAAAAATTACTTCTTTATTATTGTTAACAAGTTTATTTAAGCATACAATCAAAATAATACGTGAAAAAAAATTATAATAAATATGATAATATATTACAATAATTATAATAATAACAAATATAAAAATAATGATAAATATAATTTAGATTGTATCTTAAATTTATAAATTATTAATAATTAAAAATAATTTTTAAATCTCTTAAATTGATATCTTTATCGTCATTAGTTAAGACTATATATATGCTGAGTACTTAACTGCATTTTAGTAATTGAGTCTTCCTAGATCATTTTAACTCATTGAGCCATCAAACACATCTCCTTTCTTATTGTTTATCATGTCTTCACAGGATGAACTAATGATTAATATATGAGTGTTACC
Organism: Boesenbergia rotunda; assembly: GCA_024364735.1. NCBI lineage: Eukaryota > Viridiplantae > Streptophyta > Magnoliopsida > Zingiberales > Zingiberaceae > Boesenbergia > Boesenbergia rotunda. The sequence goes on from JAGFNQ010000478.1 coordinate 6,995, forward strand.
ATTTTGAGGTCTGAAAGTTAAAATCTGACAATGTCAGTATACTCACTCTCCTCACACATTAGCCACTGCATTTGAATTAGTAATTTTCATAATTTTTCTTCTCAATATTAATCCTAAAATAAATTGAGAAAACGCTGAGACTAATAAATTATTTTTTATCATCTATCTCATAGTTTATCATACCTATTTGCTAACTCGAATAATAACACCGTCATCCAGCTGGCAGCACCCTGATTCAAAAGAATGATTTCATATTCTTGAAGAGCAAGAGGCATTGTCATTGTCTTGTCTTGAAACATAATATGTTCTCATTTGTCGCTTTCGTGACTATGCGTCGTGTCTTCCTTCTGATTGACGCTTGAAGACAGTCAGTCCTTTGGTCTCAAAAGCTTCCAGCAGCTTTGATTATATGTTCCCATGATAGAAAGTGGGAGCAGCAAGTGTGTGCTAGACTTCTTCTTCTCTTTCACACCTAGGAGTTATCTCTCTCTCTTTAGCTGATGCTCAAAGATGGTCTATTCAGAGGAGCCCATGCAATGGTGTTATAGGCTTAAGCTGATGCTCAAAGATGGTATACTGAGAGGAGCCCATGCAATGGTGTTATAGGCGGTGGAAGCTTTCAAACTAGTGTAGATTTGCACAAATTGAAATTTCATGAAGATTGAATTGTATTTTCAGGAGGCACACGATTGATCATGCATTATTTGGCTAGAAAGTTGAATAATGCACTCTCCATTGGTAACAACTGAGAATATTAACTTTGTAGAATAAAATGCATAAAGATATGTAGTATCATAGAGCATATGCTACAAATTGCAGGAGTAACTCTATGGATAATACCAATGTATTAATGTTTGAGTAATGATTGGTAGAATAAATTTGGGAGAGTGAATGGGAAAGTGAATGACGTCCAGCTAATGTGTACATGTTCGATCGACGATCGGACACCACCGGCAGCCTCTGATTGTCGTCCTGAATCAAACTATACCTTGGGAGGACGGTGAACTCGTCAGGATCGCCGGCAACGGTGAACCCATCAAAATCGATGGTCAATGATGCGAGATCGCAATTGTGGCGATCCCCGACGGGTTCACCGTGTCCCCCAGAATATAGTTTGGTTCGGGACGGCGGCCGAAGGCCGCCGATGGTGTCCGATCGTCGATCGAACGTGTATAAACAATAACTGCCAAATCATTCATTCTCTTATTCACTCTCTCAAATTCACTCTCTCTATCTTCATTCTTAATATTGTAACTAGAATAAAGCCCATTCACGTTGCTTGCGTATTTTGCGACCCCTTTAGCTAGGAATAGCAGTAAATAATAATTGCAACAGAGAGAGAGAGAGAGAGCGGAATACATTGAATCCTTGGCAGACTGTCGTGTTTGCATGAGAAAATAAAAAAACTATCAAGAAGGCAAGATAAATTCCTATATTATATTTACATATCATCTCGTGGATTAGAACAGATCCAAGCTTCCACATTTTTGTATTAGCTAGATTAACGTACAAAGTAGATGAAGTATATATTAACTAAATCTATCAAAAATGGCATCGCCGTACGGTCGCCGGTTGATTCTATGAATTAACCATGCGATTAATACAACAACCTTACTGTTGCAGCAGCAGCACTGGTAGCTTCCTTCCGTATCCCACGCCTTCTCCCGTCCTCTCGCATCACATTTACACGGAGCGGCAACCTTTGTACTAGCCTTCACTATCCTTCTCTTTTGTAGGTCATATTAACACTATCGCTCCTGCGTCAGGTCACTGGTCACGTCTCCGATTCCTCCGAAGGAGGCAACGCCTCCAGCCGGAACCGGGCCGTCATGACCTCCGACGCAAGCCACATCCGCGTGGCCTCTTCCCGGCTGCACGCCGACGGCGAGGCCTCGTTGCAGTCCGCGTAGTACTTCCCCGATACGCCCTCCAGGCCGGGGTGCGCCGCCACGTAGCAGGTCGTCGCTGCGGCCTGCCGGAGTAACACTTCTTATTCCTTAATCTCAGTCTGATGCAATTAGCATTCGTAAACGAGCGACTCACCTGGGGGATGGTTTTGAGCAGCTTGGACACGAGGAAAAAGGCCAAATCTGCCATGATATTGAAGTACAAGTCGAAGAATTTAGATAATCAAACTTTATCAATCACGGGGAAGATAAATAGGAGGAGCTGACACCTGTGACGATTCCTTCCCGGTCGCGTGTGAGCCCGGTGCGTACGATGCCGGGGTGGACGCAGTTGGCCGTCACATTCGCTTCCATTTGCTGAGAGAGAGAAGAAAAGTCAAGCATGTGATGTGATGATGAAAGAAGGGTGATAATCGACGGCGGTGGTCTCAAACCTGGAGTCGACGAGTCAACTCCATCGCGTGCAGGACGTTTGCGAGCTTGGACAGTGCGTAGACGCGCGTGCCGTCGTACGGCCTGAAGATGATCAAAAATATAATTAATTCATCATTATTAATATTAACAAACGAAATTAAATGGTTTTACACTTTCTGGCCAGTGATGAGATCGAGATAATGGAGAGAGTCGCCGGAGAACCAGGAGTGGATGGCGGAGGTGACGTTGACGATGCGGCCTTGGATCCCCGTCTCCCTCGCCGTTTCCGCCATCTTATTCAGCAGCAACTTGGTGAGCAAGAAATGGCCTGAAAGGATCAAAATTCCAAAATTAAAATGAATGAATACGATGTCGATTAATTAACGTAGGCTGGAGGGATGAGTTTCTTCCACCTAAATAGTTGGTGGCGAAGGTCATCTCGACGCCGTCCTCGGAGACGGCGTAGTTGTGGGAGAACTTGCCGGCGTTGTTTCTGTTCGGCACGGAGCCACGGTTTAGAACCGAATAACACGGCAGAGCATAGCTAGGGATTTATTATGAAGAGAGATCGAGGGAAGGCGTACATGAGAAGATTGAGAGGGAGGCGCAGAGCGAGGAAGCGCGAGACGAAGCATCGTACAGAGGCGAAGGAGCTGAGATCGAGCGGGAGCACGACGATCTCGGCGCCGGGAAACTCCGCTTCGATCCGCGTCTTCGTCTCCTCCGCCGCCTTCAGATTCCTGGCCGGCAGCACCAGCCTCGCCCCCCGCATCGCCAACACCCGAGCCGTCTCCGCCCCAATCCCCGACGTCGCCCCTGCGCCCCGACGGTGAGAAACCACCCAAATCGAAATCAAATACCGAGAACTCGTCCCGATCGTTCATCTCCCTGCTTGTCCTAGGGATTACTAAACGACTCACCGGTGACGATCGCGGTGATCGAGCGGAGGCGCGAGGCGGCAGCAGCGGTGACCTCCTTGCCGGTGGACTTCGAGCCGAACCCGCTCGCCCCGGCGTAGCCGATCAGGTATTTCACCGTCTCCAGCATTTTTATTTGCTTAATCTCCGATTCCCCTAGTTTAACTTTACAAACAAAAACCTGGAATCAAATTGAACTGTGAGAGATAGAGACAGCCAGAGAGAGAGAGAGAGGATGGTTTTGGGAAGCAACTGCACCACCGCCACCTTCTTCTTCTTCTTCTTCTTCTTCTTCTTATCACGGACGAAGGGGAAAGGCGCAGGCGCAGGCGCCGCGCCACTTTTATAGCCTAAAAAGGGGAGTCGCGCAGAGCAGCGCGCTTCCGGTTGCTATCGCAGCGAAAGCGACGTGGAGGCCATAAAAGAAGGCGATGGTAAATGGCAGAGGCCTTTTCCCCCAACTTTTTCTTTAATGAATGAAGGCGCGATTAAATGGTGCGGAGTAAAGGCGAAGGTGCTGCTGTGCCATCGACACGGATATCGGGGCTGGCCGGTCGGTCGGTCCCCCAGCGCTGGCACTGTGCCACGAGTGCGAAGCAAAGCGGAGGTGTCGTTCACTCTCCAGCCGAGACGTGTTACAGCCCCCTTCTTCCTCCTAACTCCAACGTCTTGTCCTGCTGCTCCTCCCCGAGCACAGTGGTCAGGCGTAGGAACATCTTTCCCTGCAATACTGCCGAGCATCTTTTCTTACGTGTATATTTCCCGGAACCAGTATTCAATCCACCCCATATTTTGTCATTTCATGGAGATTCCCAAATCATCTATCTGCTTAATCCTGCCAATAATTGCGGAAGCCTCACTCTTAAACCTAACTTATTTTAACATTTCTTTTCGCTTAAAGATCGAACCGAATCCACGAGCTCGGCCTTTAGTAAATGGCCGAAGCTGCGATCGAACTATATGGTCGTGGTGGGCAATGATTGCTCGACCCCATTTTGTTGTATTGAGCCCCAAAGCAACAACTGAATTCGTGGTTGATCAATCATTGCCGTGCCCACTACGCGCTAACGCTGCATACTTTGCAGACTCCGTCCGTTCAAATTTATAGTCAGTATTTTATTTGAGTATTTTTATTTTATTTGATGTGGGACAAATTGCTATCTAGCCTACTACTGCTTCGTGTCCAATATATGATCGACGAAGTGGGTTTATTAACTAAACACCAAACATCACAAATTGGGGGGAAAAAAGACGTAAAATGCGCTCAAAAGAGAGTTAAAATGACAAGGAGATAGATCTTGATAGATAATTCTGACACTCAAATTAAAATTTTCTTGAAAGGAAGACATAGGTTTTGTATGCGCACATTTGCGGCCGAGGGAACAGACAACCTTTTAAAGAATTACAAACTTGCACGCGCATATCACGTGTTCCGAGATGTCCTCTTCTATTACGCACATGCTCTCTAATGCGTGTAATAGTTCTCCACATCTTCTAGGAAATGATCTCATGAATGAAACAGTCACGTCGCTTCCTTTTCTATATGCCTCTCCTCGTGCTTTTAGCGGGCCATGTAGGGTGTGTGTTCAAGCCGAGGGTGGATGAGGAGATGAGGTCGGTGCTGAGTGACCCTGAGAATAGATTGGTGACTCAAGCTGAGTCGAAGGCAAGATCGGCGACTAAGGCCAAGTTGGATAAGAGGCTGGCGACTAAGGCTGAGTTGGAGACGTGGCCAGCGATTGTGACCAAATCGGAGATGAGGTCGACGTTTGATGTCGAGGCAAGGATGATATTAACAACCGGAAGCAAGTCGTACTAGCTGACTTGTCACTAGACAAACTTTGATTAGACTTGGAGTCTCTTCCAGATTAAGTCCGATTCACTTCGGGTCACATCTGATTCATCTTAACTTTGACTGATAGTTCAATATGATTTTTTATCACATAAGACACGTGAAGGCTCTCACATCATCTATTAACTATTTTTACTAAGTAATTTTACTTGTTGATAATTTAGAATTGGCTTTAGTTGATTTAAATTATGATTTTTCTCGTCAATGAATTACATTCTTGAATTGTTTACAATCCTCTATCATCAAAACTTCGGTGATTCTGAACCCCAGTTAACAAATCTTACTAATTTAATCCTATTAGAATTAAAAATTGTTTTAGGACTGAATGGAAATGGTAAAAAAATGTATATAAATTATGGAGACTATTTTTAATTACATTAAATTTCAAAATATTAAATAATGGAGTCTCTGTAATTAACTACACACGAGGAACATGTTACCGAATTTCTTATTACTGCGATTTAAAAAGAAAACATGGCTCTCCAATTAGTGGAGAGTCTTACATCTTGCCACAGCACATAGAACTCAGCCAAATGGTTATAAATTCACTAGCTTCAAATTAAGGGACGTCATTAGCCACCAAAACAAAGATCTAAAGGAAAATACCTGCCTTTAGGCATCTTCTGCTTAGTTTATTCATTAGTTGATTGACCAATTATTTTGTGCAGAATGCATGCACCTAAAGGGCTCCAAATTGGACATATTCCACTAATCCATCCCTTTTTTTAATGCATAATATATCTGTCCTTCTTAACTCATAATTAACTTTTTAATGACAACAGTCGATGCATCCTCAATATTGGTTCTCTGCACGTCTCATGGGATAGTTAATGATATTTCCACCTGGTGCGAGTCTTAGTCGTCATAATGGGGTAGAGAGAACAGAGGGATATTTTAGAAAATTAATGTTCAATTTAGCAATTTGAGAAGTAGAGTTTATAATTTAAATATTCGATAAACTTAGATAAGTATATATCATAAAAAGGACTCATTACCTTTTGAGAAGACTAAGGGTTTGGGTTGAACGAAATTATTATTATTTACTTCATTTCAAGGCAATAATAAGAATAGGCACAAAAGTGATATTTAAGTTTTGAAAAATGATACACAATGTGAAAAAAGTAACGTAAAACTCAACATGAAATCTAATTGCATTAATTTTTGATGGGTTTACCATGCCCTTCAGGTTATAATTTTGTTCGATATGGTGGCCGGAGGCCGCCACTACTGTCCAAGCGGTAATCGGATATGTATACGAAAAATATCACGTTATTCATGTTGAGTTTCATGTTGAAATTTCACGCTTTCTATCATAGCTCTTAAGTTTTTAGGCCAATTAATTTTAGAAATGATCAATTCCAATCCCATAAATTTTTGGGCAATTTACCAAAGGGCGTATCCAACTATTCGTAATTACCGAAAGGAGTACCATGGTTTCTATTATACCAAAGGGCGCATCCCATATAGTGAAGTTACTTTTATACCCCTCCCGCCAAAGAATAACTTTATCAGACACAGTTTCGAGACAACCGAACCACTTTATCAATAAAATATTAATTTGTGGTTCGGATGGGTAGCAGTCGAATTTTTCTCAGCCAATATATATATGTGAAATGATTTGCACAAGTCGAATGATCACGAATGTACGTATATATTGCTTCCTTGCACAACTCGATTCATCACCAAAGCACCTGAGGAAAATAGGTTGTCGAAGGAGAAAAAGGAAGCAACAAAATAGGTTGTCGAAGGAGAAAAAGGAAGCAACAGATTGGTAACTAAGAGAAATAGGAATGTACGTATGATTGTCTTCTTTGATATGGTATCAGATATAGTTTTAATCAAGTTAAACTCTTTCTACTATTTTAATTTTGGAGGAGGCTTAGGGTGATATGCATTACATGATATCAGGCCCTGAGAGTGCATGATGTCATTAGATTTCAGGCAATAGGAGAGGCTGTAAAATTTTGTTTCAGGCCCTCGGAGGGACTGAAATAAAAGAAATTCAGGCCCTCCCAGGACCTGGCCTGAATTTATTTTATTTCAGATCCAGGGAGGGGATGAAATCAAATGATTTCAGGCCCTCCCTGGGCCTGAAATGTAATGATTCAGGCCCGGAGTGGGCCTGAAAGGAAATGATTTCAGGCCCTGCCTGGGCCTGAAATAATTTTATTTCAGGCCCGACCTGGGCCTGAAATAAAATGATTTCAGGCCCTGGTAGGGCCTGAAATCAAATCCCTGGGCCTGAATCAAATGATTTCAGGCCCTCAGGGGCTCCTAGGGCCTTTATTATCAATTTCAAAGTTTGATAAAGTTATATGTAATTTTTTTCAGGGTTGATAATGTTGTTGACGAAATTCTCTCTGAGATATGGAATACTCTTGATGATAATGTGGCTACGGGGAAAGGATTAGAAATAACTAGTAATAATATTCCATTATGTTCCCAGTATGGTGATAATAGCATTACAAGGAATTTGGCAATTGATCTAAATGAAGAAGCAAATAATTTAGAAGATGAGGGTTTGAATTCTTCTACAAGAGTAGTTGAAATATTTCAGCCAACCTGGAGTGGGGAGGAAGAAATTGAAATCCGGAATGCAGAAGAATTTGTACCCAGTACAAGTGTACTAGAATTCCAAGCTGATGATATGCAGGTTAAGCAATATGAATTCCCCCCAGATCAGTACAGTGACCTAGAGGAGGAGTTTTCATTAGCTGAAGATCCATATATTTTGAATTCTCGATTGCTTGCTGGGCCAATTCGAGAGCTAGAGGCAAGAGATGAGCATGAATTTTTTATGGGGCAGATATTTCCATCTAGAGAAGAATTCAAGAATGCACTTGTTAAACATGCGATGGTTAAGCATATGAGATATAACCCAGTTGACACCCGGAAAAACAGAGTTAAAGCAGTGTGTTTTAACCAACCATGTACATGGAGAGTAGTAGGAAGGGGGGAAGTAGAGTTCACTGTTACAAAATATATAAAGGAACACCAATGTCGAAGTGTTAGGGAAAGTGCTGATCATCATGCATGCTCTTCATCATTTGTTGCTTCTTTTGTTGAAGAGCAATTTCTTCATAATGAACAATACAAACCAAGTATGATTATTTCAGATATTAAAGCTAGATTTGGAGTGACGATATCATACAGAAAAGCATACATAGCTAGGGAGAAAGCATTGAAAAAGGTTGTTGGAGATTATGATGAGGCATACAGAGATCTCCCACAATATCTGCGTGAGTTAAGAGCTAGAGATCCTGAAACTTATGTGGCACTATGCACGAATGGTGACAATCAGTTCCAGAGGTGTTTTTGGGCTTTTGGTGCTTGCCGAAGGGTGTTCAGGTCTTATTTGCGTAGAATTATCGGAATTGATGCGACACACCTAAGAGGAAAGTATCCAGGAGTATTGTTGATTGCAACGGCGATTGATGGTAATGACAATGTTCTCCCAGTTGCCTTTGCAATAGCTGAAGTAGAATGTGGGTCTGCTTGGGAGTGGTTTTTGGATCATACAAAGAGGTTCTTTGCTGTTGATGATCACTCACTCACCATAGTATCAGATAGACATCGGGGGCATTATATCAGCAGTCAGAAAAGTATTCACAAACGCGCATCATGTTTTTGTTGCCACCACATGTCTTGTAATATGGTAACTGATACTGGAAGTAGAGCTGGTGTAGGTTTGTTTTGGGCAGCAGCACGAGCCAACACAACACTTCAATATGATATGATAATGCAGACAATGCTCGGAAAAACATCCAGATGCTCATAAGTGGCTTCAGAACATTGACCCTAAAAGGTGGGCAAATGCACACTTTACTGGGAGAAGGTACAGAATGCTTACCACGAATTGTGTGGAGAGCTTGAATGCTTTGTTTAAGTCTACACGTGAGCTTCCCATAAATAGGTTAATTGATAATACAAGAAGAAAGGTAGCTCAATGGTTCTATAACCGTAGAGAGGAAGTTTCCAAATGGCATGTTGCTTTGACACCTCATGCTACAAAAGAAATGGAATCAAGGAGAGAGAAAGCTAGAGCTTATAAGGTTCACCCTTACTCTCAATCAGAAATGGAGGTAGAAACATGGGGCACTTCATACATTGTTGATTTGGAAAAAAACTTTTGTCATTGTGGGGAGTTTCAAATTTCAGGACTCCCTTGCTCACATGCTATAGCTGTAATAGTTCACAGGAATATCGATACACTCCGATATTGTGAGCATTATTTTTATTCTGAAACTTGGAAGTGGGTTTACATGGATCGTATTTACCCTTGTAGAAGCAAGTAGTTTTGGCCTAGTGGAGTAAACAATATTACAGTTCGATGTCCCCGTAGCCTTGTGCAGCCTGGTAGACGAAAGAAGGCACGGATTGAGTCAAGACACAATGGCAAGGTGAAACTTAAATGCAGCCGGTGCAAACAACTTGGCCATAATAAAAGGACATGTAGAATGCCGCCAGGCCCAAGGTCTTGAGTTAATTGGTTTATGAATTGCTGAAATTTTCTGATGGAAGTGTTTATTTTGTAAGGAGGATAACTGAATGTATAGTATTCTTTAAAAAAACCAATTGTTAATGTTGTGACTTATAGAAGTATTTCAATATTATGATACATTTTACCTTGTGTTATAAGCAGAATATATCAGAATCGAAGTCGTATCATTTGTAAACCCAAAATAATGTTATTTCAGGAACTTGAAGTTCTGAAGTCCTGTGTTTTCTGAAAATCTGTTGTTTAACCCCCTCTGATTTTTGCTTTGTTAAATGAGTGTTGTGTGCCAACTGATACTGTATCAACACAGTTGTGTGCCAACTGAAAAATAGCATATCCTAGCTAAAATACCAATAATTAGGTAAAGTCTGAGAACTGATAATGAGGTTTGAAAAATCCAAATATGCTAGGTCCATCATACAAACCTCCTGATGTGCCAAATTTTGATAATATGAGGTTTTGATGTGAATGGAATTCAATTGTGGTGTGCAATGTGTATTTAGGTACTCTCCTTCTTGTTTATTTTTTAAAAATGTGGTCACAACATGTTCATTTATTTAAAAGATTGGCGTATAAAAATTTAATCATACTGTAAATAATTTTTTTTGCAACCAGAGGCGTGGGCCTGAAATGATAGCATTTCAGGCCCAGTGTGGGCCTGAAATAACTCTTTTCAGTCCCAGATAGGGCCTGAAATAATATCATTTCAGGCCCTTCTTGGGCCTGAAATACTAGCATTTCAGGCCCAGTGTGGGCCTGAAATAAATCATTTCAGGCCCCCTCTGGGCCTGAAATAATGTCATTTCAGGTCCACCGTGGGCCTGAAATCAAAATACTTCCCTAAAAAATTATTGATGTAATTGACAACAATTACAATTTAAAGATTACTGATAATGGTTTTTCAGAAATCCATATATGGGAGGTCCATCAGTGGGTTTTGCTCAAAACCCACTGATGGAACTAAACTAGCCCTATAGCTTTTGACAAATTTATAATTTGATGTTTCCGACACCTAAAATACTTTCTAGAACCTCAACCCTACCTACTGATAATGGGATTTTCAGAAATCCAGATATGGGAGGTCCATCAGTGGGTTTTGAGCAAAACCCACTGATGGAACTAAACTAGCCCTATAGCTTTTGACAAATTTATAATTTGATGTTTCCGACACCTAAAATACTTTCTAGAACCTCAACCCTACCTACTGATAATGGGATTTCAGAAATCCAGATATGGGAGGTCCATCAGTGGGTTTTGAGCAAAACCCACTGATGGACCTCCCATATATGGATTTCTGAAAAACCATTATCAGTAGTTAGGGTTCAGGTTGGAGAATGTAGATTAGGTGTCCGAAACCTCAAATTATAATTTTGTTCAAAGTTATAGGTCTAGTTTAGTTCCATCAGTGGATTTTGCTGACCTCCCATATTTGGATTTCTACAAAACCATTATCAGTAGTTAGGGGTGAGGTTTTGAGAAAGTATTTTAGTAGGGATAAAATATATAATCCAACTTGGGGGAAGAGGTCAAAATATTATATGGTTAAGGGTGGTCCTCAAATAATATTTAATTCAGGCCCACTGTGGGCCTGAAATGTTTTTATTTCAGGTCCAAGGTGGGCCTGAAATAAATGTATTTCAGGCCCACTATGGGCCTGAAATAAATGTATTTCAGGCCCACTATGGGCCTGAAATATCTTTATTTCAGGCCCACCTGGGGCCTGAAATAAAGTTATTTCAGGCCCAACGTGGGCCTGAAATAAAGATATTTCAGGCCCGAGGTGGGCCTGAAATAAAGCTATAGGTTGGAGAAAGTAGGGATGAGGTTGGAGAAAGTATTTTAGGTTGGAGAAAGTATTATCAACAGTTAGGGATGAGGTTGGAGAAAGTATTTTAGGTGTCCATAACCTCAAATTTATATTTTTTCCAAAGCTATAGGTGTAGTTTAGTTCCATCAGTGGGTTTTGCTCAAAACCCACTGATGGTCCTCCCATATCTGGATTTCTGAAAATATATTATCAGTAGTTAGGGTTGACATGCTAGAAACTATTTTAGGTCTCAGAAACCTCAAATTATATATTTGTCAAAAGCTATTGGGCTAGTTTAGTTCCATCAGTGGGTTTTGAGCAAAACCCACTGATGGACCTCCCATATCTGGATTTCTGAAAATCCAATATCAGTAGTTAGGGATTAGGTTCTAGAAAGTATTTAGGTGTCATAAATATCAAATTATAATTTTTTTTCCAAACCTATAGGTGTAGTTTAGTTCCATCAGTGGGTTTTGAGCAAAACCCACTGATGGACCTCCCATATCTGGATTTCTGAAAATCCATTATCAGTAGTTAGGGTTGAGGTTCTAGAAAGTATTTTAGGTGTCGGAAACATCAAATTATAATTTTTTCCCAAACCTATAGGTGTAGTTTAGTTTCATCAGTGGGTTTTGAGCAAAACCCACTGATGGACCTCCCATATCTTGATTTGTGAAAAAGCATTTTCAACAGTTAGGGATGAGGTTGGAGAAAGTATTTTAGGTGTCCATAACCTCAAATTTATATTTTTTCCCAAAGCTATAGGTGCAGTTTTAGTTCCATCAGTGGGTTTTGCTCAAAACCCACTGATGGACCTCCCATATCTGGATTTCTGAAAAACCATT
>JAGFNQ010000479.1:0-46303 GCA_024364735.1 Boesenbergia rotunda
CAGTGGGAGTGGCATTGAACTTGATGAAGTTCAAGAAACTCCAATAGACATTACAAAGACACCTAGTCTAGACCCACAACCGATAACTCATAGTGATGAGCTATCAGTTGAACCTAAAACAACACCACCTCTTCGTAGGTCTGATAGGGCACGCAATATTCCAGAGAGATACGGATTTCTCGTAAGTGAATCGAACGACGTGTTACTCATAAGCGATGATGAACCTATCAGTTATGAAGATGTCCTGAAAAGTTCAGAAAGGGACAAATGGCTTGAGGCCATGAAGTCGGAAATGGATTCCATGTACGAAAATCAAGTATGGGACTTGGTTAACCCACCTGAAGGGATTAAACCCATAGGGTGCAAGTGGGTTTTCAAGAAGAAAACCGACATGGAAGGTAATGTAGTTACCTTTAAGGCTAGATTAGTGGCAAAAGGATATCGTCAAAAACAAGGGATTGATTATGACGAAACCTATTCGCCAGTAGCTATGCTTAAATCCATTCGGATGCTCCTAGCCATAGCAGCTCATTATGATTATGAGATATGACAAATGGATGTGAAAACAGCTTTCCTTAACGGAAACCTGCTTGAGGATGTATACATGATACAACCTGAAGGTTTCACATCGGTTGATAAAACCAAAGTATACAAGCTTCGACGATCCATATATGGACTGAAACAAGCATCTAGGAGCTGGAACATCCGTTTTGATGAGACAATCAAAGAGTTTGATTTCTCACAAAATCCTGACGAACCTTGTGTGTACAAGAAGGTTAGTGGGAGTGCAGTCGTATTCCTAGTATTATATGTCGATGACATATTACTTATAGGAAACGATATATCAGTTTTACAGACAGTTAAAATTTGGTTGTCCAAAACTTTCTCCATGAAAGACCTGGGAGAAGCAACCTATATCCTTGGGATTAGAATCTATAGAGATAGATCAAAACGGTTGCTTGGTCTTTCGCAGTCTACATATATAGACCGAGTGCTAAAAAGGTTTAGCATGTCGGAATCCAAGAAAGGTTACCTTCCCATCAGGCATGGGATCAACCTTTCAAAGTCTATGTGTCCGCACACAGAAGACGAGAGGATTTGCATGAATAAGATTCCCTATGCATCCGCAATAGGATCTATCATGTATGCTATGTTATGTACTAGGCCTGATGTATCGTATGCTCTGAGCGTCACGATCAGATACCAGTCTGATCCAGGAATGGATCATTGGGCGGCTGTTAAGACAATCCTTAAGTACTTAAGAAGAACTATGGATGTATTTCTAATATATGGAGAAGGAGATTTGATAATACGTGGGTATACAGATGCCAGTTTCCAGACAGATAAGGATGACTCCAAATCGCAGTCTGGATACGTATTTACTTTGAATGGAGGCGCAGTAAGTTGGAAAAGTTTCAAACAAGACACCGTAGCGGATTCTACCACGGAAGCGGAATATATCGCAGCTTCGGAAGCAGCAAAGGAAGCAGTTTGGATCAAGAAGTTTGTCTCAGAACTTGGTGTGGTTCCAACCATTGGTGAAGCAGTGCCGGTTTACTGCGACAACAATGGAGCTATTTCACAAGCGAAGGAACCAAGGTCTCATCAGCGATCCAAACACGTGCTTTGACGCTATCATCTGATCAGAGAGATTATAAGTAGGAATGACATACAAATTGAGAGAGTTCCCACTGAAAGGAATATAGCGGATCCTTTAACTAAGGCCTTGCCTCAAAGCAAGTTTGAGGGTCATGTTAGAGCCTATGGTATTGGATACCGTAGCGATTGGCATTAGGCCAAGTGGGAGTTTGTTAGTGATATGAGAGAAGTGTCCTAAGGCAATCGCCTTATGATTGTAAACATTTATTTTAATAAATGATAATTAACTATTTGAGTATACATGTTTGTGTATTTGATTGGGATCTTAAACTCATCTACTGAATATCCGCAATACAATTCACAGCATAAGAGAATTTGTGATGGGATCACAACTAGTGATTATCTCTACATGTGCAATTGTGAAGTATTGAAATTATCCCTAGTCGATGAATTGATAAAAACAGACACTATCAATTTTGTTGAGACTAGCATGGGTTATTCTCTAATCAGCTGATTCTCACTGGCTGGTGACATTGGGATGTCCGGAGATAAACATGGATGCTAGTTAAGGGAACTAGTTCATTGGAGTGACTAGCTGTAAGACTTCATATGGGAATCTACATGTAGATATGTCAATGAAGTTCTTACTGCAGCTTAAGTGCGATGTTCCTTTGACTTGCGGTGTTCAAGTCATCTTGGTCATGGAGACTTATACTTTAACATCTTAAGCAAGCATCTCCAAGGAGGTGTGGACCCAGGATGATTGGGTATAAGCCGAAGTGCCCGAAGATGTTTGAATAGCCTACAAAGGATTCACCACTCCTTGCAAGGAGATGTATACCCAGGCCTATCGTCGGATTGTTACTCAAAACCTCTGGCCAGAGTATATCATGTTTAGAGTGCGAGTATCTAAAATACATGAGAGTAATTAGAAATCCAAAGGACGAGAAAGACACTACTTGGGCTAGATGTGACGTAGTCAGCCTAGTGGGGACTGACACCATAGACCGTGTCCTGAACCAAGTGGGTATAAGGTGGTGAAGGGAATGGGGCACGATTCATTAGAGCTGCTGAAGGGTTTCAGAATAATTTCTTCTGAGGTCAAACCGTTGATCTTTCGATTAATTGGGGATCATGATGTACTACTAGGTGCCACTCATGATCGTTCTATAATTGGTTAATTATAGACGGCCAACATAAATCGAAAGCCTATTTAGTCACACGCACTACGAGTAATCCGAGGGATTTAAAACGAGTTGAAAATTGGATTTTTCGATCAAGAGAAATAAGTCGAATCTGAGTTAATCAGAGGCGCAATGGAAGCTAAAATTAGCTAAGTCTTTTGAAGGCTTATTGGGCGAATTAAATGAGTTTAATTCGCGATTGGTGGAGCTTGATTGGCCGGCCAAGGAGGGTGCCAAACCCCCTTGGTTTGGCCGGCCACCAAGAGGGAGAAAAACCAATTAATTTTGGTTTAATCAATAAAATAAATCTAGCGCGATTTATTTTATAAATTATGGATAAATAAATTTGTATAAAGAAATTTATATAAATTAATTTATAGAAATTTATTCTTTTTATGGAAGTTAAAATAATCCATGAATTGGTTTATTTTAATTTTATAAAATCAATTATGAATTGATTTTTCCATAATAAGAAAGTTTATAAATTTCTTATAAAATTTTATTCCATAATTTAAAGAGAAGAAGAATTTGTTTTATTATAAATTAGTTATAATAAGACTAGACTTAACGGAATAAGTCATAAGAAATTTTATAAGATAAAATTCTTATGATAACTAATTCCGTTAATTCCGTTAAAGAGGAGACTTAGCGAGGGAGAAGCAACTATATAAGGAACCATAGGCAAGCCTTGGATCCTAACTAATCAATAATCGTGTATTGATATAGAGCTCCCTCTCTCTCTCTCTTTTATCTTCTCCTTCCCTTCTCCCCACCTAGGGTCGGCGCCCACATTGAAGCTTCTAGGGCCGGCGCCCCTTGAAGAACCTTCCTCCATCTAGGGCCGGCGCAAACCCCTCCTCCCCTCTTGGTTGCCGTGAGCTATCAAGAAGAAGGAGAAGCCAACCAAGAAGAAGAAGAAGCGGATCTCATCTCCTTCCCTCTCGGAATTCGATTCCGTTTCTTGGTGGTTAGTTTCCTATTTATTCTCTTGTTCTTCTTTGTTGTGCCTATAGAGAATCTAGTAGTTCTCGTCGGCACAAAACTCGTGACTTTGCGAAGTCATCCCGAAGAGAACTCAGCGTGGACGCGAATAGAGGCGAAGCTTCCAAGGGACGCTACGGTTGGATCTCGTCCCTTACTTCGAGTTACGCGAGGTACTTAGTAAATTAGTTTACTTATCCGCAAAGTTTTAATTTATGATTATGTCAACACATCATAAGGTTACATGCTAGATACGTGGTTAAAATAATTTAGGAAATTATTTTATGCTAATTCTTCCGCTGCACGTAAAAATTTAAAATTTTACGAACCCGTATCCTTGTCGACATGCACCCGGTCCCAACAAGCGCTTCCGTCAATCCGTCCCAGGCCTTTGGTCCAAATAGACATTAGATTGAGATACAATACACCATTGATCAACTAATTCGTGATAGGAAGACCGAATCTAAAGACAGCAAGGATTAACCTCAGTCCACGTAGAATTCTTTTGAGACAATTAACTTTGATCACTAAAGCAAATGAAAATTATGATTATAATTGATCAACGGAGATAATAGGAGCATTTGCCATATATTATTTTTAGCCAAACATAATAATTTATATCTAATACGTATCTGTCTATGGTAAAAAAAAATTTGTTATTTTGGTGTCAGATGATCTTCTTTGTAGACTGCACTATCTGATATTATTCTAAATTTGAAAATGAATTCTTTTTAACCCAGGGCCTTCAACCCAGCGTCACTGATATAGGAGAATCTAATTTATATTATTAGTTTATGATAATTTTCACCTTTTTTATATTTAAAATATTTTTGATATTTTAATTATTTTTGGTAATATTTATTTTTATATCTTTTTATATTTTGAGTGTGTTTAAAGATTTTAGAATTGTGAATCTTTTTTACTTTTATTAGGATTCTTTTCTTTTTTTTTTTATAATTTAGGAATTGAGGTTTTAATTTTAAATTTATTTATTTATTTATTTTGGATATTAGGGTTAAAGTCTATATAAATATGTGTTAAACTATTTGAGGAATTAATCTTATTATTAAATAAAATTTTCTTTTTTCGAAAAAAATTAGAGGATATCAATTTTCTCTTCTTACTTTATCTTCCAATCTCGCTTCTTATTAGTCCACGGAATAATTATTATCTTATCCAACATCACATGTGTAGTTACTACGAAACAGTAAGTAATATAATATGTGTAACAGTTATGAGATTCATATAGTTGATATAATATAAATATTGTTGAATAGAATAAATCCGTCTTGCACTATATTTAATGAATGTGGTAGAGATACTGACCAGTACTTTGTCATGTTAAAGGGAGCTAATGGGGGCGGGGCACTCTTTTGATTAAAAATAAAAAATAAATGTCGCTTTGAATTTTCTTTTAGAAAAGAGAGATGTTCGAAATCATTTTTACCCCATAATTTTTTTTGTTAATTCAAATCTCTAGACTCTTACAAATTCAATTAGCTCCTGAGGTTGATGACCCTCTCCTCATTCGTTAATAGAGTAAATCTAAAAGCGCCTGTAATAGGACATCGGTAGTTATGTTATAAAAAAAACAAAAAAAATTAATGAAGTTTTTTCAACTTTGGACAATCGGTCCGGTCTCATGAAAATTACCACCAGGATAAATCAGGAAGCGTTCGTAATGGACGGTCTAGAAATTCAGCATCCAGGGTTCACACTCTATTTGAAAGAAAAATTCCTATAAATACGTCATAGCTAGGGATCGAATCGCGAATGTCTAAGATAGCGACTAATCGTTCTACTACGGCACCATAATCCCGGAAGAACGTCCCTGCCTTACTCGGATATTCGAATCATTGATCCCTCAATACAAGTGTTTTCCTCCGAATTAAGTGCTCACGCATTTCATAGTTGAGGATTAATTCATAGTACTCTACTTGACTCCTTGCCGTTGCACCGTTCCGTTGGGAATTTAAATTAAATGAGTTCAATTCATATTCGAAATAAATTTAATGAATTCAATTCATATCTGAAAATTATGAAAAAATTATTTTAAAAGATATGACAATTGTCCAGGATGCACCCACCGAAAGGGTTTTTTTTTTTTTCAAAAGACGTTCTAAATTTTGAAAATACTCAAAAAGCCTATCTTTTTTTTTTTTTTTAACTTCTCTATTGAATCTGACTTTTTCTCTAATCTATCTCTTTTTACTCTCTTTGTATACCTCTCTTCTCTTTCCGCTATTCTATTCTCTTTTCTCTCATTTACATGAATGCATAACTATTGTGGTGTTTATTTTTAGAAACCAATACCATAACTTAATTACATTATCTTTTGACACTACCACAGACCTAATTTTTCAGAAACCAAAATTATCGTTCTAATTAATTTTTTCAATAACATTTTAACACATACATCTAGAAGCCAAAATAAATAATAGAAAACACTGTTGGACTCCTTGCAACTTTAAAAATTTACATGATATAAAATATATTTAATTAGACTCATCTAGATCCATCAATAAATTTCTATCAAAATACACTAATAATAAGTCATTAAATGAGACTAAATCCATCATTTTTGATACGTTTAAGACGAGCGAGGAAGATGATTGGAGGAGGTTTTAATAATGTGATTAGTTGAAATTAATTATAATGATATGTGAATTAAAATGACGTAAGCATGACAATAAGGTGAAAAAATAAATTAAAAACTCTAAATTAGTTTTATAAAAACTAGTAAAGACATCGATAAATATTGACAAATTTAATTTCCACCCCTAATCATATTCAAGAGGCAATATATTGATCTTTTCTTAGGGCCAGGGAGGTAAGTTAAGATCATCTTCAATCCATTACCAAAATACCAAATTTAATATGAAATTAACATCAAATAATTCTAATCCACCGTCATATTCCCACACCAAATTTAGCATGGGAACCGTGCATCACCATCTCTGGACTCTGGTCATACAATGTTCCCGCACCAAATTTGGTGTGAGAATTTTCCAAGATTTTTTTAATTTTTTTAAAAAAATATTATATTATATAATTAATTAATTAATTCAAATGTAATATATAAATATTATATTATTAAATATCTTAAACAAAAATTAAAATGTAGGTTGATAATTAAATTATAAATAAGAAAAAATAAAATATTCTAATGAATATTTCTTTTTGGTATGATATGGTGTGAGTGGGTTAAAGTTGAAATAATATTTAATGTTGAAATTATACCATTTTGATGTGAAAATTATATTGATGTTTATGGTTGGAGATGATCTAACTCTTATGATCACTTCTTGAGCTAGAGTATGAATATCTTTACAAGCACTTCTATAAATTAAAATACTAAATTTTACAATCTCTAACGCTAATAATTAAATTTCATGGGTGAATCGATATAGTACTACAATGTTATCGCAATTACTCTGAGAAGGAATTTTAATTTTTACCTCCGACACTATAATGCAGTAGAAGAGCATCATATTATCATCTAAGTATTCACTGTTTGATCCCAGCTATGATATATTTTACAAGAATATTTTCTCCAAATAGGGCACGCAACTACGGGATACTAGGCTTCTAGATCGTTCGTTGCAATTGCTTCCTAATTTACTCTGATATTCAATGAAAATTTTTCGTTCATATTTCTTTTTACTAAGAGAAGGAATCTAAATTCATATTGGAGTATCCACTAAGACCATTCACTAATGAGAGTCGAAGTGGAATGTCGTATGCCAACATTTGAAGAGTAAATGAGAGATTCGACGACCTAAATTGATCATGTAGGATTCAACTCTCAAGAGCATCCACATGATTCTCTATCAATTAATTATAGAGAGGTTTTTTTTTTCAAAAAATATTCTATTAAATGTGAGATTTCTTTTCACAAAGAGAGCATGCGAAATAATGTCTATGAAAATATTGTAACTCATGACATCCCCATTAAATATTCTAATTTACTTCGGCAATTTACCAAAGGGCGTACCCAAATATTGGTATTTATCAAAATGCGTACCATGGTTTCATTGTTACCAAATAACGCACTTATATTAGTGAACTTCCTCTTATACCCCTTCTGCCAAAGTACTGCATGTCATTTTCATTCTCTTTCTCTTTCTCTTTTTCAATAACGAATTTCGAGACATTTAAAAATATTTTTTCAGACTTTTTATTTAAAATAATATATTATGGAATCGGATAAAAAACGTACGATAAAAATCGAAAAAATATTTCAATTAAAAAAATATCTCAATTAATAATTTAATATTTTTTAAAAATATAAATAAATTATTTTTTTATATTTGATTAATATAAATTAATATATTTAATAATATTATTAAATATATTAATATATAAAAAACTTTAAAAAAAGTTGAAGTTTTTTTTTAATTTCAAAGAGCGTGGGGCCTGAAATAAAATATTTCAGGCCCAGCCACGCATATGATCTCAAGCAGCTCAGGGACATTTTCTTCATTTGGGAGAATAAATTTCTTGATAAACTTTGAATTTTGCAATATCAAGTAATTAAGCATGCTGAGTTTTGCACACAGACCTTTGGAGTTCAAAATCTCGACGGCGTCGAATCAAGGAATTACCCTCTTCTCCAAACTATACAACAGATGTGTTGGTTGATGTGCAATGCAAGAAGGCTTTAACCCGACTTCATTGATGATGAACTCCATGTATTGTGTACGATTCTTCTTGTGACAAGCAGTTTGGGCCTGAAATATTTTATTTCAGGCCCTGCGAGGGCCTGAAATATTTTATTTCAGGCCCAGCGTGGGCCTGAAATAACTCAGGGCCTGAAATCTTGCGTCGAATTGAAATCATGTGTTATGATAGGTTTTTTTACGTAGGTCTAAAACTTAAAGAAACATCTCTTTATATTTTTGAAATCACAATAAAAATTATTGAGAAAGACTACCTACGAGATGAATTCTAATTAATATAAAATAAGGATTATATTAAAAATGAACATATATCGATTTTTTGAATAAAAAAGTCAAAATTATTTATTATATTAATTTAAATATTATATATTATATTAATATATTTAATTTTTATAAGTTTTGATAGGAGGGCCTGAAGTCATCTGACTTCAGGCCTAAGGAGGGCCTGAAGTCAGATGACTTCAGGCCCTCCTTGGGTCTGAAGCATCTGCGTAAATAATTAATTTAATCAAAATAATTAATTATAAAAAAACTTCTAATGATTATTTTTGGTGTCTAAACTTCTAAATGATTATAAATTATGTTGCAATAGGAGTTTTCTAGGTCTATCAGTGGGTTTCGCTCAAAACCCACTGATATTTTTTTAGAAATTCAGATATGAGAGGTCCATCAGTGGGTTTTGCTCAAAACCCACTGATGGAACTAAACTACACCTATTGCTTTAGGAAAAATAAAAATTTGAGGTTTGGACACCTAAAATATTTTCTCCAATCTCAACCCTAACTTTTGATAATGATATTTCAGAAATTCAGATATGGGAGGTCCATCAGTGGGTTTTGCTCAAAACCCACTGATGGAACTAAACTACACCTATTGCTTTGGGAAAAATAATAATTTGAGGTTTGGACACCTAAAATACATTCTCCTAACTCTACCCTAACTATTGATAATGTTTTTTCAGAAATACAGATATGAGAGGTCCATCAGTGGGTTTTGCTCAAAACCCACTGATGGAAGAACTAAACTACACCTATTAACTCAGGTCCAGCAGCACCTTCTTCCGGCCAAGAGATGGCCGGAGCTTCCTTCTCCGGCAGCAGGTGGTGGTCGGCAGGGAAAGGGCAAGGGCGGCCGGCTGGTGCTCCTTCTTGGGGCTGGTTGGCGCACGGCAAGAAGGGGAGAAGAGAAGGAGAGAAAGAGAGGGAGAGAGCATATACCTTTATCTCTTTGATTATTTGTCAAGCCTTGCCTTGGGTCCTTTATATAGTAGCCTCTCAACCATCAAGCCTCTCAAATATGGAATAACTTATTCCATCATGCCAAGTTTGATTTTATATCATGGTTAAAATCATATTTTAATTCATGATAAAAATCAATCAAGTCTCTTCTCTCCTATGGAATAAATTTCCTTATCATGGTAAATCAATCCATGATTGATTTTATAAAATAAACCAATCAATGGTTCATTTTAATTTCCATGAAGAAATAAATGAAACCTTGGTTTATTATAAAACAAACCACACTTGGTTTATTGATCCAAAAACTTGGTTCTCTCCCTTTGTTGTGGCCGGCCAAGCAAAGAGGATGGAGGCCCTCTTTGGCCGGCCCATCCAAGCCACGCCCCAATGAATTAAACTTATTTAATTCATCTATTAAGTCTTCAAAAGACTTAGCCATTTTACGCTTCCGATGCGTCACTGAAAAATTCAGATTCGACTTATCGTTTGGCTCAACCAAACCTAATCTCTCTTGATTGGAAAATCTAATTTTCAACTCGTTTTAAATCCCTCGGATTACTCGTAGTGCGTATGACTAAATATGCTTTCGATTTATGTTGACCATCTATAATTAATCAATTATAGAATGATCATTTGTGACACCTAGTAGTACATCATGATCCCCAATTAATCGAAAGATCAACGGTTGACCTCAGAAATAATTCTGAAACCTTTCAGCAGCTATAATGAATCGTGCCTCATTCCCTTCACCATCTTATACCCACTTGGTTCAGGACATGGTCTATGTGTGTCAGTCCCCACTAGGCTGACTACGTCACACCTAGCCCAAGTAACGTTTTCTCGTCCTACGGATTCTAATTACTCTCATGTATTTAAGAGATTCATACTCTGAACATGTCATGCTTTGGCCAGAGGCTTCGAGTAACAATCCGACGATAGGCCTCGGGTATACATCTCCTCGCAAGGAGTGGTGAATCCTTTGTAGGTTGTTCAAACATCTTCGGGCACTTCGGCTTATACCCAATCATCCTGGGTCCACACCTCCTTGGAGATGCTTGCTTAAGATGTCCAAGTATAAGTCTCCATGACCAAAATGACTTGAACACTGCAAGTCAAAGGAACATCGCACTTAAGCTGCAGTAAGAACTTCACTGACATATCTATATGTAGACTACCATATGAAGTTTTACAGCCAGTCACTCCAATGAACTAGTTCCCTTAACTAGCATTCATGTTTATCTCCGGACATCTCAATGTCACCAGCCAGTGAAAATCAGCTGATTAGAGAATAACCCATGCTAGTCTCAACAGAATTGATAGTGTCCGTATTTATCAATTCATCGACTAGGGACAATTTCAATACTTCACAATTGCACATGTAGAGATAATCACTAGTTGTGAATTCATCACAAATTCTCTCATGCTGTGAATTGTATTGCGGACATTCAGTAAATGAGTTTAAGATCTCAATCAAATACACAAACATGTATACTCAAATAGTGAATATTCATTTATTAAAATAAATGATTACAATCATAAGGCGATTGCCTTAGGACACTTCTCTCATATCACTAACAACTATGACCTAGAAAGACTAGTTGGAGTTCTAATTTCGACCTAATTTGTTGCATGATTGATATCTATATCTCTGTGATTACCATGTTTGAATATATGGTGGCCGGTGGGTCTTCTAACTCTATCCGTGTTGAAGCTAGTGGTTTTTGATTGCAATGAAGTCTTTTGATTTTATATTCATATTACACTTGATGCAAAAGATAATAGGGATAATAAATCTACTTTGTCGAGTGTTGCAAAAGAAATCTCTAAATATTTTAAATGCAATGGACTTTGTCGGTCGGATCTGATATGGCAATCAATTTCAAAGCGTAAATCAACCCGAAAGTAACCCTAGAAAAGGGGGTGTCGGAGAGATTTGAAGAGGCTAGTTCTTGAGGTTTTGGAGAGTAGTGCTACTATATTTTTCAATCATCAAGAGGATAATCAAAGCAAGAAAAGAGCAAACAAAGTAAGGTTCCTAATTGGAAAGTTGTTTCTGATTTCTTTTATAATCTTGTTTGCATTTCTTATTGTATTCTTGTGCTTAAGCTTGTAAGAGGTTTATCTACCTCCAAAAGATTTTTGAGAAGAAGGAAGTTCTTTGTAAAGCTTTTAGTGAGGAGTGGACCCTTAGATTAGTCACCTCAAAGAGATGAATACTAAGTAAAATCCAAGTGCAGTGTATGTGGCATTCAAGTTTGAACAGAAGTTCCGCTGCACATTCAACGATGAACACAAAGCAACGACGAGAAATGATCGAAGCTATTCACCCTCCCCCCTCCTCTAGCTCATACTAGTCCTAACAGGTGGTATTAAAGTTAGGTTGCTCTTCATCGAACTAACCGTCGGAAGAAACAAGAGTTAGAGGAAGAAGAATAAGTTAAAAGTTTGAGCCCTTTAATGTTATTGGAAGAAGCGACTCTAAACCCCAACATGGGCCTGATATGAACATATCAAGATCGCATTGGGGTTTAGAGTTGATTCTTCTAATAACATTTTAACACATCCGAAGAAGTCAAAATACGCAATGGAAGACAACATTAGACTCCATACAACCTCAAAAATCCACAGGACCTAAAATCGAGTGAGTCTTGACCGAAATCCACGGATGGAGCTAGATACGGTCCTGTGGATTTTTGAGGTTGCTAAGAGTCCAATGGTGTCCTTCATTGCTTATTTCAGTTTCTTCGGAAGTGTTAAAATATTATTAGAAGAATCAACTCTAAATATTGGGACCGGTATATGCTATAGAGGGGGGGGGGGTTGAATAACTCGTTTCGCTTCTTCGAACTTGATTTGCAACGGAAAACTTAAAGTGAAAATATTTATATTGCTAATGCTTGGATTTTACTTAATATTCACTTCCTTAAGGTGACTAATCCAAAGGTTCACTTCTCACACACATTATGTACTATAAGATTGCTAGGAGTCCAATAGTGTCTTTCATTGCTTATTTTGGTTTTTCTGGAGGTGTTAAAATATTATTAGAAAAATCAGCTTTAAATGTTGGGACCAGTATAACGTGGAAGGGGGAGGGGGAGGGAGTTGAATAGCTCGTTTCGCTTCTTCGAACTTGATTTGTGATGGAAAACTTGAAGCGAAAAATCTTCATAATGCTAATGGCTGGATTTTACTTAGTATTCATTTCCTTGAAGAGACTAATCCAAAGGATCACTTCTCACGCACAGTATGCACTATGAAAACCTCCTTCTCGAAAATAATTTGGAGGTGGAGAAGCCTTTTACAAACTCGAGCACGAGCATACAACAAGAGAAATAAAAGCAAAGACAAATGAAATCAATAACGACTTTACAATAATGAAATCTTGCTTAGCTTGCTATCTTATTGCTTGTAAATGTCTCTTAATCAGTTAGAAATGCAACAACACTTCTTTCTCAACGTCCTAAGAACTGGCGTGCAGAAAACATCATGAAATCGCCTTTTCTAGGGGTTCTCTAGGGCTAGAAAACATTTCCCAATTGATTAGTCTTATCCTTAATCAATGGTCACTTCAGATCGACCATTCAAAATTTGTAGAATGATTCTTTTTCGCTCGTTTAATCGATTTGTGAGTCATACCGATAGATTATCAGTATCTAATCGATTAACCCTATCGATTCAAAAGCTTTCTATTCTCTCACGAAGAGCTTCCAATCGATTATCCCAATTGATTGATGAGGCCTGAATCAATTGCCCCAATCAATTCCACAGTTTTCTGTGCTCACATGAAAAACCAGCCAATTGATTACGTTAATCAATTGGTACCTCTGAATGGATTTGGCTAATCAATTCAGAAGCCTACTATGCTTCACAAAAAACTCAGCTAATCGTTTTCCCTAATCGATTAGGAATGTCGAAATCGATTGATCTAATTGATTCCAACATTTCTATTTTCGTGAATTGAGTTCCCAATCATTTAGGCAATCAACCTAATTGATTGGCCTTGGGTTAATCGATTGTCTAACCCTAAACTCTGAACTTGAGTTTAGGGTTTCTTCGTCCAACCCTTAAGTCATTCGTGATTCGTTGGGATTTCGTGCTACCTAACATCCTATCAATCTTGACTTGCCAGGACTTATTCATCAAGTGTCGGGTCAACCTTTGACCGACTTAGACTTTTCCTGGCCAACTTCCGATTAAGCTTCCGATTACCAAGTGTCAGGTCAACCTTTGACCCACTTGAACTTTTCCAGGCCAACTTCCCATTGAGCTTCCGATTATCAAGTGTCAGGTCAACCTTTGACCACTTGGAATGTTCCACCGTTTAGCCCTACTAGGACTTTTATTGCCTAGTTCCCAACTAGGTCTTCCACCACCTAGATCCGCTAAGATTTTTCATTGCCTAGTTCCCAACTAGATCTTCCACCACTTAGCCTTGCTAGGACTTCCATTGTCTAGTTCCTAACTAGGTCTTCCACCGCCCAACCCCCTAGGACATCCATTATCTAATTTCTAACTTGGTCTTCACTATCTAACGTTGCTAGGACTTACGCTGCCTATTTCCCAACTAAGTCTTGAAATCGCCTAGGTCTGATAGAACTTTCTAGCCTAAGGATCTAGTCCTCCCTTGATCACTTGAATTCTCTTTTATATATTGTTAAATATTGAAACTCAAGCTTGAACCAACCTCAGGTTAGTAACTTGGTTAACTTTGATTCAAAAAAGATTGCACAAACACTAAGCACCAACATTGCCTGATGAGAATCATATCAAGCCCACGTTGGAATTTAAAGCTGATTCTTCCAATAACATTTTAATATCTTCGAAAAAGCTAAAATAAATAGTGGAATGCACTGTTGGACTCCTTGCGACCTCAGAAATTCATTAAACCTAAAATGGGTCTAATCGAACTTGTGTAGGTTCATTAGTAAGTTTTGATTAAAACTTATTTATGGATCTAGACAGGTCTAATTGGACTCATTTCAAATCCTATGTATTTCTGAGGTTATAAGAAGTCAAGCAGTGTCCTCAATTGTTTATTTTACCTTTTTTTTTGAAGATGTTAAAATATTATTGAAAGAATCAATTAAAAATGCGATCCTACTCTCTGAGAAATTAAGCTCGTGGTAGTGTCGAAAGATAATATAATTAAATTATGGTGTTGATTTTAGAAAATAAGCGCTATAATATTTATACATGTATGAAAAAAGAGAGGGGAAAGAAAAGAGAGATGATATGGATTAAAAGAGAAAAGAAAAAAAATAGAGAAAAAAATAAAATATAATAGAAGAATAAAATAGAAAAAAAATACTTTTTAAATATTTTCAAAATTTAAGAAGTTTTTTTTATCAATTCTAAATTTTAAATACGTCTTTTTAATAATTATCAAATAAAAGAAATATTTGGTATATATTTTTTATTGGATATGATCAGTACGTAAAATTGGCATATACTGCCATTTGCTTTTGTATTTGCCCGCATGCATTCCGAGGTCCAAATCTATCCACGTGGACTCGTTTCCCGGACCCCATCGCTTGTGGTCCACCTCACGACATCCATTTCTTGAGGAACTGAAACTGGAAACGCCACGTCACCCTGATGACCGCAACCACACAAATCCAATTACAGATTTCCAGGATTTAATGAGACACTAAACGCCCCGAATCCAATTATGTCTGTTAATACTTTTAGGGTTAAGTGCACTCCTCGCCCAATCATGCTCCCGATAATTATCCTTGCCATGCATTTTGTGGGATACACACAATCACCAAAATACCAACTGAATAATTACTTTCTCACTCGTGTTTTATCCAAAACGGATTACTCTTCCAGCATAACTAATTGTGAGATTATCGATTTAACAGCGGACTTAAAGAGATATTCGCAAAACGCGTTGACCTCTCCGGATCCAGGGCCTGCATGGGGACCGAATGACGTGGCTAAATCTCGGCCGCTTGTGTCCGTAATCGTGCGGCCGAGAGATCTCTTCGGGCCTGCGAGCTTCTTGCTTGATGAACTGGAATTCCTGCAGGTAAATGGTAATGGTGGTTCTGTTTCTGGCGATCCACGTTATTTTGATTGGATCGTTTTTACAGAGAGAAATTAATTAACTGCACGCACGCAGATTATTGATCGTCCCTGGAGCTCTTGCGTGTGCTGCCAATGGCGGTGGCGGTTAATGATTTGCAGCCGCCTCTTCTCTCCCTTACCTTCCAAGAAATCTTCTTCTTCGTTGCTCCTCTATTTATGCGCCGCGTCGACTGAAGCTATTGCTTTCAAGCTTCCGGCCGAGATCAAGGCAATGCGGGGGATGTCCATGCATTATTCTACTTCCTCCTCCTCCTCCGGTGAGCAATTAATTATTCTTGTTTGTTTTGCTTGCCCCTCAAGTTAATTAACAAGTTATTTAAGTTGAATTGTTCACTACTCTGTTTTTTGGACTTATCTCTTGGGTTTCTTCCCTTCTCTGCTTCTTCTTCTTCTTCTTCGTTTTCCTCTTTGTTGATTGACATATGCAGTTGCAGGTGATCGGCATTTGCTTGGCATGGCGATGGTTAGGAGCAAGTCCACGAATCCGATGAGCGTCAATGAGGAGTACTACAAGTCCCTGAGAACCAAATCTTTCCTCGACATGTGGTCCAAAGTTCATGACCAACGTCTCCGGCGAGTCTCATCCGAGCCCACCATCACCGGCGACGACAAGAATAATGAGGATAGCGGTGGAGATCAAAAGGGGTCTTCTCCATTAGTTTCGTATGGTAGACTTCCTGATTTCGTCCTCGAGCCGAGTCAAGAGACCGTCCTAGCCAAGATGACTGCCGGCGATGACAAGAGAGCCTGCGGTGGCCGTGGTGGCAAGATCGAGCTCCAAGTGAAGTCGCTCCTCGTCGAATACTTCGACGTCACACTTAGGGCCTGCTCTGCGTGCGCCAATCTCTTGACAGCCATCGGCCGCGCGAGATTGCGTCACCGACTGCTCCGCCATTTCTTGATCAAGCTTTCCTCCGGTGCCGGTGATGCCGCGTTCGATCATGTGGCTTCCCTCGTCGACTTGGAAAACCCCCTCAAGGCTCAGTTCTATGCTGTGCAGTCGGACTACGGGCAGCTGGCTCTGAAGCTGACGTGCGCCCACCGGCGGATCCTCCGCCGGGATCGGCTCTACCGCGTAGCCAGGCGGGCAGCCGGTGTCGCCGCCGTCGTTGCGTGCGACATCGCCAAGGCGATCGCTGTGGCCATCGTCGCATACACAGGGGTCTGCATGGGAGCAGTGGCGGTAGCAGCCCCCGCAGCGGTAGTGGCTGGGCGGCAGCGCAGCGGGGAGGTCAGGAGAGCAGCAGGGGCGCGGCGGTGGCTCAAGAGCCTGGCAGCGCAGGTGGACGCGGCGGCGCGGGGCGCGTACATCGTGGGGCGGGACCTGGAGACGATGACCCGTATGGTGCGGTGGGCGCACGACGAGTTGGAGCACGTCCGTTGGGTGGCCGGGATGGCGGCGAGGGGAAGGGAGGAGCCGCAGATGGCCAGGGAGGCGGCGAGGGAGGTGGAGAGAGGGACGGCGGGGATGGCGGAGCAGTTGAATGAGTTGGAGGAGCACGTAAACCTGTGCTTAATCACCATCAACCGCAGCAGAAAGATGGTGGCGGAGGAACTGATGGCGGAGGCGTCTCCGGCGCCCGACCGGCCGCCGTAACGGCACGATTGCTTGATTGATATATATTTACACAATTATAAATAGATTAATAAGTATATATATAGAGAGATTATCTACATGTATAGAGATTGCTGATTAAATCATAATTTTTAGGGTTTAGGGTCTATTGATTAATTTATATATCTTTTCTTTTGATCAAAGTCGATTTAGAAGGAAAAAAAGCCTGAAAAATATATAAAAGCTGCAAGCTGCAGGAGGTCCTAATTAAACTGTATTATCTTTTTTCGGACAATAAACTTGTCATCTACCTGGCAACATATATATTTCTGTCTATGATCGCGGTTTGATGAGTCAACATATATAGAGTAACAATCGTGAAGAATGTTGCAGGTGATATGAAGGCAATAGGGGTTCACAAAACTCTTATAAACACTCAATAAAAGATTAGAATGAGCGCCAAAGTTGGATTCGACATGACCACTTTGACGCTCAAGTTAGCACCAGACTCAAGCAGGAAAAAAGGTTAAAGTGGTGAAGAAGTAAAAGAGTCTTAAAGATTGTGTTGACATACCTGCGTCAACAAGAGCGGACGACCTTTTATAGAGATATAATTGTGCCCTCACATTCTCCATGTGTTCCGATATGAATGTGTACATTGCTCACATCCACTGGAAGAAATGGCTATGTTACTAAGGTTTTCCAGGATAAACGACTGCATTGCCCATGTCCTTCGAGAGAGAACGGTTCAACGAGCCACATAAGATGCAAGTCCCGCTTGAGGGAGTTGGGAGTTGGGGGAATCTGGTGGCTAAGCTGAGGGAGTCGGGAGTTGGGGGAGTCCAGTAGCTAAGCTGAGAGAGTTAAGTGGCTGAGCTGAGGGAGTCAGGTGTGTTGTCTTGATGAAGGTTGACATTCTACTACTTTCAGCATACATTCTACTTGACTTTTGACCATGAGCTTGACTTTTATGGTTATGCCTTAACACTGCCACGTGGAGACCTCCACTATCCACCACATCACAAACCTCCCCGTCGAGTACTCTAGCGAAGGGGTCTGAGCTCTGATTAACTGGACTAAAGTGTTTTTTTGCCTCGACTATAGACCTGAACTTTAGGGTTAACGTGGCCTAAGGACCTTACCGCCACACTATTGATTGCCTCGGGAATCAGTGAGTCAGGCGTCATGAATGCAGGTGATATGTACGATCACATATCAGAGTCATGATTGGCGAGTCCCATAGGCTATTAGTGCAAACCGGTCCAAGCTGTACACATGGTGACACCATGCCGAGTGATAGAGGAGGAAATCAAAGGGTGCTACGTGGTCAATGAGAAGTTAATAGTCTTGCTAAGGTGGTAGTCAAAGTCAGCAAGAGATAGCTCCCCAACTCCATTTCATCTTCAATTCCGAGCAGGCCCTTCGAATCCAAGGAGGTCCTCGACTCTGAGTAGGACCTCGACTTCGAGCAAGCCCTCGACTTCGAATAGGACCTCGACTCTAAGCAAAGCCTTCTAGGCTTCTACTTTGTGTAGGTCCCTAGTTTTATAACCTTCTCAACTTAGGATCGTCCCTGACTCTATGCCATTCCCGACTTCGAATTATCCCCAATTCCATATCGTTCTTGACTGTACAAGCATAGCATGTAGTCGTTGCACACAGAAGACATGAGCCACATAGGCGTGTAGCTATCGCTCGTAGAGGATATGGATAACGTAGCCATTTTTTTCAGAGAACATGGGAAAACACAGTAATTACTCTAGGGAATGTGGGTAACGTAGGTGGGAATCGCGGAACACGTGGAGAACATGGAGGTGTAGCCACAACTCTATAAAAAATCTCTTGCTCCTGCAAGTGCAGGTACACGCACACGCATCCAAACTTCTAGAAACCTAAACCTATCTTTCTTCTTCATTCTCCCCTATCGGAGACTGACTAGAGCATCGGAGTGGTTGCACTAGAAATCCCTCGGCCATCATTCTAACCCTCTCCCTCTTGTTTACTGCTCTACAGACTCCAGTAGATCCTTCTATAAGTTTTTGCTGTTCCTAGGTGATTGACGACAAAGTCAACATCAACGACAACCCATTGGTCGTTCATTTGCTAGCGATCTCAGGCAAGATCAAATTGGCACCAATTATGGGAACACTAAGTTAAGACCTGAACTAAGATGTTTAGATAAATGACACTGGAAGACCCAATGTCATCACCATGGAAATGGAAGATTTCAATAAGTTGGTTGTATCTACGTTGCAGGCGGTGTTGCAAGGGCAACACTAATAGCCATCACCACCAACACCCAACCCTTCACCATTCGAAATGACGCCTCATTCGGTAGAAGCAACCTATGCACTTCATCAAGTGTCCGCTCAACCCACCAGAATGCTCAAGCGGCCATCCCCACTCTAGTGGTGATGTCAGCTATGTGAGCGCCATCCTTGGGCCCCCCCTCACAACCAAATCAGGACCCTTTGAGGGGAAAATACCCTATACCCAGCGGGGTAAAGGTCCCTCAAGGACCTCCATTCTCAAGAAACATCCTCTAAGATAAGTTACAATGACATTTCCAAGAGCTGTAAATCGAGAAATACAATAACACAATGACATAACTGACCCTGAAGACAATATCTACAAATTTGAAAATGTCTCCCTATTACATTAGTATATAGATGACATCAAATGTCGAGTTTCTTGATGATTCTCTCGAGCTTGACACAAAGGTGGTTCAATCATCTTCCTGCATTCTCTATTCAGATTTTTGAGGAATTCAAGACCATGTTCATACAATACTTTGCCACTAGTTGGAGGTATTAAAAAACATTGCATGACATGTTCACTCTCAAGCAAAAGCCTAAAGAGCAATTGAAGGAATATGTACAACGTTTTAATTGAGTAGCCATGGATGCTCCTTTAGTTACCTTGTAGGTGCAAGTTAGTGTCTTCTCACAAGGTCTGATAGATGGGAATTTCATTAGATCTCTAGTAAAGAAGCCCCTAGCTAATGTCGACACTTTACAGCCTAGGCAATCAAATATATTCTAGTAGAGGAAGCCTAGTCTGCAAAAAGAAAGAAAGTTCCAACTTTACCTAGCTTGATCGTAAAACTCGCCCACTTCCTTTATGAAATCGGGAATTCACGAACCAAAGAGGAGAAAAAGTTTTATAGATAGTGGAAATTGCTCCGACCTATGTGTCTGATTCAGGTTGAGAGCCCCTGAGGCGGATCATTATTGTGTCTATCATTAATCGAAAACTCATTCTACTGAGGAGTATCAATATTATGGGAGGGAGTTACGAAGAGTGGTTGATCAACCGAGAGTCAGTCGAGGTCGGCTAAATAAGAGAAGGTCTCCCGAGCCTTACAGGCACCCTCGCCGCTCCGATCCTGATGCCACTATTGATCATGATTCAAATCGATGATCTCACTCTCTCTCTAGGGGACCTCGAGGCTCGTCCTAATCTGGTAGAGGGTGGATCAATAGAAGGACAAAGATAAAAAGAGGAAATGACAAGATTGATTCCCAGGGAGCTGTAAACATGATTTCATGAGGTCCAATTGGTGGAGATTTCACTCAGGCATGAAAGACTCATAGTAGAAAATTGGAAAGTTATGCAGTGAGTATCAGTTGGGGAAAAGGAAAGGGCCCTTCAATTAGCCTTGGACCTGAGGATTCAGAAGGGATAGAAACCCCTCATGATGATGCTTTGGTCACTAGAAAAATAACCGCAATTACCGACGATTTTTTCCATCGGTAAATCCTGACAAAAATTTAATTTCATTGGTCCATACCAATGGAAACAATATTCTATCGGGAAATCCTGGACCCGCACACATGAAAAAAGTATTTCTCGACGAAATTAAGTTTTCGTCAGGAATCTTGGGACCCGCCCACGTGGCAAACGTATTTCCTGATGGAAATTTAATTTTGTCGGGAATATTCCCAATGGAAACTTAATTCTGTCAGGAATTTTCAGAATTTTCTGATGGAGATTTAATTCAGTCGGGAAATCGAGATCAAATTATGGTTGAGCCCTAATTTTCTCACTTGCACGATCTCTCTTCTTCCTCCACTCCGATACTGGCACCTCCCTCCGTACTCTCGTTGTCTGGTGAAGGTATGTCTCTCTTCCTTTCTTTCTTCCCTCTCTGGCCAAGCCACTCGTTGACGCAAGATGTGGTCAGCAATATATTGTGCCGGGTGGTTAAATTCAACCACTGCCAGATTTGGCTGATCGTGCTCTGCCAAGTGTCGGCTGGGCATTGGGTGGTGGCCAGTGTTGCTCGCGGCAGGCCACTGACGCCCACTAGCTGCGGCCAACCACTGGCCACGGCTACTGGCGGTCACTGTCATGCGCCCAAATATGGTCGACCAACCATTGTCGGGTGGCCAATTGTAGCTGTGGCCGACCAATTCTTACTATGGCCAACATTTATATATTAATTTATTTATCAAAATGTTGTGTTAATTTTATTTTTGATTATTAGTGAATAATTTTAAGTATAATTTTTTGATTGGTGGAATACTGGATTTACTGCTCTTCTCCGTCTTGACTACTAATCTTTAGGTATACTTGTTTATGTTGTAGGATATTGTTTAGTGTCTGATCTAAAATATAGATTTCTTGTAATTTATGTTAATTTTATTCACCACCAAGATGCTTGTTGATGCTCAAGAAACATACATTAAAATAAACGAAACTGTGAATCAATTTAGCTCATGATGTTCTCACTAATTTAGTTCATAATGTTCTCGCTAGATTTAACAATATATATTATTTAATCAACTTTTACTACTGAATTCATTCAATTTATAAAAGTTTAATAATATTTCAAATTTTATTTTTATTAGGCAACAATGTATATGAACAAAGCTTGGATGTATAATCAATTAGTTAATGGATTTATCAGAGGTGATTTTATTACAAAACTTGAATAATTTATGAACTTTGCTAAGAGTCATCCAGAATGTATGGATGATGCTGAGTTAAAGTGTCTGTGTAATAATATAAAATATAGAAATACAGCCTATCGTGATGAAGATACCGTGAGAGTACATATATGTAGAAATGGTTATGTACTAAACTACTATAACTGGTACTATCACGGAGAACTTTATATATATGAACCAATTGAGCCTTCTGTCGGTTCATCATCTAACACTTTTTTTACGCTGCCTGAATCATCAACTAATAATATTGCAATGCAATTAATGATTTACGATGCGATGAATGCAGCTGATGATTCCAATGTAGATGAAATACCTGCACCTGAATTTTAACAGTTATATGAAATGTTAAAGTCTAGTGAAAGAGAAATATGGGAAGTCATTCCTTCTGGTCATTTCCAATTATTAGCTACTACAAGATTGTTAAATATGAAAGCAGAACGTCATTTTTTTAGAAAGATGTTATGATGAAATATGTAAATTAATGTCAAAATTGCTCCCTATTGATAATATAATGACTGTTAGCTTCTACAATACAAAGAAATTGATTAGAGGTATAGGTTTTCCTGTAGAGATATAATCAACTGTATGATCTATTGGAATGAAGATAACGAACTGAGTGAATGCAAAATCTATAGTCACCCTCGTTATAAGCATCGTACTTGTATACCAAGGAATAAGAAGAAAAATATTGCATGTGTCACGCCCCGAGGAGTTGCCGTCCAATACTGATCGAACCGCCACTCCCTTGACCTAGCAGACAATTCGGAAAACCTATCCTCTACGACTACCTCAACTGCTTGTACCGCAGCCTATGGGGCTGGAACAAACGTCTGAATAAAAAGAAAACAAAAACGACGACAAAAGCTGCGTACCGGTATGACTTACGACAAACACACAGAACGAAGGCCTCTACGGCACACAAAAGTATAACCATATCGAAAATACCGCAGCAGAATCGCAAATGAAAATACAACTGAAGAACGAATGAAAAGGGGTACCAACATGTACCCACAAACATATACAGGTAAACAATGAAATCGTTTCGACGCACGTAAAACGGGACAGGTTACTGGGCACTCCAGTTGATCATCCTGAAATAAAAACAAGGAGCTAACGGGATGAGTTCACAGTACTCAGCGGATATCTCATCAGATATGCAAGATAGTCTAAGCTAGCAATACTAAAGCAGGCTATCGAAATAACACATGTACAGGCAATGATAAGTACAACTAATATGAGAAATAGAAAACACCATACTAGTGTGGCGGGGTCATCAAAACTAGGGCATAAAGGTCTCCTGTATGTGCATGTCAATCATATGCAGCATCCAAGTATAGCAAGCACGACAAATGCAAAATATGTGTATGCACATGGTGCAATGACAGGGTTACCCCTGCCGTCGGTCAGATACCTCGCTCTAATTCACTAACCCATGAGTGCATGAGCGGAGTAGCACAGAGTGCACTACCCATAATCCATCAACCACTAACCCATGAGTGGCTATATGGGTAGGTCAGGTATGACTGTCGACCTGTCTCGACCACAAGGGAGCCCCTAGTCGATAGTAATGCACAGTGCATGATGATGCATGACACTAGTCAAACAATATCCACTATCTAGTCCACCTATATCAACAAGGTATGCAAGGATCATAGATAATGCACCATAACCTAAGTCCTAAAAGTATAGGTATCACATACCAGGTCTAGCATATACAATATCAGCGTAAGGTAAAACAGGTATATAATGTACGACCGGTGCCGTCGATAGAGGGGGGGAATATCGATCGTTAAAATCTTCGTAAAACTTTCGAACTATATTCAGAGCATTAGTGCAGCGGAAAATAAATAGAACAATAAAACAATACAGCAGACACGCGGGATTTATTTACTTGATTCCCGACCCCCCTGGGTCAGTACGTCCAAGGCCTATGTACTCGGCGTGAGTCTACTATTGGTCTCCTTTCCAGAATTTCCGGAGGTGGAGAAAACCCGTCTTACAGTTGATAATTACAAGCACGAATATTGAAAATTAAGTGCGGAATTAAATAAAAGCAAACCTAACGAAACAAAGTCTGAAGCTCGGCCGATCTAGACCTCCGAAGTGTCGCGCACTTCCTCCTGGAGCCTCCCGGTCGTAGAGCCTCGTCTTTAGCGCGTTGTCGTCGGTCAGAATAATCAGAATAGCTCTTGGAAGTTGTTTTTGAAGCAGAGGGGTCGAAGCCCCTTATATAGGCTTCATTTGGGCGCCTGATACGTTGGGGCGCCCCTACAGACTTGGTCAAAACTTATCCCCGTGCCAACCTCGCTGCGACTGATAACACCTTTGACCAGGGCGCCTGGGAGGTCCCAGGCGCCTGAGTGAAGGCTTATCTGTGTTTCGAACTCGAAACAGCAAATATAGCTTTCAACTTGGGCGCCCGTATCATCTCGTGCGCCTGAATGGAAGCCTATTCTGCTTACTTCACGAAACTGCCATTTTCCTCTTTGGGCTGGGCGCCTGATCCTTACTGGGCGCCTGGCTTCAAGGCTTTTAACCCAAGACTGGGTTTCCTTCATTGATCTGGGCGCCCCCATCAATAGGGGCGCCTGGGTTGGCTGCTTTCCAGCCTCTCGCCTGCTTTGTCTCCGGTTCTTGGTACTTGCAATGTCACGTCCCGAGACCATTGGAGCCGCTGATCCAATATAAAATCGGACAGCATCTCCCCTGTCCGGTGGACAATTTACACATACACACAACACACGCAGTTTATAAATTGGCCTCAGGCCTCAAAACAGGTATATATAAAACATAAGGTAAGGAAATACCACAATACGGAAACGTAGAACTCACCTGAGCTGCCCCCTGGGCAGGCGTGTAGCAAAACCACAAACACAAAGTCCAACAGAGGACTCAAAAATACAATACCGTACGAATAAATCCAATATAAGCCTACGGTATATGAAAAACGAGTACAACACATAAGAAATGCTATAAAAAAGAAAACGAACGCGGAAGCCTCCATCAACGGAGTCATAGGGACCAGGACCGGCAGCTGGGCTCCTCCGGCGAGCTATCAACTTGAAACAAAAATATTACGACGGGTGGTGAGTCCAAGTGGACTCGCAGGTATATAGAAAGATATGCATGGCTGAAAAGTAGCTAAAGCAGCTATATAGAAACAACAGGATACAGTCTCCATAATAATATCAGAAGCATGCATAACTGAAATAATAAAGGACTGTACATACCAGAAATCAGTCTATCATGATCATAATAGGACTCGTACCATACGAGCAAGTGCAGGGTCAACAAACCATACCAACAGTACCCCCTGTATGTGCATGTCAAACAAGTGCAGCAAGTAAATGCAGCAAACACAATCAATGCACAAATGCATCATATGCACATAATGCAATGTCATGGTCACCCCCTAACTCCAGTCAAGCCACCGAGACAGGCGATACTGTGTCGGCCGAGTGGGTAGAGCCGTGACACTGTCAGCACTCTGCCATCACTGCTCCTGAGTGACCAAGTGGACAGGATGCTAGTCGAGTAAACACTCCGCTCCATGTATATATGGGGGAGATATCTCTCTCATCTTCTCTGGTCTATGGTAAGAGAAGGGATCCCTGCCTGCTACCACGCTCCGAAACCACTACCCATGAGCGGACGAGCGGAGCAGTACAGAGCAAATGTACACACCCAGCGGTATCCACTAACCCATGAGTGGCCGTGTGTGCATATCATGTGCCGGAAGACGATTAGGCTCAACCACAAGGGAGTCAACTGATCGCCGGCATGCAACAGTGCAGGTATGGTGCATGACTAACACATGCAACCCCTACCAGGTCATCGACACATAACCCAACCTATCATGCACAGGTCATATGTATGCATCATAACCCAATCAATCCTATAACCAGGTACACGTGCAAGTATGAGTAGAATCAACCAATGCAGATATCAGGTGACATACCACAATAACCCAATCAGTCCATATGTAGACACACGTGTAAGTATGACCAAAATCAACCAATACAACCATACAATGGTATGCTAATCTATATCCACATACTCATGCTCATACCAATGCTATTCAGAGTCAGATAACAAATAAACGAGACTGTATAGAAGTAAATGTAGATCATATCCAAGGTCAAGCATAAGTATCAAGCAGGATAACAATACGGTAGCAGATAAAGGTCAATATCAGCCTACTGCATCAATAACTAGCCATGCATAAAGATAAAGTGGATCTACATATACAAGCAAGAAGTACCCGCCTCCAAGAGTAGTGAAGTCCGTATCAAGCAGAAAGAACCACCCGCCAATAATAAATAGCAATAGATCCAATCAAGCTCCTGTATCAAGGATGTATTTAATTAGCTATTTACAGAAAGATAATTAGCTAATTTCTCCCTGAACCAAACTAGGGTTAACTTAATCATTTCCCTTGTGTTTCATTTAATTATCTTTAATTAAATGAAAGGTTCTTAATTACTCCGCGTAATTAAGATTTAAGGTTATGTTTCTCTTTAGGTTTTTAATCCTTAATTCCAATCCATCACGGCTGGGTTTAATTTAATACCAAAGGTTGCTCATGACAACATCAATTATATTATGTTGACACAACACTGAATTAACAACACCAAGCACATCTACAAGGATCAAATTGATACATCCACAACCTTGACCTAGAATCAAATGGCAACAACCAAAGGCCAAATCAAATAGCTCAGATTATGGTAGAAATAAGAGAACAGGAAAAAATTGAGCAGGGGTTTAGAGATCACCTTATGCAACAGGAATTCCTCAAACTCACAGCTTCTCCAACCGAGCTAAGACCACAAATTCCAGATCAAACTGGAATCACCACCATTTCTCCACACAGCAAAGTTCAAACTCCAATCAATAGCTCATATATTGATCAAGGATAGGGCAAAATCAGCAAATCTACTACCTAGCTTTTATATCAAAACTTGGCAGACAGAATTCCGGAATTGATCTCAAATGAAGCCCACGGTAGGTAGGAAGAGATACTCACAACATATGCCTACAACAAAAACTAATCCCCAACATTAACTCAGCCATCCTTACCTGACCTCGGCAAGTCTCCATAGCAACCACTCCTATCGATTTGAGTTAGCACCAACAGGGAACTCCATGCCAAGCCAAAATCGAGAGCAACCTTAGAATCTAACTCCGGCAATGTGGTAGAGCTCAAGACTCCTCGGCCTGCTCCTGATTGATCTGCCTCCAATGGATTGTGTTGCGATGATAGGCGTGTGCAAAGGCTACACACAGCTAGACCAGGGAATGGAGTAGAGGAGAATACCCGCAAGCGATTCTGCCCTGATCGCGTGAGGAAAGGCGTCGGCGAATCAGTTGCTCGCCCAGGCAGAAGATGAACGCCTCGACCGATGAGATCGGGGAGGAAAGAGGAGCTGTGGCGTCGGGCTGCGGCTAGGGCACACGAAGGAGAAGAGAAGGGAAGGAAGTGAGGTCGGCGCTGCTGCGGGTTCGGGCTAGGGCAGCGAGACGAGGGGAAGGTGAAGTGGTCGGCTTTCGATCGGGGGGGGGGGGGGGGGGGGGGAATGGGGATGCTAGAGGTTAGGTTGCGGCTGCAGGCATCGGCTTCCTTTTATGTATTGCGACTTTTCACTTTAGTCCTCCCCTTTCTGCCATTCCACTCTCTAACCCTAATTTCGATATTTATACATTTAGCCCCTCCTAATATTTAATTCATACCATTTGTTTCTCGAAGTTTCATCTACGGCCTGGAAACTCTTGGAACTTTAGAAATTTTTCGAAGAATTTTCCAGAGCAAGATAAAAGTGTCGGATTTAACATGCAAGATACACAAACACAAAGTAAATATACATACAATATTAGCCTTAAGGACTTGGTTCGGACTTCGGATTTCCACAAAACCCTAGGTCGAACCGACGCAAGTTCCCACCCCCGAGAACGCGCCTTTCACCTACTCCTCTCAGGACACGGTTGCCACCCAATCCTTCGGGTGGACTTTAGCTTAGCTTCCGATACTTCCGGATCTCGAGACGTCCGAACCTTGACCGTCTCTACTTCTGTCCTTAGTCATCGCTCAGCTAAGTTGTTCAGTCCCTCGGACCAAGACTTCGTGCCCAAACCCTAAGTCCAGGACTTCGGTGCCCAACCCTCGGCCAGGTCTTTGTGCCCAGTCCTCGACCAGGACTTCGGTGCCCAACCCTTGGCCAGGTCTTCTTGCCCAGTCCTCGACCAGGACTTCATGCCCACCTTCCGAGCAGGTCTTCGGTGCCCAGCCCTTTGCCAGGACTTAGTGCCCAATTCCCCGAACCAGGACTTATTGCCTAGATTCACTAGGACTTTGGTCCACTTTGTTACTTCTCTCTTAACTCCCCTTTGTTTGTTTAATGTATCACTGACTTAAGTCTATTACAAACATTAAAACACTTAGAGGAAAATATCATTGATGCAACTTGCACCAACAATCTCCCCCTTTTTGATGTCTGACAATATCTTAAGTTAGATTGGTTAAAAGGGCTAACTTACTATCCTTGGGATCAAAATAAAAAATGATCTAAGTTTTGAAAATCCATTTTTGATCCTCTAGGAAAAATAGAAAACAATTCTAACTTTCACTCTCCCCTTTTTGAAAACATTTTGATTAATTGATCCTTTGGTAAGAGAAAAAAAATATTTATTTCTAACTTAAGGCGCATCTCTCCCCCTTTGTCATACATCAAA
Source organism: Boesenbergia rotunda (assembly GCA_024364735.1). Lineage (NCBI taxonomy): Eukaryota > Viridiplantae > Streptophyta > Magnoliopsida > Zingiberales > Zingiberaceae > Boesenbergia > Boesenbergia rotunda. The sequence goes on from JAGFNQ010000479.1 coordinate 29,002, forward strand.
AAAATCAAGAATTCTTGCACCAACAATGACAACATTTTGAAAATACTTAGTATAAATTTTTGAAAGCATAGTAATACTAAGTACTTAAATTTCCAGAACAAATCCATTTTGAAAAAGTATTGTGCACTTCTGAAAACTATTTTGTATTGTAAGAAAAATGTTTGATCTGAGAAAATTTTCTTTAGAACAAAATTAAGAAAAGAGATTTCAAGAATGCAAGTGCTTTTGAGTTTTTGAGAAATGCAAGTATTTTTGAAAAATATTAGAGCTTTGAAAAATGATATTTTGAAAAATGTAAGTACTTTTGAAAAATATATTGAATTTTTAAAAAATTAAGTACTTTTTGAAAAAGATTAGGCTTTGAAAAATATAAGTACCTTTTGAAAATATAATATTTTACTTGACTAGATTTCTTTTCCAGTCTGACACAATCCTAGGAAACCTTGTTAACTACAAGGACATTTTCTTAAGTGTCCTGAAAATTCTTCAAACTCAGGTAAATATTATTTTTTAAATAGAATTGATAATCAAATAAAATGATAGTACTTTTGAAAAATATATGCTAGTATATTTTGAAAAATGTGTGAACTTTTGAAGACACAATATTTTACTTGACTTGGTTTATCTTCCAGTCTGACACAATCCTAGGAACCCTTGTTGACTACAAGGACATTTTCTAAGTGTCCTGGAAATTCTCCAACCCAAGTAAATATTATTTCAAAAATAATTTCATAAGCCACAAAAATTCTGAAAAATAGAATAATAGTATTTTAAAAGACTTATATTTTTAGCAAGATTTTAAAGATATAGTTCATGAAAATACGTTATTAAATAATTCTTTTAATTTGACCTCCCCTTAAACTTGACTCAGTCCTGGGAAGCTTATTGACCACAAGTATTCTTCCTCTAAGTCTTTAGGGTTTAGTTCAGATCAAAGGAATTATCTAATAATTTTCAAAATAAATAATTTAAAACTTGTCAGAAGTTTGACTCAGACTCTCCCTAAATCTGACACATCCTAGGAATCCTTTTAGATCATGAAGTGGACCTTCCTCCGTGTATTTAGGGTTTATCAAAATCAAATGAACACCAATTTTCAGGAAGATAGATTTTGAAACCACAATTTGGAAAGAAGATAATTTTTAAAAAGTATAAGCCTTTTTGAAAACATATGTGATAGAAATTAAGGCGCAGTTTTCGAAAAGTCTTTTAAAATTTTTTTTTAAAAGAGTGAAAACACTCCCACTGTACCCAACACCGTTTGACTCTATCTAAGTGCCTTAAGGAACTTTAGTGTTGTCCTAAGAGGCTTGTGTCAAATTGTGTGAGTCAAACAATTTTTTAAAAGGATATAATTTTTGAAAACATATCATATATAATTAACCAGATAAGCATGAATTCCATACAAACATTATTATGTTGAAGCACTATTTTGAAAATATATTTTTAGAAAAATATTCTAGCAATTTTGAAAAATAATTTTGAAACATGCTTATCAATTTATTAGTCCTTAACATCTCACCCATTCTAGATGTCTCAATACAGCAAGCATGGTTGTCTTATGGGTGCATTGTGAGATGCTTGAATTATTTTTCTTAATTTATTATTAAATCTAAGATTTAATTGAAGCTTGTATTAGATTCAAATATGACAATAGTAAAGTGAATTTAATTTTCAGTAATTGACTTCCAGGTCTTGGCGAGGCACTAGGCCTTCTTTGGCCGTAGCCTTATTGGATCATCAACCCTTTCCTTGACAAAACCTTTTATAGAAAATTCATCTTTAAGTTACTCCTTAAAAGATTTTGGTCTAAGTATTTAGGTCTTGGATCGGTAGCTTCGGCTAGTTCCGCCAAGATGGCTTCCCTAACGTACTATCATCTCACCTCCACCCAATACTAGGTTGTTCAAGTTTCAAATAATCTTTTTCCTATAACCATTCTAAATTATGCATAAAATTAAACGTGAATGACATGACATATATTTTAAGAAAATTGCATATGCATGGCATGACAGTTATGCATGAGTCAAGCACTTCAAATCATTTTATTTAAGTTTCTAATAATGTATCAAATTTCCAATTTGATACCTATCGTGTGAACCTGCGAATATGTCAACCCACTTTGACATATTTAATTTTATTAAGTTGATTGTTGCAGTTTGGGTAAGATTTTATTTTGGTTCGAGTTTAAGTTAATTAAGATTTAGTTAGATTCAAGTTAATTAATTGAAGTTGAATTAATTAGAGATTAATTGAATTAATTTAAGTTTGAATTAATTAAGATTTAATTAAATTAATTTAAGTTTGAATTAATTAACATTTAATTGAATTAATTTAAGTTAGATTTAATTAAGATTTAATTGAATTAATTTAAGTTTGAATTAATTAAGATTTAATTGAATTAATTTAAGTTAGATTTAATTAAGATTTAATTGAATTAATTTAAGTTTGAATTAATTAAGATTTAATTGAATTAATTTAAGTTAGATTTAATTTAAGTTTGAATTAATTTAAGTTTGAATTAATTTAGATTTAATTGAATTAATTTAAGTTTGAATTAATTAAGATTTAATTAAATTAATTTAAGTTTGAATTAATTAAGATTTAATTAAATTAATTTAAGTTTGAATTAATTTAGATTTAATTGAATTAATTTAAGTTAGATTTAACTTAAGTTTGAATTAATTTAAGTTTGAATTAATTTAGATTTAATTGTATTAATTTAAGTTAGATTTAATTAATCTGAATTTGAATTAAGTAAGATTTAATTAATTTGAATTTGAATAATTAAGGTTGAAATGGTTAATTAATAGTTGTGGGTTTAAGTTCATCATTTTCATTATTTCGAAAATTTCTGTTTCATCCACTATTTCTTCTTTATCTATCTTTTCAAAATTTTCTTACAATTTGGATTTGTTTGAACCTTTGTAAACTTTATTTACTATGACCTTTATCTTAGATAGTTCCATATCATCCTCAAAATTACATCTTTTACTATCCTTGAAGTAGGAGGAGTAATTTGGGCCATTAGTTAAAGTTTTGTAATAATTTTTAAAATTATCTATAATTAAGTTATTATCTAGGAGAATTTCATCTTTATTATTCTCAAGAATATTTTTAACAAAATCATTTTTATCCTCAGAAATAATTTCAGGATTATATCCAGAATTATCTTCACTAACTTCAGAGTTATACAATGGATTTTCAAATTTGAATTCATAATTATCTAAAGGATTTTTAAATTTAGAATTATCCTTAAGATTTTTGAATTCAGATTTATTCTTAAGATTTTTGAATTCAGATTTATCCTTAATATTTTCAGAATTAATATCTGGATTATCCTTAAGATTTTCCGAATTAATTTCTGGAATATCTTCAATATTATCATATTTGAATTTAGAATTATTCTTAAGATTTTTTAAAATAACATATTTAATTTCAGAATCAGAATTATTTTTAATATTGTCAGAATTAATTTCAGAAATCATTAAGTTGACATTAAGAATTAAATAATTGATTTATGATATTTTAGCATTATTTGCATTTTCTAACTGGTCATGCAAGATATTAACTTGACTATGCAATAATTCTAATTTATCAGAAAAATTAACTAAATTATCATAAGACAGTGCAGGAGTTTGTAAAGTTTTTGGAATGTAAATTCTGCATACCTTTGCCGGACACCTGTTTTTATAGTGTCCGTACTTCTCGCATTTGAAGCATCTGATGTGGCCTTTATCTCTCCAGACTCCTGGCGCTGGTGTCTCCTTTGCCGCCGGTGGTGTAGACCGAGTCTTACGAGTAGGGCACTGATTTTTATAGTGCTCTCTCTCCCTGCACGTGAAGCATATAACATGGAATTTAAAATTTGACATTTAAAATTAAAATATACCTGATTCACCCCTAGGCTCGCCCTCAACTCCTGGCGTCGTTGCTCCGTCGGTGGTTAGTCCGGTGAAGAGCGGCCTAGCTCTGATACCAATTGTAGGACTGGTGCCGTCGATAGAGGGGGGGTGAATATCGACCGTTAAAATCTTCGTAAAACTTTCGAACTATATTCAGAGCGTTAGTGCAGCGGAAAATAAATAGAACAATAAAACAATACAGCAGACACGCAGGATTTATTTACTTGGTTCCCGACCCCTCTGGGTCAGTATGTCCAAGGCCTATGTACTCGGCGTGAATCCACTATTGGTCTCCTTTCTGGAATTTTCGGAGGCGGAGAAAACCCGTCTTACAGTTGATAATTACAAGCATGAATATTGAAAATTAAGTGCGGAATTAAATAAAAGCAAACCGAACAAAACAAAGTCTGAAGGTTGAACCAGAGTGTTTATCCCAAATTTCAATGCTATTAAGTAAAGAGGTAACATAGAAAGTTTGCTTAAAGGGTTACCTCTTGTTACGCGAGACTTCACAGTTATACAATCTAGATTACTCAATTCACTTCCTAACATTTAATTGAAGAAAACCCATTAACATCTAAGTAACTAATCCTTGTAGTGAATTGACCCCCCCCCCCCCCCCCCCCAACTACAACAAAAAATTATTTTCCACAGAACGCAAATTCACTTTCCACAATGCGCAATGCGCGTTGCACAATTAAAAGCTATTGAAAGTCCTAGGTTATTGACAACATGCATTTGCACGCTGTAGAAAACACATTCTGCAGTGCACAATGCATGCTCCAGAATGTGTTTCTGCATCATGAATTTACGTACGTTGTTGATGTTCTTATCTATATTTTAAAAAATCATTTCATTGATGAAAATAATCAAACAAAATTAATAAACATCATTATTATTCATTATACCAAAATCCAAAACAAGATGCAAAATCTCTAACAAACTAGCTAGTTCATATATAACAAGGATTAAATTTTCATTCCACACAAATTTGTAGAATATGTATCAATCACACAATGCTATAAATTTAGATAACCATGCGATCGTGCTTCCTCTTGCATCATCGAGAAATTGTATTTCATCATTTGCTCAAATTATGTCCACCTTTTCCACCAAAATCTTATCAACCCAAATTTTCCAACATGATCCACCAAGAACAATGTGATGCACTTTTGTATTTGGATCTGTAGATGCAATTCAACCTTCTGCAACAACTAATTCATCAACAGACCAATGAAGTAGCTTACATTTAGTATTAGCATGGATATCTCCATGACTCACATTTCTCAAATTTGGCAGTAGATAAACAATACAAAGTCATAATTCAACCATGCCTATTTTTGTAACAATTTTGCGGTTTAGAAATACATAATTTTAAAATAAATACCTGAGAAACATAACCAAAATCATCATTTTTTTTTCACTGATATGGATATTACTATTGCTACCAAATTCATTCCCAATACCGCTATAAATGCCACCACTAGCAACCTAATTTTACAACCAAATTGAGTCAAGCAAAGTCATCATGATAATTTAAAAGCATTTGAGTGTACATACCAAACTTATTTTATATATGTTGTTTATTTACTAATCAGTTCTTGATGATTTTGTTGCCTAATACTTTGTAAAAATGTAGACCTCATATCTTGCATTTCTAGCTGATTTTGTTGCCTCATTTCTTGCATTTATTGTTGAAGATTTTGTACTATAGTTTCAAGTTGTTGAACTATTCCATTTTGTTGCATAGAAGCTCTAACTTTTGACAGTGTAACTCCAAAGCTCATTCCATGCACTCTATCTTAAGTTTCCTTACCAAATACAATGCTAATTGCATCATCAATCATATTAGTTGTATTTTGAGATTCGAGTGGACATTGTTATATTTCTTTCTATAAAAAAAGATAATTTATGAGAAAGCAATATGAAAATTTAATCATCATATAAAATGATAATATGAGCATAATAAAAAATATTATGGAAGGTTAAACTGATGAGCACTTACTCTAAAAGCTGATGTCAGAAGAAGATAAGAATGTTCAAATACATATCAGGAATTGCATGCCTGTTCTCTCGTGACTGAATCATTTGATCCAAAATTAATTGTTCATCATATCAAAAAAGAAAACATCAATTCATGATTTTATGGGGAAACAGCTACGGATTTGTGCACTGTATCAAGTGGGCAGAAATAATTGGCCATTTCAAATTAGATAAGATAATTCAACTTCGGTGGATAAGAATATAATGGAAATGAAGTAATTATAGGTTTACTTTACGAGATGCTGACTCTTTGTTCTTTATAAATACTTATTTGAATTGATTAAAAGGTGAGAGAGATGGATAAACAAAATTCTCATCTTTTAGCTTCCTGAATAAGAGAATTAAATGCCTTTTAAACGATATTTGATGAGGAATAAAATAAATTAAAATAAAATAAAACTATTCATATTTGTCAGCAGTTAGATATAACTAGTTATTTGATTTAGTGGTGAATGACTTAAATTCAAGAGACGTTCTCTTAAAGATTATCAAAAACAATAATATACATCCTAATTATTCTCTTTACCCATATCCTTCGAAAGTATTATAATCCTGCAAACAAAGTGCCTCAATAAAAAAAGAATAATTAAGAACTAGATATCACCTAAAAAGATGTGTCTGTGAAAAAACATAAAAAGATATTAAAAAAAAGATAACTATTGATTTTATTATCATTTTCTCTCAGACAACTTAAGTACTAGGCTCTCCATTCACTATCTAAAATTGGATAGACCACTCCTACATCCCACAACTTCAACGCCTCTTTTCAAACCGCCTCTTTTATATTTGGGTTCAACCGTCGTTGATATTCTATTGAAGATTTATAATCATTTTCAAGTAAAATTCTATGCATACAATAGGATAGGTTTATTCCTTTTATGTTTTCAATGGTGTGTCTTAGGACTTTTCCTGTGTAGTCTGAGCTCCATCAATAATTTTTGGGGTTCGGCCTTATTCAAATCAACATTTACAATCACAGAGTAGGTGGAATTTCATCTCATAAATTCATATATATGGTTCAAAGGAAATGGCTTAAGCTCAACTTGAGGAACCTTCACCTTTGCTTCTTTATCTTCTCTTAATTCAGAATTCTCAAGACTCTGGATGTTTGTCCATTCCCTACAATAAGTCACGATATACATCCTCTCAATATAATTCTTCATTGATTTTTTCTTGAACAATTGTATGTAATACCTCCACTCTACGACAAGTATCTATAAGTATCCCATGTTGGTTTTGATGCGGTCAATCGATTTAAGTTAGGTCCTGGTATTTTTAATCTCTGTGTCTAAGTGTATAGGAACTTAGGAGCTCTTCAGAAGAGTACGTCGATAGAGCGAGAAGGACGTGCACGACGTCCGAGGGACGAGAGGCCGAGAGGAAGGACGCTCGAAGGGCGAAAGGCCGGAATCGGATTCAAATGAGCCTAACTTCGGTTAGCCAGAAATCACCTAAGAAGACAACGGAAGTCATGCAAGAGAGTGGTCATCACCTGCTGACCAGACCCATACTCGGGCGCCCGTAAGCTTACGGGCGCCTGGGTTCTCGGGCGCCCGAGCACTAGACGCCCGAGCACTCGGGCTCCCCTGTGCTAATAGGCACCCGAGAGGCTATGTTTAGCCGTTTGTGAATGTTGCACTCTGGATAAGCATCAGGCCACGTGTCAGGCGCCCAAGAGCTCTCGGGCGCCTTATAAATGCCACGTCAGCAAACGAATAACTCTAATCGGGGCTATAAATAGACCCATAAAGCTCAGTTTTATTCATTCCATTCATTCCAAGCATTAGCAAACAAGTTTAGTGTAATCTTTCTTTCTTTTTCTGAGCTTTCCACGTGTAAGAGGCTTCTCCGACTGAAGGAGTTTTATTCAGGAGAATCAAGCCATATTTAGCCTTGGATTAGCAATCTTCCCGATTGCAAACCAAGCAAAATTCAATTGCCTCTTTCATTACTGTTTGCTAAATTTATTTATGTTATTTATTTCAGTTTGAATTAACAAACATCTTTGTCAAAGATAGATAAAAGAATTGAGTTTTCTTTTTCAAGGACAATTCATGCCCCTTTTGCCGACCTTCAATCACCCTCAATTGATATCAGAGCAAGGGCGCTCAAGAAGGACTAACCGCCATCTGAAGCAACTACAAAACGGTCGGATCGGTCATCTACCCGCCAAAGTTCGAGAGGGAGTTCACGAGTTGGAAGCGCAAAATGCAGGTTTTTTATTCAAAACTGATTTCGATTTGATTTTAATAATGAAAAATGATTTTGTAGCTGCCAAGGATGCTGACAACAAATCCAAAGATGAAAGCCAGTGGACTCAAAAGGAACAGGCTGACTTTATGGTGAATGGAAAAGCAGAATACATTCTGTTGACTTTCCCTGCACAAGAAGTCAACCGAATCGGGAATTACCGATCGACGAAGGAACTTTGGGAAAAGTTCCTTGAACTGCATGAAGATACCTCTGAAGCCAAATTAGCAAAAAGAGATCTGCTTCGGAATCAGCTTAGCAACCTTCGACTAGAAGAAGGAGAGTCAGTGGAACAACTTCACGCTAAGCTTTAGGAGCTAATAACAGAACTCAACAATCTCGGAGAATCGATAAACAATCAGGATGTGCAAATGTACGCATTGAACGCCTTCCCGAGAACCCCTAACTGGATTTCAATAATCGGCACCTACTATTTCTCTAAGGACCTTGTGGTAAGTACCTTAGAGAAACTTTTTTCCACTTTAGAACTTCACGAATCCAGATGTGTAGGAAAAAGAAAAATGGACAACATTGCCCTAGGCACGAGAAAAATCCAACATGAAGAAGATTTTTTAAAAAATATTGAAAACGCAACATATATGGTAAGAAAGTTGTCCATATATTTTAAAACTAAAAAATTTAATAAGGTGTAGGGTAAGAATCAAAGGAAGATCCGTTGTTACAACTGCAATGAAGAAGGACATGTGAAGGAAAATTGTCTCAGAGTGAAGAACAAAGGAAAAGGAGCACCAAAGACAAAAGCACACAATCTAAAGACGACATGGGACGAGTCTTCATCGAAAGACTCAAATCTCGAGGAACACGTTGGACTTGCTCTGATGGCTTCATATCAAGAAGATGAGAGCATCGATGAAGGGGGAGCCACCATAGAGGACAATAGCGACGAAGGGAGCGAGAACTTTAGACTTCAAAAGTGATATGGTAAGTGAGATATGTTTTCTACCTCCTGATCAACTTTACTCAGGAATAAAAATCATGTTGAAATCTATTTGTAAAATAAAAAATAAAAATATAGAACTGAAAAAATAATTATCATTTTCTTGCCCACTAGAAATGTATGACAAGTTAAAATTTAAAAATGAAAATTTGAAAAATAACTATTTATGTTCAAGATATTCACAAAACTCAAAATTTAAATATAATGGAAAATTTAGTTGGTATTATAGATTTCATAGGGGCTAAATTATAAAAATTCCCAAATCATATGTTTCATCTAAGTTTTTAATAAACCTTGTTGGTAAAAATTTATATTGGGTTCCTAAATATATTTTAAACTATTGATTTTCTTTTGAGTAAATTAATTTTGGCAATTAATGCTTTATCTTTTTACTTTTTTATAACTACTTGTGGGAAAATTAGTATAAAATTTTTTTTTGTTGTTAAACAGTGTTCTATCTACAAAAATATTCTCAAAATTTTTTTATTATGATTTTTGGTTCGAAATCATGGTTTTAAATGTTAAAAATACTTTAAAATTAATTTCATCAAATCCAAATTTTCTAGATATGTTCTAAAACCTTGAGAAAATATTTTTTAAATTGTCAAACTAAAATTCAAAATTGATTTTCAAAAATGTTAGAAAACTTTGATAATTTTCTAGAAACTATTTATTGTTTTCCCTTAACATTTTAAGTTTTCGATGTGATCAAAAGGGAAGAAGTAGTGTTAAGTTAAGGGGTAGACTCTAATTTCATTTTTTTAGCGCTTACATTGTTATATATTTATTCATATTTTTTGTATTTGTGTACCCTAACTTAACTCGGGTTGATGTACATCAAAAAGGAGAAGATTATAAGTACCCCATATTGATTTGGATGTGGTTAACCGATTTAAGTTAGGTCCTGGTATTTTTAATCCTTGTGTCTAAATGTATAGGAATTTAAGAGAGTAGAAAGTCGAACGAAAGACGCAGCGGTCGAGAAGGATGGCATAGAAAGGGAGTCGATGGACTTGGTGCATCCGAGGGACGCGGAGCTCTATGGAAGAGTACGCCGGTAGAGCGAGGACGCTCGCGGCGGATGAGGGACAAGAAGCCGGGAGGAAGGACGCTCGAAGGGCGAAAGGTCAGAGTCGGGTTCGGGTGAGCCTAACTCCGGTTAGCTAGAAATCACCCAAGAAGACAACGGAAGTCATGCAGGAGAGTGGTCAGCGGTTGCTTACCATACCTGTACTTAGGCCCCCGTAAGCTTATAGACACCTGGGTTCTACGGCGCCCCTGTGCTAACAGGCGCCCGAGAGGCTATGTTTAGCCGTTTGTGAATGTTGCTCTCTAGATAAGCATCAGGTCACGTGTCAGGCGCCCAAGAGCTCTCTGGCGCCTTATAAGTGTCACGCTGACAAATGGATAACTCTGGCTGGGACTATAAATAGACCCCTAAAGCTCAGTTTCATTCATTCCAAACATTAGCAAACGAGTTTAGTGTAATCCTTCTTTCTTTTTCTGAGCTTTTCATGTTAAAATACGAAAACTCAGAGGGCTAAAAGGTAAAAAGGGGAAAATTAAGGGCTTATATTTCATTAGAGGGAAGTGTGGGGGCTTTAATGCAAAAAAAACACCCTCTTATAAACTCTCCTTTTCCCTGCGCCCGCAGCCAACACCCGAGCACTTTTTCCCTATTCTCCCTCGTGAGCCCTAGATCGCATCCAAGCCGATCCTTTTCTTCTCCCTTTCTGCGAACCCTGTTGGAGCAATCGGCCCCAAGATGGTCCGGAGTGACCATAGGTTTTGATGTTTGGGCAAAGGGTTTAAGTTAGGTTTTCTCTTGTGTACTTATATGTGTATGTTGAGTGTGCAGGTTGTACAGGTTACACATATGGACTTGACTAGACGGCCTTGGTACGGTGAAGGATGGCATGGAGGCAAGCTGGAGGCTTGTGTGCGCATCCGAGAGACCTTGGAGAGCAGGGACGATGAGATGATCGGCACGGACTTCGAGGCATGCGTGAAGGATGACATGGAGGCAAGCTAAAGGCTTGCGTGCATCCGAGGGACGGGAGCCGAAGATGAAGAGGGCGCGAAAGCAACAGTCGAGGCTGCAGAGGAGGAGTCAGTCGAGTCGTGAGGGTCGAGTGCTGTGTGAATGTACTCGGGAAGGGATTTAGCTAGGGACCAGTCGACTGCCCTGGGGGCAGTCGACTGGTAGGTGGCCGGTGAGCTGGCAAATTCGAACGTTGGGAGTGTCAACGGTCGAATTTGGTTGGCACCAGTCGACTGCCCTGGGGGCAGTCGACTGGTAGCGAGAAATTAGCCCCGAGTCCTATTTGAAGAGGACTTCGTGGTGGCTGAGTTTCTTGATGAAACTCACTTGGGAAAAGTGTGTTAGTAGTCTATTGTGTTCACAAAGCGTCCAAAGTATTGTGGCGAGGTTTCTCCACCTACAAGGAGCGACACGTGATAGCCGGAGGTTATCCGGGGAGTGATCCACCGACGGATTGTTGGATTAGTCACCCGGCCGGGGTGGATAGCAACTAAATACGGTTTGTTAGCATTGTATTTATTGTTTTATTTGTATTTCCGTTGCGCTAACAATCTTGTAGGAAGAAGGGGTTCGAAAAATCGCTATTCACCTGTTAGTGATATGAGATAAGTGTCCTAAGGCAATCGCCTTATGATTGTAAACATTTATTTTAATAAATGATAATTCACTATTTGAGTATACATGTTTGTGTATTTGATTGGGATCTTAAACTCATCTACTGAATGTCCGCAATACAATTCACAGCATAAGAGAATTTGTGATAGGATCACAACTAGTGATTATCTCTACATGTGCAATTGTGAAGTATTGAAAATATCCCTAGTCGATGAATTGATAAAAACGGACACTATCAATTCTGTTGAGACTAGCATGAGTTATTCTCTAATCAGCTGATTCTCACTGGCTGGTGACATTGGGATGTCCGGAGATAAACATGGATGCTAGTTAAGGGAACTAGTTCATTGGAGTGACTAGCTGTAAAACTTCATATGGTAGTCTACATATAGATATGTCAATGAAGTTCTTACTGCAGCTTAAGTGCGATGTTCCTTTGACTTGCGGTGTTCAAGTCATCTTGGTCATGGAGACTTATACTTTAACATCTTAAGCAAGCATCTCCAAGGAGGTGTGGACCCAGGATGGTTGGGTATAAGCCGAAGTGCCCGAAGATGTTTGAACAGCCTACAAAGGATTCACCACTCCTTGCGAGGAGATGTATACTTAGGCCTATCGTCGGATTGTTACTCAAAGCCTCTGGCCAGAGCATGTCATGTTTAGAGTATGAGTCTCTTAAATACATGAGAGTAATTAGAAATCCAAAGGACAAGAAAGACACTACTTGGGCTAGGTGTGACGTAGTCAGTCTAGTGGGGACTGACACAAACAGACCATGTCCTGAACCAAGTGGGTATAAGATGGTGAAGGGAATGGGGCATGATTCATTAGAGCTGCTGAAGGGTTTCAGAATTATTTCTGAGGTCAACCGTTGATCTTTCAATTAATTGGGGGTCATGATGTACTACTAGGTGCCACTCATGATCGTTCTATAATTGGTTGATTATAGACGGCCAATATAAATCGAAAGCCTATTTAGTCACACGCACTACGAGTAATCCGAGGGATTTAAAACGAGTTGAAAATTGGATTTTCCGATCAAGAGAAATATGTTGAATCTGAATTTGTCAGAGGCGCATCGGAAGCTTAAAATGACTAAGTCTTTTGAAGGCTTATTGGGCGAATTAAATGAGTTTAATTCGCGAGGAGAAGGGCTTGGTGTGGCCGGCCAAAGAGGGTGCCCACCCTCTTTGGTTTGGCCGGCCACCACATGGAGGGAAACCAATTTATTTGGTTTAAATTATAAAATAAATCAAATGCGATTTGTTTTATAAAATTATGGATAAATAAATTGATATAAAGAGATTTATATAAAGAAATTTATTCTTTTATGGAAATTAAAATGAACCATGGATCGGTTTATTTTAATTTTATAAAATCAATTATGAATTGATTTTTCCATGATAAGAAAAATTTATAAATTTCTTGTAAATTTTATTCCATAATAAAAGGAGAGATGTATTTGTTTTATTATAAAGTTAGTCATAATAAAACTTGGCATAAACGGAATAATTCATAAGAAAATTTATAGGATAAATTTCTTATGAAAAATTCCGTTAAAGGGGAGACTTGGCAAGGGAGAGACTACTATATAAAGGAACCAAGGCTAGGCTTGAATTCCTCAATCAAGAGAGTAATCAAGAGATTAACTCTCTCCCTCTCTCTCTCTAACTCTCTCTCTCTCTAGGGCCGGCGCCCTTTCTCTCTCTAGGGCCGGCTCTCTCTCCTCCCCTAGGGCCGGCGCATGCACCTAGGGTGCCCGTGAGTTTCCTCCACCAAGTTCGTGCCGAAGAAGAAGAAGCGGATCATGACTCCTTCCTTCCTTTCCCGGAATTTTGATTCCGTTACTTGGTGGTTAGTTTCCATCCTTCTCTCTTGATTTTCTAGTTGTGTCTTTGGAGAATCTAGTAGTTCTCGTCGACACAAAACTCGTGGCTTTGCGAAGTCATCCCGAAGAGAACTCGGCGTGGACGCGAATAGAGGCGGAGCTTCCAAGGGACGCTACGGTTGGATCTCGTCCCTTACTTCGAGTTACGCGAGGTACTAAGTAAATTAGTTTACTTTTCTGCAAAAGTTTTAATTTATGATCATGTCCACACATCATAAGGTCGCATGCTAGATACGTGGTTAAAATAATTTGAGAAATTATTATGCTAATTCTTCCGCTGCACGTAAATATTTTAAAATTTACGAACCCGTATCCTTGTCAACATGCACCCGGTCCCAATAGTGGTATCAGAGCTGGTTAGTGTTCGACATAATCATATAATTGTTTTGCGGAAAACTTTGTCATGATCTCAATTTTGGAAAAATTTTCAATTATGGAAACTTTTCAATTATTATAAATTTTAGATTTAGGAATTTCAATGTTTGGAAATCCTCATGAAATTTCGCAAACGTTTGAATTATCCTAGTTTCTGAAATTTTATGATAATTGTGACATCTTCCCATCTTTGGAAACTTTCCAATTTTGGAAATTTTCTATTTTAGAAATTTTTCAATTTTGGAAATATGTAAGTTTTCTTTGTACCAGAAACTTACAATTACTCTGAAAACCTATTATGAAATCTCACAATTTTGGGCACTTTCTTTCTAAAAAGTCTAGACAAATTTATGGACAATTAATTGACAATTAAATTTGAATTGATTTTTAAATTATCAACAAAATTCTTTATTTTGGATTGAGCCTCGGGGAGCCGTCCAATTTAAAGTTAGTTGTTGTAATTTAATTTCCCAATTTTAAATGAAATTGTCATGTTTAATTTGGTTACGCTTCCGAAGCGGACCAAATTGAATTTACGACAAATTTCTTTTCTTTGGGTATCTGAGCCTCGGGGAGCCACCCTTAGAAAATAATTTGTTGTAATTAATTAAATCCAAGAATAAAATATGATTTAAGAGGTGATGCTCTTACATATTGTTGTCTCCAAAATTAATTAGGAAAATGGTTTCCTATAGAGTTTTCTTAAAAGAGATTTTCATGAAAATAATATGTAGTTGAATTAAGAGAATTGTCTCTTAATTTAATAAGATTTGATTTAGAGAAATCAAAGTCTTAAACATATTATTTTCGAAATTGATTATGACAATTTAGGAAATTATTTCCCAAAACAATTCCTTTAATAAAGTGTGAAATTAGAATTAAGAAATCCGGTTCCTAATTCAATTAATGAGACTTGATAAATTAAGTCACATACATACTTTATTAAGGAAATAGTTAGTCATGACATAATTATATGTCATGAATGTGCTTAGAAAAGAAAGAATGAGACCCAAAACCCCTTACAAAATATTAAGGCCAACACCTTCCATTAATATGGTTAGAATCGGAGTTTTGTTTCTCGTTTGGGTTGATGGACACATCCATGCCCAACTTGAACCTCAACATGTTCAAACCATGGAATTAGTTTATGATTAATATAGTTGGAGTCAGAGGTCAATCCTTAGTTATGGTTGTTGGACACATCCAAGCCTGACTAAACGGTTGAATGAGCTCCAACCATATTAAAACTATTTCTTGATTAATGGGTCAGCCTTAAGCTTGGAGCATCGATTTGTTGTGCCACAGCCAAGGTCGATGTAAAGAGAGGTGCAATTGGGTGCTATGTATAATGTTGCATACTTGTTAATGAGTTAACAACCCAATGATTTATGCAAATATTCAATTAGTTGATAGCATAAAGTGATAGTTACATATATGTGATATGTAATCGGTATAATTACCTACCTTCATAGCTAAGAATAACTTGATGGCCACAGCCATGGTGGTTCTTATCTATGGTTGGATATCAACCTATTTGGAGATGTTCCTACGTTCTCCCGAATTGATAAAAAGGGTTATTCAATTTGAAAAATAAATAGGATTTTTATTAATGTATGTTGATACATTCTTTAATCATTCTTCTCGCATAAGCTCAATTTGTATTTCTAGGATAATCACTCGATCATGTATTCTCTAAATTTGCGTTCCATTTTGGACACCAATAAACTGACTGGACTGAACTTCATGGACTGGCTTCGAAACCTGAGGATAGTCCTAAAGGCAGAGAAGCTTGCTTATGTCCTTGAAGATCAACTTCCTAGCCGTCCTCCAGAAAATGCAACTCCAGACCAGTTAGTGGCCTATCAGAAACATATGACCGATTCTGAACTTGCAAGTTGCATCATGCTAGCCTCTATGATACCTGAGCTGCAAAAGCAGCATGAGCATATGGATGCTTATACCATCATCTTCCATCTTCATGAGTTGTTTGAAGAGCATGCGAGATTCGAAAGGTTCGAAATCTCCAGACTCCTCTTCACCTCTAAGATGCAGGAAGGCACTTCTGCCTCGCAGTTTGTGTTAAAGATGTTGGGGTACATTGAGCGACTGAGCACACTCGGTTTTGCAATGGATCATGAACTAAGTATTGACTTAATTCTGAATTGTTTGCCCAAAAGTTATTCACAATTTGTGATGAACTATCGGATGAACAAACTAGAGACCACCATTCCTGAGTTGCTCAACCTGCTGAAGACTGTGGAGCCTTCTGTAAAGCCGGATCAAAAGACGGTACTGTTAGTTGGTTCCTCGAAGAAAGGTTCTAAGAGGAAGGCCAAAGAACAGAATAAAGGGAAGAAGAAAAAGGCCAAAAAGACTGAAAAGAAACCAAAAGGAACTTGCCATCATTGTGGCAAGGAGGGTCACTGGCGAAGAAACTGCAAGGTTTATCTTGAGTCCTTGAAGAATAAGGCATCCGATGCCCCATCCTCTTCAGGTATCTTCGTTATTGAATGTCACTCTATTTCCTCAAATACCTGGGTACTTGATACTGGGTGTAGCTCACATATATGTAATGACATACAGGGGCTAAGGAATAGAAGAAGACTCGTCAAAGGAGAAGCGAATTTGCGAGTTGGAAATGGAGCAAAGATTGCTGCTGTTGCCATCGGAACATATTTGCTAAAGCTCCCCACTGGACGTGTCTTAGAATTGGATAATTGTTATTTTGTTCCTTCGTTAATAAAGAACATTGTATCTATTTCATGTTTGAATGAAAAGGGTTATCATTTAACTTTTAGTAACAATTGTTGTTACATAACTTTAAATGGCGTTCTTTATGGGAATGGAACTTTGTGCAATGGTATCTACACGTTAGATTTATCCGTTGACGTTTTCAATATCGAAGTTAGCAACAAACGTGCTCGAATAGATAATCGAATAGACTCCTACACTTGGCATTGCCGTCTTGGCCATGTAAGTAAGAAACGCATGACCGAATTACACCGATGTGGAATTCTGGAATCATTTGAACCCGGTTCATTTGATACATGCGAATCATGCTTAAAAGGCAAGATGACCAAATTACCCTTTTCTGGAAAAGGTAATCCAGTGGGAGAATTGCTTGGTCTAATACATACTGATGTATGTGGACCAATGTCAACTCTTGCACAAGGAGGCTATAGCTACTTCATCACCTTTATCGATGATCACTCACGATTCGGTATGTT
>JAGFNQ010000479.1:48627-139827 GCA_024364735.1 Boesenbergia rotunda
CCCGTATTGACCGGGTCAAGACCTCATCAGTTGGCTTCGAGGGGAGCTGCTTCGGTAGTTGGCACTGGGGGCGCCCGGAGCGCTGGGGGCGCCCGGGAGTTGAGCTGTCGAAGCCTGCTCTTGTTTTATGTGTTTTGTGTTCACCTTGGGGGCGCTCGGGACACTCCGGGCGCCCTGGTCAGCTGTTGCCTCATTCCTTTGAGGCTCTCTGAGCTGCAGACACTCGTTCCTTCGGTCCTGCATCCAGGGTTAGTCCAAAACACCATAAAACAATAAATTATTAGTTTATATAGCCTTAGCTGTCTTGGTTCTGACTTTGGGCCTCCAAAATGGAGACCTAGGTCGAACCGACGTCTACTGTTCCCTCGACGGGGAGCACGTCCTCACCTACTCCTCTCGGGAGAATTTACCTGATGCCAACCGTTCCTCTGGTTGGACTTTTGCCTGACGGTCCTTTGCCAGGTCTTAGATGCTGAGTTGTCCTTCGCCCGGTGCCTAGCATTCCTTCGCTAGGGCTTCTGTCCCAGGCTACCCTTCGCCTGGCGCCTAGCAGTCCTTCGCTAGGGCTTCTTACCCTGGCATTCCTTCGCCAGTGCCTAGCATTCCTTCGCTAGGGCTTTTTACCCTGGCATTCCTTCGCCAGTGCCTAGCAGTCCTTCGCTAAGGCTTTTTATCCTGCACACTAGAATAACATTTTAGACAAGTAAGACTTAACTTTTGAACCCTGTTGCCATTATCAAAACACAGGTTTGACTTGGGTGCCTTCTGCACCAACAATCTCCCCCTTTTTGATTTATGGCAACCCTAGTTCAAAAAGTTAAGTTTAATCAAAACATTTAAAAACATTTTGTTCCCTCCCCCTGGAAGGACTCTCCCCCTAGATTTTTCAAAAATTCGTGGGATTCAAAAAAAATTTACTTAGAATTTTTCAACAGAATGATTTTTGTACTTTTGAAAACTTAAGTTTAGGTACTTGGAAATCTTTTGACAACTTATTTTTTAAAAGTACATTGAAGTTTTTTGGAAGCATTAGGTTAGAGTACTTAGAAAAATTTTGAAGCCTTAAAGTTTTAAAGTACTCAAAAGTTTTTGAAAGCTTTAACTTAAGTACTTAGTTAGAAAAAACTTAAGTACTTAGAAAATTTTGAAAAGCTTAAGTACTTAGAATATTGAAAAGCTTTAAGTACTTACAGAATTTTGAAAGCTTA
The DNA here is from genome assembly GCA_024364735.1 of Boesenbergia rotunda. NCBI lineage: Eukaryota > Viridiplantae > Streptophyta > Magnoliopsida > Zingiberales > Zingiberaceae > Boesenbergia > Boesenbergia rotunda. The sequence goes on from JAGFNQ010000479.1 coordinate 49,836, forward strand.
AGTACTTAGAATATTTTGAAAGCTTAAGTACTTTAGAATATTTTGAAAGCTTAAGTACTTAGAATATTTTGAAAAGCTTAAGTATTTGAAAAGCTTAGTTAAGTACTTTTTGAATAAAGGATAGATTTTGAAATTTTGAGAGAGGGAAAAAAATTTAAGACACAAAAATTTTTAAATAGCAAATTTTAAATTCTCTCTTAAAAAAAATTTAAGACCCAAAAAAATTTTTAAATAGAAAATTTTAAATTCTCTCCTTTCTTATCTCTCCCCCTTTGCCATATATCAAAACAGATAAAAATAGCAGAAAAATTGCTTAAAGGGAATATTTTCATAAAGGAAAAAATTTTGCTGTACTGAATCAATTCATGATAAGACTTAAACCAAATCAGCTAATTTTCTCTTGTAGGGACCTGTCTAACCCAATTAGCTACTCACTAACTATTATAAGCAGTAGTTTTTGCTAGGGTTAGTCAAGTTAAGTGTTTCTGTTCAAGTTAGATTTTCTAAACTTGACACTTAACTTGATTGCTGTGTAAGTTGTATTTAGTGCCCCAATTACTGCAGATGCACTGACTTAAAGCATCTTGAATTAAGGCAAAGACCTAAACATCTCAACTCTTTCTAGGTTATCAATCAAAAGTACCCTAATGTGCTTGTGAGATGCTGGCTTCTAAATCTATAGGTGCATGCAGTTCTAGGGTTAGGGCCTAGGCTAAGTCCATTTACGAAAAAGCCCTAGTTTTGAAAGGGGGTGGTTTTGAAATAAAACTAAGTTAAAAAAATTGATTTTAAAACCAATAATTTTTCAAAATTCTTTTAGAAACTGATTTTTAAATTAAATAAAGCAAAAAAAATCAAAAGTAGAGTTAATCTATTCTACAGAGCACAATCCTAAATCAGATACTCAAATTAAGTAAGTAGTCGAACAGAATAGGTTAACTAGTCAAACCGAGGTATAGTAGTGTCAAACATAAGTCATGTTTTGGTTACTTAGTACAATGCAAAAATAGACTAGCTATGAAGAAGGCCCAAGGTGGTCAGATGGGCCGGGTTGCCATGAATCGAATTGTGCCATCATCTCAAAGTATCGTGCCTCAGCCACTTCTCGATCGACTCTGCGAGCGTCCATCTGCTCGATGTGATAGGCCTCGACCTCCTCTCGGAGACTGTGGATCTCCGTCTGTATCTGTGTGAGGCGCTGGTCGAGGGTCGGTGGTGGAGGCTCGTCTATGTGTGCTCGCGCTGCTGCTGCCAGATCCCCGACATCGACCTCAACCTCCTCGTCTGAGTCGATCGGGGCCCCGGCCTGCTGTCGTCTCCAACTCAGAACCCCGGTGGCCGATACCTCTAGACCTGCTAACGAGAAGTTCCTAAATCCTATTTCATCAAAGTCGGTCATCGCGGTTATTTCACCCACGGTTATGTCACGACCGTGGTGATGAAGGAGAGAGGTGATGATGTGGCAGAATGGAGTGCGCACTCGTCCCTGGGTCGTAACACTAGACGCATGCAAAATAGTATGAAACATGTGTAGTCCAATGTCTATGTCAAGGTGATGGACTAGGGCATACAGAAGGAAGGCATGAAAGGGTCGCATGGTCCCAAAATCTCTAGAGGAGAGTGGTAAGATACAGCGGACCAGGACTCTGTACAGGGCATAGTCCTGTGCCTGAAGATCAACGGCTTGGAATCGTCTATTTGCGGGGAGTGCTTCCCTATAAAAATAGGAGTGGATGGTGTCTAAGGTAATGTGAGAGTAGGGAGGATCAAATGGAGGAGTCCTAGGTGGATAGCAGCAAAATGTGGACTGAGAGGGTCGTAGTCCAAGGAATCGGTTGAGCAAAGTAGGGGTGATAGACAGAGGTATTCCTTGAACAGTAGTGTTAAACATAAGATTATCTTGTCGAACTATGTTATTGTAAAATTCTGTACATAAGGATTCATTAATGGTATAAGTGCAGAAGACAAGATTATCTAATTGATAGAAGTTTATAATATTCATGGCTACGGGGCATGATTGTGTAAAGAAATGTCTATTAAGATAGCTTGTCTCAATAGGCTTGTAAATGGTTTGAGCAAACTTATTACATAATTCTAGGGTAGGGAATCTAGGGTCAGGACTTGGTTCGGCACCGGGGTTGGCCGGGTTTGGTCGACGTCTTCTAAGAGAAGGAATTTAAAAGAAGTATGAAGATATTGCATTAAAATAAAAAATTAATTTAAATGCAATAAGGAAATTATACCGGGCAGCTCGGGGAGGCATGGTTGAGGACGAGAGCTTGCAAGGTCTCTTGATCTTCTTTGTAGGAAGGAAGTATGGAAGGAAGAAGTTTTTGGTGTGGGAAGAAGAGAGATTCGGATGCCCTTATATAGGCATTTCAATGGGGGGGCCCGGGAGCTCCCGGGCGCCCGGGTCAGTGGTTTCTGCCTTTGGCAGAGACTGCACCTGGATGGGGGCGCCCGGAGTGCTCCGGGCGCCCGGGTCAGGGCGTGTTTGCAGCTTTTGCTGCATTGGCTGTGATGGGGGCGCCCGCATGGTTCCGGGCGCCCTGGTCAAGGGTCAGATTCAACTTTTCGCCTCGAGAGAGGGAAAAGGCATGGTGGGGGCGCCCGCGTGGTTCCGGGCGCCCGGGACTGTATAGGAAAAGACAAGTTTTATGTCTTGTCATCGTTTGACCATGGTTTAATCGGTTTGACCATGGTTTAATTGGTTTGAACATGGTTTGAATTGAATTGACTGCGATTTTGACAATGTTGACCATGGTTTGACCGTGTTGACCATGGTTTGACCGTGGTCTGAATTACAGGATTAACTTATAATATAGGCATTAAAGAATTTTCAATTGAGTCTTAATCTTACTGTCTCACCCAATTCTAGGGTTTTCAATCACGTTAACCTTATAGGTTTTGTGAGACAGGTTTTGATAAGTAAAATTTATTTTGAAAAAGTTAATTTTTATTTAGAAATCTTAAGTTAATTTTTGAAAACAGTTAAGTTTATTTTGAAAGAAAATGTTTGAGTCTATACTTAACTGAAAATTGTGTTAGATTTGAATTTAACAGAAAGTAATTTGAATTTGAAATTCAAAAATTGGCTTTCAGGTCTTGGCGAGGCACTAGGCCTTCTTTGGCCGTAGCCTTATTGGATCATCAACCCTTTCCTTGACAAAGCCGTTTAATGAAGTTTCATTTTCAAAATTAATCTTTGAAAAATTCTGGTCTAACTAGTTTGAGTTTTGGATCGGTAGCTTCGGCTAGTTTCACCAGTCTAAAGAGACCAAGTATACTTGATCTTATTAGAATTGGTTTCCCTAACGTACTATCATCTCACCTCCACCCAATACTATGTTGTCAACTTTCAGTTATGTTTGTTTAGTCCTTATACTAACTATTTCTAAGCATGGTAAATTACAGAAATTTAAATAAACAATCAAGCATGCAATTTGCAATCAAGAATTAAAGTTTATCTAATAATAAATATAGTTTTCAGTTTGGCTCCCCCTGGACTAAAGCAACGATGATGGTTAGGCAAGATGTGAATCTTGTCCTTGGGGATCCAATACTGATTTGATCCAGTTTGTTGGTTCAGGCATAGTTTGGGTACCCATGCCTGAACTTTACTTCTGGACTGATTCAGTATAGCAAAGTAGGATCTTTGTCGGGATTTGGTTCTATAGTCAAGTCCGGATCGATTTAGAACGGACTTTTGTTTTCCAAGAATCATGTCAAGATTCTTGGAACCAGAAGTGAATCGTTCTAATGCAGCTCTAAGATCCTTAACCTGAGTTTTTAGGGAGGAGTTCTCCTTCTCAAGTTTTTCAACTTGAGTAGGAGTTCCTTCTTGAACTTTCTTGGTTAAGGATTTAGAGTCAGCTCCCTCTTTCAGGAGTTTTGCTTCCTGTCGGAGGGATTCGACTCGGAGTTTGGCTTTCACCAAATCTCGGGAAAGATAAGAAATAAGATCATTTAATTGACTTCTATTGAAACTACTTACCTTGATTTCGCCGTCTTCTGAAAAGGTTAGTCTGCCGTCGTCCTCTTCTGATTCTGACTCGGTCTCGACTTCTTCTGAGGGGGTCAGGGCTAGTAGGTTTGATTGGGGTGCTTCTTCTTCTTCTTCTTCTGAGGAAGATTCGTCCCAGGTTGCTTGGAGTGCTTTCTTTCTTCTTGTCTTCTTGGTCTCCTTCAGGTTTGGACACTCTGTCTTGTAGTGGCCCTTCTTCTTGCACTCGTAGCAAGTCACGTTGGGCTTGTTTTTGTCGTTTGTGGGTTCAGCTGGTTCGTCCTTTCTTCGGTTAGCCTTCCTTCTGTTGGTTTGGTTCTTCAATTCTTTATAGTATCTTCGGGTCAGTCGGACCAGCTTAGGTCGATCTCCTTCTTCGTCTTCTGAGTCTGAGTCTGAGTCTGAGTCTGAGTTAGACTTGGGTTTAGGTTGTGGCTTTTTCTTTGTTGTCCTTCTAGTTTTTTCTGCAACAAAGGCAATACCTTTCTCGGCCATATTGCAGTTAGTCTATTCATGAAGTTCTAATTTAGAAAATAATTCGTCTAGTTTAATTTTTGAGAGATCCCTTGAAACCTTGTATGCATCTACCATAGATGCCCATAAGGTGTTTCTAGGGAAAGCATTTAAAGCATACCTTATTAGGTCACGGTTTTCGACCTTGTGACCTATAGCGTGAAGACCGTTCATCAATTCTTGGATTCGTGCGTGAAGCTGGGCTGCTGTTTCGTTGTCGGCCATCTTGATGGTATATAATTTGTTCAGGAGCAGATCTCTCTTACTGATCCGAGTGTCTGATGTTCCTTCGTGCAGCTCGATCAATTTTGCCCACAGCTCCTTAGCACTATTGAAGGGGCCCACCCGGTTCAGCTCCTCTTTTGTTAAGCCACATTGAAGGGTCTGAGTTGCCTTTGCATCTGCTTCGATTCTTCGTTTCAGAGTGGTGTCCCACTCCGTGTAGCTTTGAGGAACTCCTTCAGCATTTGTGGGAATTTTCAGTCCGGACTAGATGATAATCCACATGTCCACCTGAGTTTTCAGGTGGACCTCCATTCGACTTTTCCAGTAGGAAAAGTCTTCTCCACTGAAAAGTGGAGGTCTGGCAGTCTGAATCCTTCTTGCATGGCCATTTAATCTGAAAAAAATAACTAAAAAATTTTTTCCAAGATTTGGTCTTGGATTAGTAGTGCGGGATAAGGAAATAAAATATCAAGGGGTGTTGCACCAACCTCGATTAACGAGAAAAGATTCGAACGAAAAATATGTTAGAATAAATTCGAACGAAAAAAATATTAGAATAAATCCGAAAAAATTTTCAAACTGGTGGTTGAACCAAATTTGAACTTCCCCGCTATGATACCACTTGTTGGATCGAGAGAACCGATAGAGGGAGGGTGAATATCGGAAAGCGTTCGGATTTAAAATAGAGAATTTGCACAGCGGAAGATAAAAACAAAACACGCAAACACGGTGATTTTTACTTGGTTCGGAGCCTAGGTCGACTCCTACTCCAAGGCCCACGGTCGTTGTCCGTTTTCGACGGGCAATTCTATAAGTTCGCAAAATGGTTTACAAATCAATATTACAATTGCAGTATCGTAAACACAAAATTAAAAGATCGCTCTTTTGTTACCGACGTCTGAGGTAGATTGACTTTTCGGAGCGGAGGGACGTCATCGGCTCGAGTTGGGAGGTTTCCGGAGCAAAGCGCGGGAGCAGAAGAGCGTCGAAGCATTGAATGGAATTGTTGTGTTGAGCCTTGGGGTCGAGGGCCCTTTATATAGGGCCTGGGGGCGCCCGGAATGTCGGGGGCGCCCCCCACGTGTCGGTTGATCCGGGTTTTTCTCGGTCAGCGTCTGATCTCTTCGAATTCGGGATCAGCTTTGACCGGGGCGCCCATATTGATCGGGTCAAGACCTCATCAGTTGGCTTCGAGGGGAGCTGCTTCGGTAGTTGGCACTGGGGGCGCCCGGAGCGCTGGGGGCGCCCGGGAGTTGAGCTGTCGAAGCCTGCTCTTGTTTTATGTGTTTTGTGTTCACCTTGGGGGCGCCCGGCACACTCCGGGCGCCCTGGTCAGCTGTTGCCTCATTCCTTTGAGGCTCTCTGAGCTGCAGACACTTGTTCCTTCGGTCCTGCATCCAGGGTTAGTCCAAAACACCATAAAACAATAAATTATTAGTTTATACAGCCTTAGCTGTCTTGGTTCTGACTTTGGGCCTCCAAAATGGAGCCCTAGGTCGAACCGACGCCTACTGTTCCCTCGACAGGGAACGCATCCTCACCTACTCCTCTCGGGAGAATTTACCTTATGCCAACCGTTCCTCTAGTTGGACTTTTGCCTGGCGGTCCTTTGCCAGGTCTTAGATGCCGAGCTGTCCTTCGCCCGGTGCCTAGCATTCCTTCGCTAGGGCTTCTGTCCCAGGCTGCCCTTCGCCTGGCGCCTAGCAATCCTTCGCTAGGGCTTCTTACCCTGGCATTCCTTCGCTAGTGCCTAGCATTCCTTCGCTAGGGCTTTTTACCCTGGCATTCATTCGCCAGTGCCTAGCAGTCCTTCACTAGGACTTTTTATCCTGCACACTAGAATAACATTTTAGATAACAAGTAAGACTTAACTTTTGAACCCTGTTGCCATTATCAAAACACAGGTTTGACTTGTGTGCCTTCTGCACCAACAAATAGGAGCACCAGAAGCTTAGGAAAGAAAATAGAGAGCTCATGGATTATATGTGAGCGATGTTAGCTTCTTTGCGTCTGCTCTTTGACTCAACTGATTAGCTTTTTTTAGGTGTGTTTAATTATAGCTTACTTTTTTTTATTTATCATACATGTATTGTTGGATGTATGTTTTTTTATTTACCTTTGCAAAATATATTTATTATGTTTATATATCCTAATATGTTCATTTAGTTTTTGTTTGAAGACTCTTGTGATATTTTATTTGTCTCTAACATTATCTACTATTTTATTCAGGTATCATTATAATTACATTATCTTTTTTTATTTGGTTTAGTATACCGTCATGTGTTCATTTTGTATTTAGTAGATATTTTAGTTTTTTTGTCTTTAGATTAATATTCGAGTTTATAAGTTATATATATTTTGATATGTGTGGATGGATATATATGTATTTGGATGTGTAGTTGTTTGGATGAATATGTAATTGTTTGGATATGAATATAATTGGATATTATGTGTAATTTTTTGGATGTGATTGTTTAGATATGAATATGTTTGTTTGGATGTGATTGTTTGTATACCATCGCTTATGATAGTTTTTCTTTATATATATAAATTGTACATATGATAATACTAAATACAAATATATCCTTCCATTTTTTTTTTGATTTCCGATGGAAATACATTTCCGTCGTTAAATATTGAATCTGTAAATGCGATATCTTCCAACAGAAATGCAAAAATTTCCGATAGAATTATAATTCCAATGGAACTATTCCTACGGAAATGCCAATTCCGTCGGAAAATATACCGATGGAAATCTAATTTTGTCAAAAATATACCAATGGAATTGGATTTCTATAGGTATATTTTTCGAAGGAATCATAATTCTATTATAAATTATACCGACGGTGCTAAATTTCCGTCGGTAGATTACCACTGACGGATTTTTTGCCAACTGAAAAATTCTGTTGGTATCTATGTTTACCGACAGAATATTTTGTCGATAATCCTGATTATTTTTGTAGTGGGTGATCATGGCTTTTATCTCCAACTACGGTGTGAAAATAGTGTTTGTAGATATAAGTAGCTCCGTTAACATTATCTTTAAGTTCTTTGACCAAATGTAGCTGGACGGGGAGGAAATTCATCCTATACATACTTCCTTGTATGGATTCACAAGGCATGAAGTGCTCAGTCAGATTTATCTCTCCCTTTTCTTATGGGAAGAACCACTAATGAAGACTTGGCATACGCGCTTCATGGTCGTGAACACAACCTCCGCTTATAACATCATACTTGGGAGGTTGGCGCTAAGTGCATTTTAGGCAGTAGTCTCCACTTTCTATATATAAAAAAAATCAATATTCTAGTGGAAAGTCGAGTCGGGGAGGTGAAAGAGGACCAGTCGGTGGCAAGAAAATGCTGTGTTGATATAATCATGACCAACTCGCATAAGGCTTAGCAGACTTAAGATTTTACAGTGCAAGTCATCCAAGAGGAGTCGGTACCTCGATTATAGAGGGCTCCCATGAAGACATGAAAATTCATCCCAACCTGTAAAATACGGCAATTCGAAAAATCCGGACCAGAAAATTTTTCGAAATTTTTCTGGGTTGAGTCTAGGGTTTATCAAATTCGGGAAAAAGGTTTAAGGTGAATTCTTAAACTATGGAGGGTTAAATTGCTTAATATTTAATCCTAAAGGTCTAAACTAAAAATGTATCCAAATATTTGAGGATTTGTTCGAGTTTTGGCTAAAGCTTAGGGGTTAAGAGGATAAACTTTCTAATCCTAGGGATGTGATGTGGATTACAAATAATTTGGTGGGTTAAATAGCTAAAACCCTTACTCTAAGGGTAGAATTAAAATTTCTAAAAGTTAGAGGACCTTTTTGTAAAAAGACCCCGCTCCCTTTAATTAAAAGCCTCGTCCAAGCCCTAGCCGCAGCCAAATCGCAGCCACTCGACCCTTTCCTCCCCTTCGCGTCTCCTCCCACCGCGTGACCTAGCCGCCGGAGCAGCCCACGCCACTCCTCTCCTCTCGATCTCTCTTCACGAATCGGCAACCAGTCTCCTTGTGCAGAATCGACGCCATATTTCCTCTCCATCGTCGAGCGTTGGCCGAGCTATTCCTTGCCTAGCGGGAATTTGAGCCAAGGATCAAGGAGCAACACCGACCACCTCGGGTAAGAGTTAGATGTGTTTAGATTTGGAAGGCTTACATGGTTATTGATCGCCTTTCGTTTCCCTTGTTGGTTTTCGTATCTCTTGTTGGTTTCGAATGGATGAGGGGCTGTTCTTACTAATTACGACCTTGGTTTTTGGATTTGGCCTTACGGTGTGTAGCTGAGATTTTTAGATTTGATAATTTGATTAGTTTTAGAGGTTGAAGATCTGCCCTGTGCTTTGTCTTACCTTGCTGTGAAGTAGTTTGGTTTCCCCTGTAATGCCGTGAGCTATCCTATTTGGGTACACCATTCTGTGTTGAATTCAGACAACTATTATGTTTGGATGAATTGTTGAGTTTGACTCAGGATTTGGACTATTATTTAGTATTGGATCTTGGAATGAAATTGTGTAGAGATAAGGTCTGGGAAGCAATTTATTTCTGTAATTTGTTCATGCGTGTGATCAGTGGGCTATTGGGATGATTTGAGCTGAGATCTGGATCGGAGTTGCTTTACAAGCAATTAGCTGAGGTATGGTGTGGATTTTCCAATAATGGTTGAGGATGATGTTATTAATTTGATCCATGGATGTTTGTTTAGTTTTCTTTTAGCTTCTATACTACGATTCAACTTTCGGAATCATATTGCAGGTTGTGAGTCCCTGTGTTGTTTTGTTTGGGATGATGGTCTTAGCTATAGAGTTTCATTTCTGTTCAAATTTGTCCTCTGCCATGGATTAGTATGCTTGGTTGATAATAGGATGCTTCTGGCAAGATCAGTGTTGTGGGGGAGAGATTGGTTGATGATTTTATGGAATGGAGCATTAGGGATAATTCAGATTGGTGTTTGGGTTGGTATATGATGATGGCTCGGATTTTTGATTCTCTTTCAGTTTTGGCAATTGATTCTGTTTGGGTTTTGGCTGTGGATTGAGTTTATGTTCAGGTGGTGTTTTCTTGTCTGGTAATACCTTGTAGTTGGATTAGAACAAATGGTGGGTTTAATATGGAATATGAAATTATATTGAACCGAGCCGTGATCGATTGAAATGTATGAAAGGGGATAATTAGGAACCTTTCATTAGAGATAACTAAATGGAAGGGGAACCATTAGCTTAAACCCTAGTTTGGTTTAGGGAATAATTAGCTAATCATTTTCTGCAAATAGCTAATTAAATACATCCGTTGATACAGGACATTGATCGCTTTTGGACTTCGGGAAGGGAGGTTCTCATTTGATACGGACTTCTACTCTTGGAGGCGGGTACCCTTTGACTTATCTTTTAGATATTGTCATATTGCTATGCATTGTCTGTTATAGATAGCAGTAAGTTTATACGCTATCCTGAGTTATTATGCCTGTCCTGGATACTTGTTAGCTAACCCTGAGTTATTATTCATATCCTGGATACTTGTTAGCTATCCCTGAGTTATTATTCACGTTCTGGATACTTATTAGTTATCCCTGAGTTATCATTCATGACCTGGATACTTGTTAGCTATCCCTGAGTTATTATTCATGTTCTGGATACTTGTTAGCTAACCCTGAGTTATTATTCATGTCCTGGATACTTGTTAGCTATCCCTGAGTTATTATTCACGTTCTGGATACTTATTAGTTATCCCTGAGTTATCATTCATGACCTGGATACTTGTTAGCTATCCCTGAGTTATTATTCATGTTCTGGATACTTGTTAGCTATCCCTGAGATATTATTCATGTTCTGGATACTTATTAGTTATCCCTGAGATATTATTCACGTTCTGGATACTTGTTAGTCATCCATGAGTTATTATTCATGACCTGGATACTTGTTAGCTATCCCTGAGATATTATTCATGTTCTGGATACTTATTAGTTATCCCTGAGTTATTATTCATGACCTGGATACTTGTTAGCTATCCCTGAGTTATTATTCATGTTCTGGATACTTATTAGTTATCCCTGAGTTATTATTCATGTCCTGGATACTTGTTAGCTATCCCTGAGTTATTATTCATATTCTGGATACTTATTAGTTATCCCTGAGTTATTATTCATGTCCTGGATACTTGTTAGCTATCCCTGAGTTATTATTCATGTTCTGGATACTTATTAGTTATCCCTGAGTTATTATTCATGTCCTGGATATTTGTTAGCTATCCCTGAGTTATTATTCATGTTCTGGATACTTATTAGTTATCCCTGAGTATATTGCCTGACCTGGATACTTGTTAATTATCCCTGAGTCATTATGTCTGAACTGGATACTTGTTAGTTATCCCTGAGTATATTGCCTGACCTGGATACTTGTTAATTATCCCTGAGTCATTATGTCTGAACTGGATACTTGTTAGTTATCCCTGAGTTATATTGCCTGACCTGGATACTTGTTAGTTATTCCTGAGTCATTATGTCTGTTCTGGATACTTGTTAGTTAGCCCCGAGTTATTATGTCTGAACTGGATACTTGTTAGTCATCCCTGAGTTATTATGCTGTTAGTTCCATACAGTATCAGGTAGTGTCATATCTAGATGTATGCTTAGAGATCGTGATGTATCTCCTGCCTTTGACCTTGAGGGATCTGTAGTTTTCAGCCAGTATACCTTGTAGGTTACCTGTATTTCCTGTTATAGGATTTCAGACTGAGACCTAGTATACTGAGGACTTGGGAGGGAGTTATGTGTATCTATCATACACCATCCTTGCATTGTTGCATGCCGGCGATCAGCGACTCCCTTGTGGTTGAGCCTAATCGTTTTCCGGCACATGATATGATATGCACACCCGGCCACTCATGGGTTAGTGGATACCGTAGCGTGTGTGCATTTGCTCTGTATTGCTCCGCTCAACCGCTCATGGGTAGTGGTTTTGGAGCGTGGTAGCAAGCAGGGATCCCTTCTCTTCCCATAGACCAGAGAAGATGAGAGAGATATCTCCCCCATATATATATGGGGCGGAGTGTTCACTCCACCAGCATCCTGTCCACTCGGTCACTCATGAGCAGTGATAGCAGGGTGCGTACAGTGTCACAGCTCTACCCACTCGCCCGACACAGTATCGCCTGTCTCGGTGGCTTGACTGGTGTTAGGGGGTGACCATGACATTGCATCATATGCATACGATGCATTGTGCACTTGATTGTGTTTGCTGCATTTATTTGCTGGACTTGATTGACATGCATGTACTGGATACCTGTATACCTTGGTTTATATGTTATACTTGTTCCATAGGGATTTATTTCACCCTCTGCAGGATAGATGGATTCTGGTATGTATTTTTATTCAGTATCTTCAGTATACCCTTTCTTCCTATTGTTCATATGAGGTTGTATCAGCATAGACTTCTATTGTTATTATAACATACTATGCATATCTACTGGGTATTCGCTGAGTTTATGGACTCACACCGTTGCCATATATTTTATTTCAGGTTGAGATACTTGGAGTCGCCAGAAGAGCCCAGCAGCCAGTCCCTACCCATCGCGTCGACATATTTTTGCCTTGTACTTGTAGTACACTTGTTTTATATTTCTGTTAGTGATTTGTATATGTCGTATGAGTGTCATGTGCCCTAAGGGGCTTTTGTATTGGTTGTTTCGTCGTAAGTCGGACCGGTCCACAGTCAGGTATGATTTATTTTGTGTTTGGTTAGGTTATGTCTTTATTTTGAGGCCTGAGGCCAAATTATTAAACTGCGTGTGTGTATGGATATTGTATGTATGTGTAAATTGTCCGCCGGACAGGGGAGGTGCTGTCCGATTTTCTATTGGACCAGCAACTCCTGGGTCTCGGGGCGTGACAATTTATTTACAGCTCAATTGGTACCAGGATTCAGGAACTTTAGTACTTAGCCTGGAGGTCTAGAGTTCGAATCCTGGGAAAGGCAAAAACCCACTGCCAGGGGTGGGAAGACCGTAGGGTCGCCGGCCTAGAGGGTTGCCTGCGGGGACCATAGAGGCGGGGCCGCTACATAGAAAGGCGCCTTTTTATATAGCGACACGGCCCCTCTAGCCCCCTCAGGCGGCTCTCTAGGCGGTGCCCTACGGTCTTCCCACCCCTGGCAGTGGGTTTTTTGCCTTCCCCAGGATTCGAACCCTTGACCTCCAGGACAAGTACAATAGTTCCTGAATCCTAGTACCAATTGAGCTGTAGCTCAATTGGTACCAGGATTCAGGAACTATTGTACTTGTCCTGGAGGTCAAGGGTTCGAATCCTGGGGAAGGCAAAAAAACCCACTGCCAGGGGTGGGAAGACCGTAGGGCACCGCCTAGAGAGCCGCCTGAGGGGGCTAGAGGGGCCGTGTCGCTATACAACCAGCCGGAAGGGACCACCTGAGTAGCTATAGACTTCCACTCCGAACTCAAATAATACTTGATTGCATGTCTATCACACAACCATGATGTTTTTGCCGGGTTAGCTAAGGAAGTCATAGGTGTATATCTGACTATGATTGCCCATAGGTTAAACAGGTATCTAGAGGTTTGATTGATTGGGCAGAAGAAATGAGGATTTTGACCCAAGCAAAAGTAGGTGATCCAAGTAGAAATCAACAAGTTAATGAAAGTTGGGCACATTCGAGAGGTGCAATTCCTAACTTGGCTAGACAATGTGGTATTGGTGTCCAAATCGGGAGGCAAGTGGAAGGTCTATATTGACTTATGAGACATCAACAAGGCCTATCCTAAGGATTATTATCCTATTTTTTGCATTAATCAACTGGTAGATTCCACTTTTAGTTGTGAGCTTATAGGTATGCAGGAAGCCTACCAGGCTATCATCAAATTTCCTAGGCTTTTGAAGATAAAAAAGGTCAGTTTCATCATCTCTATAGGGACCTTTTGTTATACTATCCTGTCGTTTGGCTTAAAAAATACAGGGGAAACTACCAACGGCTTATGGATTTAGTCTTCAAGCATCAAATCAGGAGGAACATCGAGGTGTATGTGGATGATATCCTAATTAAGACTGTTTGATCTGAGAATCTGATCTCGAATATTAAAGAAATGTGTCGTACTTTGAGGCAATATGAATTTAAGTTTAACACCAACAAATGTCTTTTACATTCAAGAATAGGAAATTTCTAGGATATATTATAACCGAGAAAAGGATTGAAGCTAATCTAGAGAAGGTCCAGGTACTCTAGAATATGCCTCCTTCCCGTAATCTAAAAAAACACAACAACTAGTTGATTGCATCATGACACTTTCTTGATTCATCTCCTACTCCCCCGATTGGAGTCTACCCTTCATTAAATGCAGAATATGGCTTCCAAGATTGAGTGAGATGCGAAATGTGACAAGGTCTTTGATGATTTGAAGGAATATATACCCCGCTTACTGCTCCTCTCCAAGTCGGCAGTGGGAGACATGTTATGGCTATACCTATCAGCATCGGAGGGAGTAGTCTCCATGGTCATTGATGTTGGGGATCGGTGTGTACGGCTATAGGGGTGAATAGCAGTTCACCCACTTTAATCGCGGTTCTTCCTACACTTCGTTAGTGCGCAACGGAATACAAGTAAACTAAACTAACAACAAGGAAATCAACCGGTTAACACCAAAACGTTACGTGGTTCGGAAATGATACTCCTACTCCACGGTTGTCCGTAAGGAGGACAATCCCTATCCGTCGATGGATTAGTCCCCGAAAGACCTCCAGCTAGCTCGTGTCGCTACTTGTGGGTGGAGAAACCTTACCACACACTCTTGACAACACCTGAGCACTTGGAGACTACTAATAAGCTTTACCCAAGCTTATTTCGTCAACCTTTGCCCAGCTAAACCGAGCTCTCTTAAATAGAGCTCATAGCTGAAACAACCGTTACCAGTCGACTGGTACCAACACCAGTCGACTGGTCCACCTCAGATTCGAGCGTTATAGCCTAATGTTCGAATTCCAACTGACACCAGTCGATTAATCTTTCTATGCTCTACATCAGTCGACTGCTACAAGCCGCAATCGACTTATCAAACCCTAAACCTAGGGTTTCAACCCCGAGTACAATCACTCAACACTTGTCCTCACCCGACCAACCTAGAACTAGCCTTCTAGCCTCCTCCATCAGCCTTGCGCCTCTCGGATGCCTCTCCATCCTTCACGTCTTACCTTTTGGAGCTTCCTTCGGCCTCGGTCCTTGTTGTCTAGTCTTCCTTTGCCATGATGCCACTTGGACTTTTCTCCTTTGTTGTATCTATATCCTGTATACTCACAATGCATATTAAATACAACAATAATTCTAACTTAAACCTTTGCCCAAACATCAAAATCCAAGGTACCTAGATTGCTCCAACAATCTCCCCCTTTTTGACGTTTGGCAACCCGTTTAAGTTAGGGAAACAACAACAAAGCATATTATCATGGAACTTAACCTTAGGCTCCCCTTTTTTTTACCTAAACTCTCCCTTGAGTAGGTTTTCCTTGTAAAGGTACTTCTTCTCCTTTGCCAACAAATGAGCACCTATTGCTCCCCATTCACCTAAGCTCCCCTATGGCTTTGACTTCTTCAAAAGGTGTGTTGGTTTCCCACTTAAACCCAACACTTCTTCCCCTTTTTCATACATCAAAAGGGCTCCAACAATATCCCAATTATTGGATCCTTTAACCTCTAATGATCATAAATATTGTGAAATAACCCCCCATAAGATTATACACTTATTTGATATCATTTGAACACTTTTCGAGTTAGCTGAAAACCATTCAGCTTGTATTAGTCGACTGCAACAATTACCACTCGACTGATTCCCATCGAAAAACCATACAGTATCTAGTCTCTCTCTAAAAATATTGTTACCAGTCGACTGCCCCTGTACAATTTCAGAAATGCACCAAAAATTCCACAAGTCTCCAAAAATTCCCAAATTTTGTGGAGAGGTTTGTAGTACCCGTGTCTACTTTGAAAAAATATATTTAAAAATATATATATCTCGGATCCCAAGATTGACACAAAACCTAAAACCATCTAATTGGTTCAATAGAACCGTGACCTAAAGTCCTAGTTTTAGCTTCCTCTTGATGTATCTACCCATAACAAACCACAATGCATCCCTAGCATTGGTTTATATGGCATCTACACATCAAATACCAATTTTCATACAATATGACCCCAATGTCATATTTTCATGCATGAAAGATAAACCCAATGTGCCAAAACCTAAGGATTGAGACTCAAATCCGTCTCTAAATCTTTTGGCACACTCTATAGTCTATCTAGACTTTCGGAAGAAATCCTTCCGAGATCCATTTACCATGGATCCTAATTGGAATCCTAGAGCTCCCCCTTGAGCTCTTAACCTTAGCCACCTCCCTAAGTGACTCATCTAAGGTTACTAAGCCACACCGGTGTACCTACGGTGCTCCTTGGTTCTTACCCGTTACCTTCTTAATCTTGGACGGCTTGTCCTTGATTACTCCTCCCTTATCAATGTCTTGTGCCCTTTTAGCATTTGACATTCTTTTGGTCTTGGAGGCACTCAATTTGACATTTTTGGATTTTTGAACATCCAAACACATGTCAAGTCCCCTAGGTCCAATAATGAACCTATCTAGGACTTTCTCCATTTCTTCAAGCCTTGCCTTCAAGACTTGATTTTCCAACTCTAGAACTCTAACCCTAGAGTCAACATGCCCACCTTGGACATTCCTAGATCTACCCACCTTTCTAGGCATATGTCTCCCTTTCTTGGGGTTAATACCTTGCTCATTTACTATCTTCCTTCCCTTAGCCATGGTAGTTTGGGTCCTATTTGGTCTAGACTTGGGGAATGATTTCCTAGGGTTATCTACCTTATTAACCCTATTCCTATCATTATACCTAAATCCATGATTATGATCAACAAGCATATAAGAATTAGAAATTAGATTTAATTTTAAATAAGGAATTACCTTCGCTTTTACCTTTGAAGCTCCCCCTTAACTTGAGCTCCTCTTCTTCTCTAATTTCTTCAAGTGTGCTAATTTCTCGATTTCTCCTTTCATTGATCACTTGGTGTGGTAGTGTCTGTTGATGCAGTCTGGCCCGATTGTTGTTTTGGGTTTGACAATGATTTAAGTTTGGTTTAGCGAATTTGGGTTAAGTCCTGGTCAGGGACTGGTTGATGAAAGCCTGGTGAGTGAAGCCAGGTCCTAGCTTGGGAAGCTAGGTGATGAAAGCCTGGTGAGTGAAGCCAGGTCCTAGCTTGGGAAGATAGGTGTTGGAAATCCTGGGGAGTGAAGCCAGGTCCTAGCTTGGGAAGCTAGGTGTTGGAAATCCTGGCTTGGAGGGTCAGGTCCTAGCTTGAGAAGCTAGGTTGGATGAAACCCTGGCTTGGAGGGCCAGGTCCTAGCTTGAGAAGCTAGGTTGGATGAAACCCTGGCTTGGAGGGCCAGGTCCTAGCTTGGGAAGCTAGGTTATTGAAATCCTGGTGAGTGAAGCCAGGTCTTAGCTTGGAGGGCTAGGTAGAAGTCCCGGTGAGTGAAATTGGACACGAAGTCTTGGTCCGGGGAGTAAGAACGAGTCAGAGAAGGGATGGAAGCTTGCTCTCATGACTTAGAGTGGATTTGACCTTGCCTGGATCGGTCTGGTGACCGATCAGGGAAGTTGGTATGGAGTTCCTTCATGGATCGGTCTGGTGATCGATCCAGCTATGTCTGATCAGTCTGGTGACCGATCAGGGAGCATACAGAGACTTTGGGAACCTTTCTGTTCGACTCCTGATCGGTCTAGTGACCGATCAGGGACACAATTCAGATCGTTCTGGTGAACGATCAAATGTCACGAGCTTCTCACTATAACCGATCAGGCTGGAGCCTGATCGGTCAGGAAATGTCCTAATTGGTATGCAGACCGATCAGGACACAACCTGATCGGTCTGGTGACCGATCAGGGGTGTGGCAGAAAGAAGCTGGAGGAAACCCAGCTGGTGCTGGATCGGTCTGGCGACCGATCACCAGAAAATCATGATTTTGGGTTTCTCACTGGGGACCGATCAGGTTGGAGCCTGATCGGACAGAGCCTATCCTGATCGGTCTGGTGACCGATCAGGGCCCTCTCTGATCGGTCTGGGGACCGATCAGAAGCTGAACTTTAATTCAAAATGCGCTGTCAAAGCTCTAATCGCGTTCTGATTTCTGTCGATACGCTATTGATATCTGTTCTGAATCATCTGATACTTGATCCTCTACTGATTTACTGGTCTAATGAGCTACTAAATGTGCAGACAACTCAGGTTTACTCAAGGGGAGTCAAACGGAGGCTTTTGCTACAGTAAGTTTAGTAGTGCTCCTTCTCAGGTTTCAACGACCACTGGCAATGACTGGAGCTGCTGACTGGGGCTCGACTGAGGGGAGCTCAGGGAGTCCAGGAGAGGTCAGGATAGTTGGGCAGTGGCAGTTGAGCAGCTGGGAGCTGCAGAGGGGTGGCAGTGAGCTGGCAATCAGTGGGCAGAGGCTTATGAGCGGGTAGCGAGGAAGCCTCAAAAACATCTTTGAACGCAGGTTCTCTGTTGCAACAATACTTGATCCCCTTGAGCAATCTGTGTGAGTCTCCTCAAGCAATACTTGATCATCATTCTTGGAGACACTGCAACCTTGAGTGCTTGGAAGAAGAAACAAGGAGCTTGGTGAGTCCATCAGAAGAAGACACGAAGAGCAGGGAGTTCTTGCGTGAGATCTGTGCTGAGTGGAGCTCGGTGAGGAGTTCGCTTGTGTTCTTTCTTTCCTAAGTGCTTTGTAAGCTTCCTTTTGTTTCATTGTGCTTAATTTCATATACACTGATTGAAACGTTGTAGCGAGGTTACTCCACCGAGAAGGAGGATTTGATATTCGGATTTTCCGGGGCTTGATCTGCAGACGATCAAGGGATCGCCCACCTCACGGGCACGCCAAGGAATAGGGGGCAAATTATCCCCGAACCTTGTAAACAATCCTTGTTAGCATTTTGGTTTGTGTTTCATTTCTGCAATACTCTGTTTTGTATTTGTCTTCCGCTGTGACTAACCTTCAAGTGTAGAATCTCTAAAAAGCTTAAGTAATTAGTGTTTGGCTATATTCACCCCACCTCTCTAGCCATCCAAGCACCAACAGTGTCCACGCTCACCACATGTGAAGCAAATTATATGCTTCTTCTCATTCTTTTCCCTACAACCCATGTTAGTTTTCGAAGAAATTGACTTGGGTTTTGGGTTTACCTCCTTCTTCTTACCCAACGGACACTTGTCCTTGTAGTATCCCTTCTCATTACACCCAAAGCAAATAATGTGATCCTTTGACTTTGCTTTGGAGGTGGAGGCTTCTTCTTGCTATGACATTGAGGATGGTCCTCCCCCCCCCCCACTCTCACCCTCAATCCTTGAAGTGGAGACTTTTTCTATTTCTTCCTCACTTGAGGATGTGGATGATTCCACCTCCTTCTCCTCTTCAGATGTTGAACTCGATTCAACTTCTGATTGATCCTTCTCCTCCTCTTGGACCAATGAGCCCTTATCCTTAGGCTTCTCCACTCCTTGTCCTTGTGTCGAATATTCATGTAGAGCTATCACCTTTCTCCATAACTCATATGCATTCTTATATTCACCTACATGTGACATAATATGAGAATGTAATAAATTTAGAACAATTCGCGTTACATCCCTATCTGACTCCGCTTCCTCTATTTGATCCTTGGTCCAATATCAAGGTCGGAGACGTTTTCCCTTTTTGTCCGTTGGAGCTTTGAACAAAACCTCCAATGCTATCCAATGGTCCCAATCCATTTGGAACCAAGTCTCTAGCCGCTTCCTCAAATAATCAAAATCATCTCGATCATATGGAGGTGGGAATCGAGTATCCCATCATAGCGGACCTTACGAATCCATCTTCTCTAGCGCCTTTGCTCTCTCGGTGGTTAGTCCGTAGATGAATGACCTTGGCTCTGATACCACTTGATGGGCATCGGTGCGTACGACTAGAGGGGGTGAATAGACATTCACCCACTTCAATCGTGGTTCTTCCTAGACTTCGTTAGTGCACAACGGAATACAAGTAAAGTAAACTAACAAAAAGGAAATCAACCTACTAACACCAAACCATTATGTGGTTCGGAGATGATACTTTTACTCCACGGCTGTTTGTAAGGTGGACAACCCCTATCCATCGATGGATTAGTCCCTAGAAGACCTCCGGCTTGCTCGTGTCGATCCTTGTGGGTGGAGAAACCTCACCACAAACTCTCAACAACACCTGAGCACTTGGAGACTACTAATAATCTTTACCCAAGCTTATTTCATCAACCTTTGTCCAGCCAAACCGAACTCTTTTAAATAGAGCTCATAGTTGAAACAGCCATTACCAGTTGACTGGTGCCAACACCAGTCAACTGGTCCACCTCGGATTCAAACGTTATAGCCCAACGCTCAAATTCAAACCGAATCAGTCGTCTGGAGATCAGTCGACCGATTTTTCTGTTCCCTACATCAGTCAACAGCTACAAACCGCAGTTGACTGACCAAACCCTAAACCTAGGGGTTCAACCCCGAGTACAATCAGTCAACACTTGTCCTCACTCAACCAACCTAGACCTAGCCTTCTAGCCTCCTCCATCAGCCTTGCGTCCCTCGGATGCCTCTCTATCCTTCACGCATTGCCTTCTGGAGTTTCCTTCGGCCTCAATCCTTGTTGTCGGGTCTTCCTTTGCCAAGATGCCACTTGGACTTTTCTCCTTTGTTGTACCTATATCCTGCATACTCACAATGCATATTAAATACAACAATAATCCTAACTCAAACTTTGCCCAAACATCAAAATCTAAGGTATCTAAATTGCTCCAACAATCTCCCCATTTTTGATGTTTGGCAACCCGTTTAAGTTAGGAAAATAGCAACAAAGCATATTATCATGGAACCTAACCTTAGGCTCCCCCTTTGTACCTAAACTCCCTCTTGAGTTGGTTTTCCTTATAAAGGTACTTCTCCCCCTTTGCCAACAAATGAGCACCCATTTCTCCCCCTTCACCTAAGCTCCCCCTTAGGCTTTGACTTTTGCAAAGGTGTATTGGTTTCCCACTTAAACCCAACAGAAATGGCATGTACTACTCGTCGATTAATGTCATATTTTATGGCTCACCCAATCACGGTCCTCACCAACAACACCCTAGGACGACTACAGACAACCCAGAAGCCTAAGGGAGATTAATCAAATGGACCACCAAGTTGAGCGAGTATGATATTCAATATCAGCCAAGAATGACCATTAAAGCTCAAACCCTAGCAGATTTCCTAATCGAAGTTCCCAACTAAGGTGTAGAAGGAACGTGGAAAATTTATGTGGATGAATCATCCAATAGGCAAGGTAGTGTTGTCGGGGTACTATCAGTATCTCCTCAGGAAAATACGCTCCAACTCTTCGTATGACTCAACCTTTGAGTGTTCAATAATGAAATCGATTATAAACATTACTCGTAAGACTCTAAGCAGTCAAGCAGGTTCAAATTTCCCCAGTTATCATTTACTCAAATTTTCAATCGGTTAAACAACAACTAAAAGGCTTCGACGACGCTACATGAATATTTTTAAGAGGTTGAAAGCCGACTTCCAAGATGTCACTCTATAAAAGATCACCCGAATGGAGAACCAAAGGGAAAATGAGTTGGCCAAATTGGCAATGCACTTGCAACTTGGAACTAGGAGGGCTCTGTGTCTCAGGTTCTATTGATCAAATAGAAATAAAAAGATCTAACATGCATAGATCATTCAAAATAGTATTTACATTACAAAGAGCTAATCCCTAATCCTAAAATCAAGAGTCTATTCCATAGAAATGGAGTTACGAACAAAAATCATGTTCAAATAACAAAAATTCAGATACAAATTTAGAAATTCAAAATGGAGGAGAAAAGGTTTAGGCTTGTCACAAGATTGCTCCTCCGGATGCTCCCAATCTCCCCTCCTCGGATCAATGCTAGATCACCCCCATGAAGCCTTCTTCGTGCCCCTGGTCGAGATCTCCTTCAAAAGAGGGGTTATCCTCCTTTTATAGTCAATAGGCAAGCGCCCGACACGAGCTGTGCTGGGTAGCACGGGTGATGTGATCAAATTAAAAGTGCACGTTGTATCATCAAGTAATAAAATATCAACTCACAGAGACTGTTGATTAAACACTAATTGTGTTCACAAATGTAGTTATCTAGAAGATCGGGGTTATGTGTGGTCATGAGAACAAGAGATTAGAGAAACGAAGAAGTTGAGAGAGAGAGAGAGTGAGTTGAGAGAGAAAGGGGAGAAGGTTTGAGAGCAAAGAGGGTTGGTCTACGATGTTAGTTGGAAAGCAAGTGGTAAAGGGAGAAGTTGGAATTGGAGAGAATGATTCTAGAACTTCGATTTCATTACGATGTTAGTTGGCATCCCAATTCTTGTCCACTTTCCTACCTTCATGTTTACATTGTTCTAGGGATCGATTCTAACCAAATTATCGATACAAACCCATAAGGTTGAACCAGAGTGTGTATCCCAAATTTCAATGCTATTAAGTAAAGAGGTAACATAGAAAGTTTGCTTAAAGGGTTACCACTTGTTACATGTGACTCCACGATTATACAATCTAGATTACTCAATTCACTTCCTAACATTTAATTGAAGAAAACCCATTAACATCTAAGTAACTAATCCCTTGTAGAGAATTGACCCCCCCACCCACTACAACAAAAATTCATTTTCCACAGAACGCAAATTCACTTTCCGCAGTGCGCAATGCACGTTGCATAATTTACAGCTATTGAAAGCCCTAGGTTATTGACAATGTGCATTTGCACGCTACAGAAAACACATTCCGCAGTGCACAATGCATGCTGCAGAATGTGTTTTGCATCATGAATTTACGTACGTTGTTGATGTTCTTATCTATATTTAAAAAAAATCATTTCATTGATGAAAATGATCAAACAAAATTAATAAACATCATTATTATTCATTATACCAAAATCCAAAACAAGATGCAAAATCTCTAACAAACTAGCTAGTACATATATAACAACGATTAAATTTTCATTCCACACAAATTTGTAGAATATGTATCAATCACACAATACTATAAATTTAGATAACCATGTGATCGTGCTTCCTATTGCATCATCGAGAAATTGTATTTCATCATTTTATTAAATTATGTCCACCTTTTCCACCAAAACCTTATCAACCTAAATTTTCCAACATGATCCACCAAGAACAATGTGATGCACTGTTAAATCCGACACGTTTATTCCACTCTGGGAAATTTTTCGGAAAGTTCCTAGAATGTTCTGGGCTCTTGGATGAAATTTAAGGAGTTAAATGGATTAGAACTAATAGTTACAAGGGCTAATGTGCAAGGAAATTTTAAACATAAGGATGAAATTGCAAATAGCCGAAACCTATTGGACTAAACTGCAAAAAGACCGGTATAAGAGCCGATTAGAGCTCAGTCCGCCGCATTTCCACTCGCGCAGCCGCCCAAACCTGACTGCCAACGCCTGTTCCCTTTCTTCCACTCTTCTCCTTCGCGAACCCTAGCCGCGACCCTCTCGATCCACAGTCGACGCTTCTCCTCCTCTTACCGATCTGCCGACGCCGATCGATCTTCTCCACGCGAGGCCGGCGAGACCAAGGTCGGAGATATTCCCTCCTGCGTAGCTACTCCACCAACCTCCCCTCATTGGATCTAGAGAATACGGCTGAAGCCGTCGATTGTGCGTCGTCTTCCTTCTAGATCGGGTAAGAACTTGACCTGGAGAATTAGGGTTAAGTAGGGAGTGTAATCGTTGGATTTTTGGCAGATTTGAAAGGGGAGCGCGAGAGTTGAGTGTTGTCTCAATTCTGGACTGAACCACACACAGGAACAACAATCACCAGCTGCGTTAGAACCCAGGGGATCAGTGGTGTCGGATAGAACCCCAGGATTGATCTTCCCGTACCTCGAGTTATTGGAAGCAGATCCAGGGGAGCACGATTTTGGGAAGAACTCCTTGCTGTTAGCTCAGAATCGTTTGGGATTTGGATAGAGGTAAGGTTGCTGCTTCGATTACAACTGTTGGATGAGAGTTGTGTTTAGAATTAGGTCTGTTGAGATTGGCCGTGAGCTGTGGATGGAAAACGAATCTTGAATTTGCTATTTTCTCCCTGTACAGATTCTAGTTGTTTGGAGCATTGCTGTTGTGGAGCCGAAGAAGATCCCTGCCGGGAGTTTCCTAAGGTAATCTCTTCTTGTTCAATGTTGGTTTTCTGCACCTATGATGCTTGCCGTGAGCTTGGATTGGGATGAACCATATTTCACAAGTTATTTTGCAATTATCCCTAGGCTGTAGTAACTCAAGCCTTAGCTACGTGGGATGAGTATTCGGGAGATATCACTGGGTTAATTTGAGATTAAACCTACTAATCGGAACGGATCGGATTCCAAAACCTAATTGGAATCTAATATGAATATTTGGGATAATGAAGGCTTAACCATTTTATTATGATTAATTAAATGGAAACGGACGGATTAGGTTAACCCTAAATTGGATTAGGAATTAATTAGCTAGTTACTATTCTTGTAATAGCTAATTAAATAAATCCTTGATACAGGAGCTTGATTGGATTATTGGCGGGTGGTTCTATCTTCTTTTGATACAGACTTCTCTTTCATTGGAGGCGGGTACCCTTTGACTTATCTGTCTGATATTGTCATTTTGTTATGCATAGACTGTTATAGATAGCAGTAAGATTATACGCTATCCCTGTTTATTATGTCTGTTCTGGATACTTGTTGTTTATCCCTGAGTTATTATGCCTGTTCTGGATACATGTGGTTTATCCCTGAGTTATTATGTTGTAGTTCCATACAGTCTCAGGTATTGCCATATCTATATGTATGCTTAGAGGTCGTGTTGTACCTCTTGCATTTGACCTTGAGGGATCTGTAGTTTCCAGCCAGTATACCTTGTAGGTTACCTATATTTCCTGTTATAGGATTTCAGACTGAGACTTAGTATACTGAGGACTTGGGGAGGGAGGTATGTGTATCTATCATACACCATCCTTGCATTGTTGCATGCCGGCGATCAGCGACTCCCTTGTGGTTGAGCCTAATTGTCTTCCGGTACATGATATGCGCACACGGCCACTCATGGGTTAGTGGATACTGTAGGATGTGTGCATTTGCCCTGTATTGCTCCGTTCAGCCACTATTTGGAGGGTGAGCGCGGGCGTGGTAGCAGCCAGGGGTCCCTTCTCGTACTGAGCCACGAGGAGATGAGAGCTTGACTCCCCCATTGCTTGGGGTAGGAGCGGAGTCTCCACCAGCATCCTGTCCACCCGGTCACTTAGGAGCAGTGATGGCAGGGTTCGTACAGGTTGTCACAGCTCTACCCACGCGGACGTCGCGGACGATGATCCTGACTGGGACTAGGGGTGACACATGTCATTGCACCATGTGCATACTTTGCATCGTGCATTGTTTGCTGCACTTGATTTCTGCACTTGTTTGACATGCATATTCTGGAGATTGTTATCTGAGATTATATGTCTATTGGTATTCTGCTGGTATTTATTACCCTCTTTACAGGTTAGATGGATTCAGGTATGTATCTACCCAGTATTTTCAGTTCCAGTCTTTCCCTACTGTTGATATGAGATTGTACTAGCTGAACTCTTATTGTTAGTATAACTTTCTATGCATAGCTGTTGGGTATTCGCTGAGTTATGGACTCACCCCGTTGCCATATATTTTTATTTCAGGTTGATGCCTGCCAGGAGAGCCCTAGCCGCCAGTCCCCAGCTCGAGCGGAGCTTTGCTTTGTTTTAGTTTGTGTTGATTTACGGTTATGGACCCTATGTTATATACTTTGCTTCCGTTGCCATGTTTCGAACATGTATTCATGTTTTATTCGATGGGATTGTACTTTTGAGTCCTATGTTGGACTTCGTGGGGTTTTTGGCTTTGTTCCTGCCCCCCGGCAGCTCAGGTGAGTTCGTGCTTTGGTTTTTCGATAGTTATAATCATATAACTGTTGTTTTTGCATGGATTTGAGGTTTGAGGCCATTTAACTGCGTGGTTGTGTTATTTGTATCTGTGTGTTTGTGTAAATTGTCCGCCGGATAGGGGAGGTGCTGTCCGATTATATATTGGAACAGTGGCTCCAGGGTCTCGGGGCGTGACATGCACTTTTGTGTTTGGATCTGTGGATGCAATTCAACCTTCTGCAACAACTAATTCATCAACCAACCAATGAAGTAACTTACATTTATTATTAGCATGGATATCTACATGACTCACATTTCTCAAATTTGGCAGTACTAGATGTCACGCCCCCAGAGGCACATGCTTCCTCGAAAATCGGGCAGCATCTCCCCTGTACGGCGGACAATATGGGGCAATTATACATATATCTCAGCAATATAGCTCAGCCACAAGCGGCTGGCATCACAATAATAAATATAAAACACATCCACGCAGTTTATATTGAAACAAAATAATATGGGTGGCTCAGCCACCTTAAACATAGAAGAAAGTCACAATCTAACGAGAACTCAGAAGTCTCTGAAATAATAATAGTAAAACCAGTCCGACCACTGTTAAACAAATGAAATGCGGAAAACTAACACAATACCGAAATAGAAACCGCTAAACCAAACCGACACGGTGGGACTGAGGGACTGGCAACTGGATCATCTCCTGGCTCCAAGCAATACCACTACCTGCTATCTGAAACAACAAAAAGGGAAGCAGGGGTGGTGAGTCCGGGCGGACTCTGCGGGTATATGAGTAGACAAATAAGCATGGCATAATAAGGATAAACAGAGTAGAGAACTCAAAAGTGTACAGTCCATAAGAATTATTGAATTTACCTAATCATGCATAACATATATCAATCGACATGGTATAAAGTCCGAATAACGACTAAACACGTATAAAACAACTCAATAACAATAATATCAAGATATACATGCATGTCAAACATGTGCAACAATCATAGCTCATATAAGTGCATCAAACACAAGCAAATGCATAAAAGTAATACGTATGCACATGATGCAATGACATGTGTCACCCCTGACGCCAGTCAAGCCGTCAACACATCCCATCTGTGTGACCGAGTGGGTAGGGCTGTGACAACTGTACCACTCCAACAACAACAATAACCAACAACAATAATAATACCACATAAGGCGTGGTTGAGTGGACAGGATGCGAGGAGCCTACACTCCAAACCCCAGTACATCGGGGGAGCTACCACAGCTACAATATATATATCCCTCAAAACAACCAACGGTGAGGGTGAGCCACCAACGACTCATCCCTCTAAAATAACGGTGAGGGTGTCACTGTCTGACATGACAGGACAAACACTCGCACTCTAACCACTACCATGACAACATGTGGTTGAGTGAATCGAGCAACAATATGACTAACGACGGCTTAACCAAATGTAAGCCAACAGTCGTTAGTATGCAACGTGCAAGTATGGTGCATGATATACGATACACAAACAACCGGAGAAACAACGATGCAACAAAGTCCAACAAATACACGATGCATCAATACAATCAACCGGAAATCAAAAACCAACGATTATGCACCTACACTACTAGGTAGGGTATTTTCTAATGCAAAATAAACCTAATTGTGTTTTATGAACTTCTAAGTGCTCGTGTACATCTGGCACTTTATAAAACAGGAAACCAACAGAAGACTGTACAGAAACGAATTTGGAATTCTCGAAGATCAACGAAGAGTAAGTCTCAACGGCGATGTTTAAATAACAAACGACAAAGAACAAGGTCAAGCAACCTATCAGACATAACAAGCCATGCTTTAGGGTAAAAGAACTACTCGAGTACAAAGGAGAAGTACCCGCCTTTTATTGAAGAACGTATACGAACAGAACCTCCCGCGATCACTGAACAAATCTGAATCAAGGTCCTGTATTAAAGGATAATGTTTAAGCTATCGCAACAAAGACACATTTAGCAACAACTCACTACGAACATAAAATAAATCCTGCTAAGTACTGATCACTATTAAATCTTAATTAGCAGTTATTTCCCTTTTAAACCCAAATCATAGTCTAACGTATGTGAAACAGTACACGTTAGGCAAAATCAACCTCCCAATCTGATCATATTAGAGTTGCAACCCAAGCTGCAATTAACTGTGCTCAAGGTCGGATTAATAAACCAGTTCATGAAATCGATCTATCACATTAACTTAGACAAGAAATTAATTAAAGACCAAGCACAATTAAATACCGATATATCTATGGATCCAAGATGAGACAAGAACTGACCTATCTACCATCCCCCTCTCGGCTGTGCATGATCAATGGATGAAATCAAAACACCAATTCATAGAACTCACTAACAACACATTTCCAAAATAAGATCAAACCCTATTCAAGGCTCTTACTTGTTGTGAAGTGCCGACAGGGATCACCAAGCTTCACTTCCGGCACAGATCAGTGCCCACGAAGAAACCACAGAACCTAGGAATAAGGATCGTCGGCTGCAATGGATAGCACCTCCACCAACGCTCCAACCTCCTGCTTGCCGACGAAGACACGCGATCCAAAGATAAAATAGGGTGGCGAAGGGAAAGAAATTAGTAGTTTCGGGCGACACAAAGGGAAGAAGAAGGAAACACAATTAGGGCTTGGGCTTTACGCGAAGGGCTTGCGTCGATGGAGATGAGGAGAACACCGATGTAGCGAGAGGGAGGAGAAAGGAGTCGGCGCTCGCAATGGGCTTCGACGTCACCGGCGATGGTTTGCAGCGTTGGGCGAGCGAAACCTGAAGGGCGGCGGTGGCTGTCGAGAGGAGTCGGGAAGTTAAGGGGGAAGTTAGGGCTTTAGGGGATTAAATACTTATTTTTGGCCTTTTGCAAATTAAACCCTACAAGTTTGGAATATTTCAACTAGGCCCCTTAAAAATGTTTTTTTTTAAACCCTTTAAAATTCCGATATTTAACACTAGATAAACAATACAAAGTTATAATTCAACCATGCCTATTTTTTAACAATTTTGTGGTTTAGAAATACATAATTTTAAAATAAATATCTGAGAAACATGTTGAAAATCATCAATTTTTTTACACTGATATGGATATTACTATTGCTACCAAATTCATTCCCAATACCCCTATAAATGCCACCACTAGCAACTTAATTTTACAACCAAATTAAGTCAAGCAAAATCATCATGATAATTTAAAAGAATTTGAGTGTACATACCAAACTTATTTTATATATGTTGTTTATTTACTAATCAGTTCTTGATGATTTTGTTGCTTAATACAACAACAACAACAACAACAACAACAAAGCCTTATCCCACTAGGTGGGGTCGGCTATATGGATCCTTTTACGCCATTGAGTTCTATCCCCTACTATATCATCATCTAGATTTAAATAAAATTTATCTTGTTTTATTGTTGCCAACCAAGTCTTTTTTGGTCTTCCTCTCCCTCTTTTAATGTGCGTATTTATCATAGTTTCACATCGTCTAACAGGGGCATTTATTGGTCTTCTAAGTACATGTCCGTACCATCTCAAACGTGTCTCCCGAAGTTTTTCTTCAATAGATGCAACTCCGACTCTCTCTCTAATACTCTCATTCCTTATTCTATCCATCCTCGTATGTCCACACATCCACCTTAACATCCTCATCTCTGCAACTTTCATCTTTTGCTCATGTGCTCGAGTCATAGCCCAACATTCAGCACCATATAACATAGCAGGTCTAACTGCCGTTTTGTAGAACTTCCCTTTAAGTTTTAGAGGTACTTTACGATCACATAAGACACCCGATGCTAATCTCCATTTCAACCATCCTGCTTGTATTCTATGTAAGACATCTCTCTCAATTCCTCCATCACTTTGCAAGAACGATCCTAAATACTTAAAGTTCTCGATTTTAAACAACTCATCATCTCCTATCTTAACAATTGTTTCACTACGTCTAGCATTGCTAAACTTAAATTCCATATATTCAGTCTTTACTCTACTAAGCCTAAAACCTTTCATTTCTAGAGTTTCCCGCCAAGATTCTAGTTTAGCATTTACTCCTTCACGTGTCTCATCTATCAAAACAATATCATCTGCAAACAACATGCACCATGGCACTGTATCTTGAATGTGCCTAGTGAGTTCATCCATGATTAGTGTAAAAAGATAGGGACTTAAAGCTGATCCTTGATGTAACCCTATCCTTATTGGAAATGCTTCAGTCAATCCACCTGAAGTCTTCACTCTAGTCGTTACATTTTCATACATATCTTTAATTAGGTCAATATATGTTACGCTAACGCCTCTCTTTTCTAGAATTCTCCATATAATTTCTCTTGGTACCCTATCATAAGCTTTTTCTAAATCAATAAATACCATGTGTAGATCTTTCTTTTGCTCCCGATATTTTTCAATTAATTGCCTAAGAAGATGTATAGCTTCTATTGTCGACCTTCCAGGCATTAACCCAAATTGATTTTCGGTTACCGTGGTCTCCTTCCTCAATCTTTTTTCTATTACTCTTTCCCAAAGTTTCATGGTATGACTCATTAATTTAATACCCCTATAGTTTGCACAATTTTGTATGTCTCCTTTGTTCTTATATAAGGGAACCAGACTACTTACCCTCCATTGATTAGGCATTTTTTTTGTTTTCAATATTAAATTAAATAATTTTGTAAGCCATTCAATACCTTTTTTCCCTAAACATTTCCATACCTCTATTGGGATATCATCCGGTCCCACGGCCTTTCCATTTTGCATCCCTTTCAAAGCTTGTTCTACTTCTGAAGTTTGAATTCTCCGATGAAAATTAAAATTTCTATACTCATTTGAAATACTTAAATTGCCTAAGTCAAGTTGGTCCCCTAAACTTTCATTAAAAAGTTGATGAAAGTAAATCTTCCACCGCTCTTTTATTTCGCTATCATTTACTAGTACTCTATCGCATTCATCTTTAATACATCTTATTTGACTAAGGTCTCTTGTTTTCCTTTCTCTTGCTTTAGCTATTTTATAAATGTCTCTTTCCCCTTCTTTTGTATCTAAATTTTGATATAGTCGTTCAAAAGTTTTATTTTTTACTTCATTCACTGCTTTCTTAGCCTCTTTCTTGGCTATTGTATATTTTTTTAAGTTTTCCTCGTTCTTACAAATATATAATTCCTTATAAGCTATTCGTTTTTCTTTCACTTTCTCTTGTACTTTCTCATTCCACCACCAAGATTCCTTCCTTGGTGGTGCATGCCCCTTTGACTCACCGAGTACACCAAGATTCCTTCCTTGCTTAATACTTTGTAAAAATGTAGACCTCATATCTTGCATTTCTAGCTGATTTTGTTACCTCATTTCTTACATTTATTGTTGAAGATTTTGTACTATAGTTTCATGTTGTTGAACCATTCCATTTTGTTGTATAGAAGGTCCAACATTTGATTGTGTAACTTCAAAGCTCATTCGATACACTCTATCTCGTGTTTCCTTACCAAATACAATGCTAATTGCATCATCAATAATATTAGTTATATTTTGAGATTCGAGTGGACATTGTTATATTTCTTTCTATAAAAAAGATAATTTATAAGAAAGCAACATGAAAATTTAATCATCATATCAAATGATAACAAGAGCATAATAAAAATATTATGGAAGGTTAAACTGATGAGCACTTACTCTAAAAGCTGATGTCAGAAGAAGATAAGAATGTTCAAATACATATCAGTAATTGCATGCATGCCTGTTCTCTCGTGACTGAATCATTTGATCCAAAATAAACTGTTCATCATATCAACAAAGAAAACCTCAATTCCTGATTTTATGGGGAAACAGCTACGGATTTGTGCACTGTATCAAGTGGGCAGAAATAATTGGCCATTTCAAATTAGATAAGATAATTCAACTTCGGTGGATAAGAATATGATGGAAATGAAGTAATTATAGGTTTTACTTTACGAGATGCTGACTCTTTGTTCTTTATAAATACTTATCTGAATTGATTAAAAGGTAAGAGAGATGGATAAACAAAATTCTCAGCTTTTAGCTTCCTGAATAAGAGAATTAAATGCCTTTGAAACGTTATTTGACGTGGATTATGTTGGAGGAAATTCGAAAAATTTATAATAAATTGAAATTATAGAAATTAATTTCAATTTATCTTTGTTGAGTGGCCCGAGCTGCTTTTTCTCAAACTGTAGTCTCCCGAGCTCCCGACTGACTGAGGTTCCCGACCCGAACGGTATCTTCCTTGAAACAGATTCGTCCTTGAAACTGGTTCATTTGCTTGGATAATTTTTGTCCCGACCGGTTGGACATTTGATGTGCGTGGGTCGTGCACGCACACGACTTCACTAGGTTCAGTACAAATCCGGGCCTTGGATTTGTACCCCTGCGTACCCACGTGTGAGATAGAGTCTTTCCCCTAGCATTTGTTCACAACTATCATACTTATGATACAATATAAACCAAACATTTTGCCTTAAAACTCTCATTGTGGGATTAAAGTCTCACTCACAAGGGAGTCTTTTTATTCTCCTCCTCACTTTCCATTCAATAGAAAATTCTAATGTGGGACTAAAGTCCCACCATCTCTCTTTCATTCACACTAAATATTTAAGATATCTAACTGAATAAAATAAAATAAAATAAAACTATTCATATTTGTCAGCAATTAGATATAACTAGTTATTTGATTTAGTGGTGAATGACTTAAATTCAAGAGACGTTCTCGTAAAGATTATCAAAAACAATAATATACATTCTAATTATTCTCTTTACCCAAATCCTTCGAAAGTATTATAATCCTGCAAACAAAGTGCCTCAAAAAAAAAGAATAATTAAGAACTAGATATCACCTAAAACGATGTGTGTGTGTGTGAAAAAACATAAAAAGATATTAAAAAAAAAAGATAACTATTGACTTTATTATCATTTTCTCTCATACAACTTAAGTACTAGGCTCCCCATTCATACAACTTAAGTACTAGGCTCCCCATTCACTGTCTAAAATTGGATAGAGCACTCTTATATCCAACAACTTCAACACCTCTTTCCAATCAGCTCTTTCGTATTTGGGTTCAATCGTCTTTGATATTCTATTAAAGATTTATAATCATTTTCAAGTAAAATTCTATGCATACAATAGGATGGGTTTATTCCTTTTATGTCTTCAATAGTGTGTCTCAGGACTTTCCTGTATAATCCGAGCTCCATCAATAATTTTTAAGTTTCGATATTATTCAAATCAACATTTACAATCACAGAGTAGGTGAAATTTCATCCCATAAATTCATATATATGGTTCAAAGGAAGTGGCTTAAGCTCAACTTGAGGAACTTTCACCTTTGCTTCTTTATTTTCTCTTAATTCAGAATTCTCAAGACTGGATATTTGTCCATTCCCTACAATAAGTCACGATATACTTTCTCTGTCGAGGAGCCGCCTGTCCGATACCGACCGAACTACTACTCTCTCGATCCGGCGGACAACTCAAAACCCTAACCTCTACGATC
This sequence comes from Boesenbergia rotunda, assembly GCA_024364735.1. NCBI lineage: Eukaryota > Viridiplantae > Streptophyta > Magnoliopsida > Zingiberales > Zingiberaceae > Boesenbergia > Boesenbergia rotunda. The sequence continues at coordinate 83,132 of JAGFNQ010000479.1, forward strand.
ACCTCGACTGATTGTACCACAGCCTATAGGGCTAGAACAACCATCTGTAGTAAACGAAAACGCCAACAAAGACAAAAACTGCGTACCGGTACAACTTACGACAAAGCACAATACACAAAAGATCACCATGGCTCACAAAAGTACAACCATATCGAAAATACCGCAGCGGAATAGCAAATGAAAGTACAACTAAATGGCAAATAAAAAGGGTACCAACAGGTTCCACCGACATATACAGAACAACAAGAAATCGTCTCGACACACATAGAGGGGCAGGCTGCAGGGCACTCCAGTCGATCATCTTGAAATAAAAAAAACAAGAAGCTAACAGAATGAGTCATAAAACTCAGCGGATATCTCATCATATATGCAGGATAATCTAAGTTAGCAACAGTGTAACAGACTATCGAAATAACACGGGTACAGGCAGTAGTAAATGCAACGGGAAGAGGAAATAGGAAATACCAAACCACTGTAGCAGTGTCACCAAAACCCTGACATAAAGGTCTCCTGTATGTGCATGTCAATCATATGCAGCAATCAAACATAGCAAGCACAGGTAAGTGCAAAATATGCGTATGCACAAGGTGCAATGACATGGTCACCCCTGCCGTCGATCAAACATTATCACCTATGTACGGGAGGAAGCTGAGCTGAGGCCACCCTCCGACGTAGGGCTGTGACTGCAGTCCGTACCCTACCATCACTGCCCTGAGCGATCAGGTAGACGGAATGCTGTCGGTGTAACACCCCTACTCCATGACCTATCCTGGTGATATCTCTATCAACCACAGGTCATCTCTGGAGGATATCTCTATCTGAGTGTTACCCCTACCCCATGTATATAAATGGGGGAGAGACCTCTCTCTCTCATCTCCTGGTATATGGACTACTCAAGGAGGGTCCTCTGTCTGCTACCACGCTCCGATTCACTANACAGGTCGTATTTTTCCTGGGGACTAGTTGATATTGTTTGATTCGATGCTTGTGTTTATATGTCGTTTGGTGAATTTTGGGTTTCAAATAGAATCTGGGGTTTAGTTTCAATGAGAAATGAAAACACAATAGAAAGAAGGAAACTGAACCAAGCAACTTAAACTAGATATGGCAACCAATGAGCTCAACTAATGAAAACCCAATCAACCAAGGCACTTAGCCAAATGCAAGGACTACTTCTGAACTCAAGTGCAAGTGTATGCGACAAATTGCATTTAACTCCAAGAAGTGCCACTCAACCGAAACTTACTTGCTACACAATGCAACAATGACACGAACTTGATACGCAAAAGAGATGCTTATGTGCCAAAATGAGATCACAATTCAGGAACAAGTCAAATGCATATGAAGTTGATTTCAAGCATATCCCAAACACTAAAAGATAAGTTTACTCCTTTCACAAATCAGTGCAGACTTTTATCATGCATAATTCAGCAACCTTGATGCGCAGACAAAGGAAAACTGATGTACTGCAATGGAAATCTCATACAGAAATCTCAGCTGATCAAATCAGCTGGGAAGGACGCAAGCTTAAAAGGAGTTGTAAGCAAACTGAGCTCAAGTTCAATATCCACTTAACAATTGCCTATCTGATACGCATTTCAGAATTAAAAACCTATGAGAATGCAGCAACAATTCACACACTTGAAAGCAGAATTCAGAAATGCAGATAGAAATTCGAATCAGAAATTGAATGCTGAATTAAATTCAGAATTGCCGCATGAATCTGATGCAGGAACACCAAAGCTAACTTAGTTAAGTTCAGAATCTAGTGTTCAGAAAGATTTAGACAGAAAACCACTCTAACTTGATACAACTTCAAGGCTGAAACCGAAACAACTTGCAAGAATGTAATCAAAATTCAAAACTCAATGCAGAATTTACATGCAGAAATTCAGTGATGATATAATGCAGAAATTCTGGATGTAAGGAACTAAAACTGATGCTCAGAGATCAGATTGATCATTTCCAATATGATTCATATTTCTGCAGAATCAAACCATGGATGCAGCAAGAATTCGATGCAAGACATGAGGCTGAATTTCAGAACATTGTATGTGCAGAAATGAACTGCTCAAAACTGAAACAAACTCATTGCGAATGGAGCTGACACCAAGTGCGAGAGTTCACTTAGAATTAAGTTTAACTTGGTACAACTCCAAGTTGAATTGTTATTTGAGACAAAGACAGGAATTAATAGCTGGAACGCAGGAAAATAAATTTGAGTTTCAGAAATGAGGTTGCACAGAAACTGAAATTGAAAGTGCAGCAATGAAATCGAAATTCTGAACAAACCAAACTAAACACAAGCCGAATTCAAATGCACAGCACACTAAGGTCTTAGTTTACTTCAGGAATGGAAACTAAAATGAAGTAACTGCAAAGCTACTGATACTCAGGAAAATTGGCTGATACGCAGGATGAAAACAGAGCATAAACTGATACACAACAATTAAACACGAATTAAACTAGAATTTAAAAGCAAATGGGCACTAACAGACAATAAATGTAATTAACTTGCATAATCTAAACTGATTAAAGCAGTAACAATTCAGAAACCAAACTTAACCAATCTGAAATTCAGAAGCAATAAATGGCACGCAGCAAAAGGGAATTACAGCTAAAAGAAAACTGAAAATTCCTAATTTAAACTAATCCTCAACCCTTCCCGAGCTCAAATCTCCTTGGTCGTCAAGCAAGGGCAAGCCAAGAACCCCTTCGGCTCCGCAAATCACTGGAAACAGCGCTGCGATTCAAATCCAGCTCACTCTGCACTTGGCTGGGGAAACTCAATCCAATCTCCTCGATTTTCATGGCTGGGAGTGCGATGATGATTTGAGAATCATCTGAGCTCGCCTGAGAATCCCTACAGACGGCTCAGATGGTCGGACGTGGCTCGCGGATGAGATTCAAGGGATTGGATTGCAGATTGCCGAAACCCTCAAACAACCCTGTTCCGGCGCAATTTGAGCTGAAATCTCCAACAACACTATCCTCCAATGATTCAGATGTTGATCCAAGGTCGAAGTTGAGGAGGTCACGCCTTCAAACTAAAGAAATTGCCGAAAAAAATGAAGAACAGAAGAAGAAGAATGAAGAACTGCGAAGGAAACGGCGAAGACGCGACAAGCTGAAGGCAGGAAAAATTTGATTAAATACATAAGAATGGACGGCCCTGATTGATTTGAATGAATCCAACGGCTGATCTTGCTCTGATTTGACCCAAACTTTGATGATGTTGATCAGGGGTCAGGGTCTGCCTTGTGGTAGCTCGGATCCTCCAGATGTGCAACGGATGGTCCAGATCAACCTAATCTTTGAATGGACGATCTAGAGCCCTCCGAGCTTGATCCAACGGTTGAATGAGCTCCGATTGAGATGAAACCTTCAGATCTTGATTAGAGTTCTTGATCAACCCTAACCCTAGCTCGGATTGCTTCAGATGGTCCCGGATGGCTCAGATCTAACCGCTTTTGAATCGGACGACCCAGATTAATCCGAAACTTGATAACTCGATCTGGGTCCTCTTCCGACTCAAGTTTGACCCAGTATGCCCTAGGTCCATGAACCTTTCATGCCTACAAAAATAGATCAAAAATTTAGTGGCCAAATAATCCAAATATGTGTAAATTTGCAATTAAGTCCAAAATAAAGGTAAGTTCTAAAACCTAGGATAAATTCACAATTACGGAAGAAAAATATGGGTCAAACATGGATTTTAGCAATTAAAATAATCAACAAAATGGTACTTATCAATGGTCAGGCCAAGCGGCTGCTGCCACATGGCCGAGCGTCTAGGAGGCCAGGCTGTCATGAGGCTGTGCGGCCAGGAGGTCGCCTGACCTCTGAGCCCGACTAAAAGGCTGCTTGGTTAGGCGGCTGGTCTGAGTTGGGGATGGCTGGAAAGTAGGACATGGAGCATTCATTAAGGATTAATTAGTAATTAATTTCTTATTTTTTATTTAAATTTCAATCCAAAATTTTTACTTATATTTTCTGATTGATACCTTAACTTCTTTTTTCCTTCCTTTTTTATCTTAATTCTACTCAACTGTTCTTATAAAATGGATATCAGTACAGTAGTTTTTATGAAGGTTGTATTGAATGCTTTTTGGCTGTGAGTGAGACTGAGCACGGTTGATAATGACCATGAGCGAGGTCACCCATGGCTGTGAGTGAAGTTATCCGTGACCGCGAGGTCTCTCGTGGTCAAGGGCAGAGGCATGTGTTGACCTACTTGGGTTTTACTCCTACGGTTCATTTTAGGATTTAGAGAAGCTCATATAGTTAGGAATTTTTCTATACGTTTAATCATTTTAGCCCATTGTTCACCTGATCAGCCCTAAATCCCTAAATCAAATTTCGTGATCAATACTAGGTCTTATATATATATATATATATATAATATATATATATATATGCAATTTTTATCATCGACTGATTATCCCGGGTAAATTTTAATTTCTAATTCCACCATTGCTTGCGGTTGCCAAGTTGCCAACTACCATATTTTGAGACCACGAACGACCTCTTGGTGCCACTAGAAGAATTTTGAATGAGGCATGAACTTGACAAAGAAGGTAGGGTGTTCTGATCAATTTCGTACGAATGAAAAAATACTTAAAAAAATCATCCACAGATAAATTTTTTAATCCATTTGCTCATTATCTTACAATAGATAAACAAAGATAAAGCTATATATGATCTATCCATTTAATCATATGCACTTCCAAATAAATAGGGCATTAAGATTTTTTTTTTGTGGTAATTTTAGATGATCTTTTTTATTTGCCTACTGGTGGGGTTGTAAACGAACCAAGTCGAGCTGAGATGGAGCCAAGTTTCGTGTTGTTCAAGCTTGCTTGATAAGGTGTCCGAGTCAAGACAAGTGGAGTCTAAAATGAATCAAACCGTTGCAATGGTTGTTCAGACTTGGGTTGATTTCTTTTTTACGAGCTTATGCTTGATTCGTTTAGATGTTATCGAGCTTGATTGATTAGTAAGCTTGATAATATAAATTTATTTATTCATTGTGTGCCCTTTGGTCAAATGTCCGAACCAATTCCAGAGCGAATGTTTCAAGCTTAACCTGCGATTTCTTTTTTGTTGTTTCATAGAGAATGTACGTCTGATAATGTATCATTGCCAGGAAATACTTCAATGTATTGAAAAGTCAAAACTGATTTCTTTTTTTTATTTGGTAATCTAGGTATTCAACTCGTTGAATCGATTAATCCCGGAGGTAACTAGTCCGGTCACTAGGGTAAATCCGGAAGCGCAAGCGGTGGGTGGTCCAATAATCCAGCATTTCAGGTTTTTTATCCCACGGGAGAAAAATATCTTCCAGTGTGCCGTAATTGAAATCGAACCGTGAGTGATTGGGAGACTGCATGGGTACCCTGCCATTGTACGTAGTCCGGTAGGCATCAAAACTGATTTCTAAGGTCGTGTTGATAATTGCAGTAACTGTGTTGTACAAGTTAGGTCGATTTTTTTATACTTGCAAAGATGCTTCTTCTATATGTTTTCTTACTACTACGTATGTGCATAGTTTTGATAACTAGAGGACCCTATTCTTTGATTCCTTGTACATATTGTTTTGGATAAGTGCGGCGCTCTAATATTGTTTCTTTCTAGTATTGCGATTGTGTTGTTAAATCACTTTGTCTGAAAGTGAGATTTGTGGAATCACTATTGCTTTAGTTTGTTCGATTGCATCTGATAACTGGGCTAGTTCATGTTTGGGATGCCTACCTTATTTTTGTTGTTATTTTTTTGTCATCATATGCTTCGTAAATGTATTGAGTTTGGTACTAGTGTGCAGGCATCAAAATTCACAAGCTAATTTCCTTCATGAAAATTTTCAATCCTTATCTAGTTTTTCTTTTATTTCATGCAAATCCACTAGATTTTTAATTTTTGTAATGATATGTCGAGGCAAGTTTGACATGCAAGAATGACATTGTCTGTGAGTAAAGAACGACAGTGCCTTGGACTCAGCTTGGTTGATATCTTCTTCGTACTGTGGAGTGGTTATCGTGAGGAAAAACGTTAACAATATCGCTCTTAATCTGTATTTTTTCAAGAAATGGTCAATGTCCTGCTGCTTCTTAGGTAATGCATGATTGCAATTTGAAGGTATGATGGTGGCGATGCGATGACTAAGAGGATACTCCTTTACAATTACAGGGGTTGGCTTGTTGCCACTTATTTGAGGGAGCAATGTAATTCCCTAAGAGCAGAAGAAAGAGGAAACGGTGTAGTTCCTTAGGACTTAGGAGCAAAGGAAAATTAAAAAAAAAAGATAGAAAGAGGAAAAAAAATAGAGCTTTGGATTTTTTTTGGGCAGAAAATAAAAAGAAGATGAAAGTATGATGGAAAAGAATAATTTCATTATTTTTGCGATACTATAGTTCTATATATACTAGCAATCATAATATATAATCACAGTAGTGTAGTTATGGTAGCAACAACAGTTATTAAAATTTGCCTTTGAATAAGAAATGATTGATAAACATGCATGATCCGGGCTCAAGCAAAGTGGATCATACGGTTGGAAATAAACCATCCTCGAGTCGTCTCTGAGTAGCTCTTTCATTTTACTTACTGGCTTGTGGTGATGGTTTAAGAGCTTTCAAACTGTTCCTGATCGAAGATATTGAATCATTTTGTACAAATGAAACCGAGTAATAGTTGAGTGATTATGGATAAGAGATACTATAAAACCTCCCATGGATCAATCACGCTTTGCCCTCACGGACTCCACGGTGCTGGCGGGGGCGGCGTTGCAGGGTACATGGGCGGCACTGCAGAGAAGATGGTGTTCTTGTCGACGCCGGCGCTGCCCGTGGTGGTCGTCAGGGAGATGAGCGCCGCGACGAGGCCTGCATTGCCTGCCATCGTCGGCTCGGTGTAGCCGTACTTTGTCCGGACGTCCGAGAAGTGGTCATTCCGGTCAGGGCCGCCGACCATGGCTCCAATGATGGTGTTAGGATTATCTGTCTTGGCGTCTCTCCACTTGTACCCGCCGGTGCAGGAGTACTTGACGCCGTTGTGAGGGATGGACGCTCCCCGGTGGTGGACGTGCATCGGGTACTTGTTCCCGTACCCAACGACGTAGCTCATATTCATTGGGTTGTCTCCTAAGATGTAGTTCACCTGCCATTTCATCCGACCAGGACTGAATCAGCTATTTTGGCCTTATTCAAACAACGCCGGCGGGAAGCAATTAAGTTACCTGAGCTCTTGCGAAGCTCCGAAGGTTGTCAGCAGATAAGTAGTAAGGGCCGCAGTAGTAGCCGGGCACGTTGGCAGCGTCCAAGTAATCGGCGTACAGGGAGGAGAGGAAGGCAGCGTTCACGACGTATTGCAGTGGCTGAGGCCGGCCGTGATTTAATTGCACTAGTCCACCTAATCGCATCGATTAACTAATTAATTAATTAATCTAGACTTTTGTAGTCGAATAGATGCTTAATTATATATATATTAATTACCTGGCGTGTAGTTGAAAACGTTGAATCTCTGAAGATCCATGCACATGTTGAGGCCGGTGGCATTTTGGTAGCGGCTGAGGCTCTCCTCGTAGGGGTAGCCGGGGTTCAAGAAGAGCCTCAGGCGGGTGAGGAGCAGCTGGGCGCCGGGCAGTTTGTTGTCCCAGCTGAAGACGCCGAGGTCGGGGATCTGCATGAAGGCCTTGGCGTTGTTGGGCAAGCGGGGGTCGGTGGCGAAGAGGGCGTAGCTGTCGTTGCCGCTGGCGTAGTACATCCACGCCGCGCTCCACATGTACTCGTCCCAGTACCCCGTCGAGTTGTAGAACATCTCGATGTCCAGGATCCCCTTGCTGTAGGGCGTGCGGTGCCCCGGGTCGCGGCGCGAACTTGTACACCGCCGCCGCGCCACGGAGCAGCTTCTTCGAGTACGCCGCGTCGTCGCGGAACACGATCGAGGCCGCCGCCAGGGCCGCCGCGACCTCCCCTCCCAAGTCCGGCGCCGAGCTGGCCTGCAGCACCTGCCGGGGGTAGTCCATGTCCTCCGGCCGCATCCAGCAGTAGTGATCGTCGGGCGTCGTCGACGCGTTTGTCGCGACACCAACCTGCACATGGTCCAGCACTTCATCGATCGCCGCACTACTACATCGAAAAGTAGAAGAATTGCATGCTGATTATTCCTTTACCTGGCTGTATATATGGTTGATGGTGGTGGCCGATGAGTTGAAGGTCTTGAGCAAGTAATCCGTTCCCCATTTGATAAGGTCTCGGACATGGTCGTATTCTCCGAGATCCTTGTACTTGTCGCTGTACTCGATCACGGACCAACTCAGCAGCGTCATCGAGAACGCCATGGGGAAATGGAATTTTATGTTGTCGCCGGCGTCGTAGTAACCGCCCACCAGACCACCCTTCACGTCGCCTAGCGTCGATCCATCGTTGAGCCCAGAGTCTCCCCGCCACGGCACGCCGTTGTTCTTGGGCAGCCGACCAGCTGCATACGGATGAAAAATTAAGTTCCATTAAGTGTTGAGATTGCGATTAACCTGTAATGAATTGGTCTCACATTTTTGGGCGTTGAAGAACATGAGCGCCTTGTGGAGGGCTTGCGAGTACTGGTCGGGCGGCGGCGGCGACTTCCTGTGCTTGGGGATGGACTTGGCGATGATGATGGGAACGGCGATGACGAGGAAGGCGAAGAGGAAGCCGTAGAGGATCCACTTGAGGACCTTGCGCTTGACGATGAGGCAGCCCAGATCGACGTACTTGTCTTTCTTCTTCGACTCCTGCGGCCCCGCCAGCAGCCAGCTCTGCTGCGTCTCGTCCAGCTGTTGCCGCGAAAGCGCCGCCCGGTCCAAGTCCATATTCCGGCTATGCTCGTCGTCCGTCGTCCCCTCCGCGCCGATCTCGAACGTCCCGCCCCAGTGATTCATCGAATGCATCTTCGCTATTCCAGCAATCGAGCTTCAATTGCAGACTAACGAAATGCGAAGATGAAGGCGACCAGCTCTGAGCTCTTATTCACATCCCCTGTTCTCAACGCGGTCGTTCTCCAGTTCCTTTCGCGGTCGAGTGCAAACGATCGGATCGTTGACTCTGAGGGCTTTATTTTTCTCCTTTTCCCGCCTGTCTTCGATGCGATGAGGAGTTTTCTATTGCAGAGGCCATCTGGTTTTCGTGGGGAAAGCGCCATTGCCGGGCGTTGACTTCAGCTGAGCATGAGCATGTGGTGTAGGTAATGAAATTCTATGGAAAATCTGGCGCATGTGGTGAAGGCGTCGTAATATAAATATCATTAATGGTGCATTAGGTTGATTTAAGATGAATTGGAATAAAATTATAGGAATATGTGTAGTATTGACATGTCGATGTCATCGGAACCACCGCGCATCTGTCCGCCCGAATAAACTATACTTGGAGGGTGAATCGTCAGATCGCGAAAGTAACCATCGAAATAGGTCATGATCGAATCGTAATTTGGATCCGACGGTTACGTGGCCAGTATAGGCCGCGATATGTCGATCACGTCGAGTCGTTGATTGACGGTCAATTTTTATGACATCACTTTCATTGCGTATCATACTGTTTAATATTTCGAATTTTGAAGACCAAAATATATGTATTATTTGCTTTAATTTTTATAATTGCAAGTGATATTTTAATAAATTCTCTTCTTGCCCTTTGCTACTCCCGCTTCACCTGAAATGTAGGTGGTTTTGATTTTTAATAGGTCTAACAAAGTGAAGTCAATATTATATGAGGGATGGAAAGCTTTTTAGTTGTGATATTGACGTGTTGTTACTTTGTTGGAGAATTATAGCTTGATTATCTTATTTTGATATGTTTGTCACAGAATTTCAATTGAATTTGAGTGTGTTATTAATATGTGCATCGAATTTCTAGAGATTTGATAAAGTGTAAATGTGGTCGAATTGCCATGTTAGATGCCTCGGCATAATCAAGTTGGATGAATTGGTACTTGATGTCTCAAAGGTTTATAAGGGACTGAACTCGTCTTCAGGGTATAGCCGAGTTAATTATCACATGGTAGATTTGTAAAAATAAATAAAGGTCGATTTTCAATAAAACCAAGGAAAATCTTTCCATGTGATGGTCTGTTTGACTTCTTAATTTACCTCTCTACGAATTACTATAAGATTGACTGTGTGATATATTCGGGGTCAACGTAAAAATAACTAAGTGAACTTGAAGGTGGTAAAAAAAAGTATGGTATAAGATAGTTGAGGATTTTAAATTCCTTATGAGGTGGACTAAGAAAGGAGAATGAAACTCTTGGAAACCTAGAGTAAAGCATCTTTATGCAACAACATTGGGGTTGATACGAAAATTAAGACTCGGATGCATGTGAGTTATCTAAGATTACCATTGATTGTAATCTTATGCACTTTTGGACAATGGTATTAGAGATCGTGTATATGACTACATGGGGGCTTATCTAAATGATAGCTTATAGAGAGCTTTTGGCATTGGCACAATAGGTTCCGGGTTGTGATTAACATGTAAACTCAATCCCAAGCTTTGTGAATGATTGAAAGAGAAAAATGGAGGTATCCTTTGCATTGATTTTGATAGAGCTTTAGCTCTAGATGAAAGGTATGAGCTTCCTTTAGATCCAGACAAAGAAATAATGAATTGGTAAGATGGACTAAGAAATAAAAAAGAAGAATGTTGAACTCACAAAGGACAATTGGTTGAATGATCAATTAGCAAGATAGGAGCTAAAAAAAAATTAGCGAGGTTGGGTAACGTCGAATTTTGGACGATCGACTCGGTCCCACGAAAATTTCTCATCGGTCGTCAGGATAAATCGGGAAGCGTTCGTGGTAGGTGGTCCAGAAGTCCAATGTCTTAGAGTTTGTGTCTTATTTAGAGAAATTTTTTTTATAAAATATATCGTTGCTGGGATTGAAGTATAAATACATGAGATGATGATTAGTTACTTTTTCGCTGTACTGATATGGAAATAAATGTGGTCATATTAATGAAAGACTCCAACTAATGTATGTCCAACGATGATGTCGATCCTTCAGCGATGATTGAGCTATTTTTCTAATTGTCGATTTTGACTGAGTCCTTTACCTACGACGTGGTATTTTATTCGACGACTTAGTGACTTTCACACATATAGAAGCAGCCAGTAATATCAGTATCTGTTAGCTAACTATAATTTTCATGGAGGTAAAAGCTGTGGAGAAGTTGGCCCCGGAGAGGCGTAAAGAAGTAGGCATCGCGTAGTCAATTAAAAGCAGAGAAAAGAACGAACAGAGACATCTCACCTGCATGGTGCATCGCAGCAGTTGGAGTGACCGCGTCTTGGGGGAAAAAATACAGAAGACTTCTATCGTTGACCTTGATCTCAATTAGATTAAAACTATAATGGCCGGTGGCATCCAATGAGGTAGTCTAATATAATGACAAAAAAACCATTATATGTTGGGAAGAATAAGAAAAATAAGGAATTTAAATAATATCAAAAAAAATGATAAAGATTATGTAAAATAAGAAATAAAATTATAATGATAGTCCCCTCCTCCAGAATAGTTTAGGGAGAAGAGAATAAAGTTTTAAATACCTCGCTTCAGAATAGGAAATCTAGTAGGTGGTTATTGTCTGTAACACATGGTAATGATGGACTTAATAGTCATGATGATCGTTATCGGCCTCATCGAGAGGAGAATAACTGTCAGATAACTAATGACCATTAAACGTAAGTGGAAGGTGGAGATATGCGGAGGGAAGATTTCAGGTATATAAGATGTTTTGACACCTAAGTAAAGGGAGACGGTAAAATTGAAACTCTAATATTTTGTTGCTTGTTTCCTCCCTATAAGAGAGATTTCTGACTTGAACGTCGGAGAGAGTTTCATTGGAACTCCTTCTGATACATTCCTTTTACGCTCGTGTCTCTCTTTGTCGTTATTCTGGACTACGCTTTAGTAATTCATCATTTTCATTGGTAACTTCCGGAACAGACAAAGATGATGTTGAAGGTTGAAGACCTTGAGGCGAGTGTCTCTGGCAAACATCATCAACTTTGATGCGGAGGTTGAAGATCTAAAGGTGAGGGTCTTTAGGCAACATCATTGAAGATGATGTAAAGGTTAAAGTCTTCGAGATAAGCATCGATCTTTGAGCAAATATTATCCGTGAAGACTTAGAAGCTAAGTGAAGAGTTGTGTGATTACACTTCTGTGCAACACCATCATATGGCAACATAAGGTCTTTGTCCACCTAGTGGTTAGTAGAGAGCCTTTGATGCTAGGGCAACATGGTTTGAGTCATATAGCCGATGGTAGAGTTCAACCTCAAGTTTTACATAGGATCTACAAAGGTGTAAAGCAAGTGAAATTAAGATCTTCAAGGAGATTCAAGCAATTGGAGATGAAGCTCTAAAGGTTGAGTCTATTATAAATTCTCTATTCTAAGAACATAATGCTTATATTTGGGCTCTATAAAATTGAAACTTGAATGCAATCCAAGTATGTGATGATTAACATGGACTCGGCCTACTAATGATTAACGAGGTTAGGAAATATTGAATCTCGAGTGACCGGCTTGATCTTACGGAAGTTTCCCATCAGCTGCTAGGCTAAATCGGGAAGCGCTCGCGGCAGACGGTCTAGAAGCCTAGCCGTCTTAGGATTTACGCCCCATTTGGAGGAAAAATTTCTACAAAATACGCCGTAGCTGGAGATCGAACTGCATATGCTTAGGATGACAACTAATTATTACTAATTTAAAAGAAAATACGCTGTACCATAGCCTCAGGGGTTGGACTCAGCTCACTAGCAACTAGGACAACATGTGAATTATTACTAATTTAAAAGAAAGACACAATGTGTGCTCATTTGGAGGTTCGAATTCTGGACCGTCGGCCATGAGCGCTTTCTAATTTACTATGACGACCATGGAAAACTTCCATGAGTTGGGCCGGTCGTCCGAGGTTCGACATTACCTAACCTCGTTAAACATTTTAGCCCCAGGATATGATGCAGTGGTAGAGCAACTAGTCGTCATCTTAGACATCCGCGGTTCGAATCCCAACTACAGTATATTTTACAGGATTTTTTCTTCCAAATATGGCGCAAACTTGGGACGTTGAGCTTCAGACCACCTGCTGCAAGCGCTTCTCAATTTCTCCCGGTAATTGGTGAAACTTTTTTATAGGACCTAACCAGTCATCCTAGATTTATCTGTTACATTTTTTTTTTCCATTTTTAAACCATAGACTTAACCAATTAGTAGTGATGGGCAATGCTTGACTATTACAAATTTCAAGCTAGAATGATAGTCTTTGAGCGACAATGACTGAAACAACTAAGTCATGAAAGGGTTTTTGGCAACCATAAAATTGTCTTGCTGGACAGGTTGCATACATGGAATTAACGACTGTGGACATGATGTGCTAGCTGGTCAATGCATGTTGGTTGCCATAGGCTCTATTCACTTGGAGTCCATAGTCCATGTTGATTATCAATCCTCAGTCCATTTAGGGTTGAAAGAATTGTGGTCCATTTTGAGTTGGCCCATAGGCATCCCTCAATAATTGTGATAAGTAGGCCTAATATTATAGTTCAAAAGAGGTGATTGGAGTAGGATCAGTGGCATAATTAGGCATATAAATAAATCAAACATTCATGAGTAAGTTTGGTACTTGACTTTGTAAATATTTATTTATGTTTGTTCAATATACACAAGTGAATTAAATAAATAAGTTTGAATAATTTATTAAATTAAATAAAATCATTCATTAATGTTCATGAATAAAAATTGTGAATTATTCTTGAATAATCTCTATGAACAAAACTTGTGATCCATGTTCATCAACATATCTGTCACGCCCCCAGAGGTATATGCTTCCTCGAAAATCGAACAGCATCTTCCCTGTACGGCGGACAATATGGGACAAAAATACATACTATCTCCACCAACATAGCTCAGCCACAAGCGGCTGACATCACAACAATAAGAAATAAACACAACCACGCAGTTTATATTGAAACAAAGTAAATGGATGACTTAGCCATCTTAAACATAAAAGAATGTCTGCATACTAGTAATAACGACAAAATCCAAACCGATACTCGACAAGGAAACTAACTGCGGAAATAAAACAGACACTAAAACAAACCAAAACAAACCGACACTAGGACTGAGGGACTGGCAACTGGATCATCTCCTGGCTCCAAGCAAAACATCTACCTGCTACCTGAAACAACAAAAAGGGAAGCAGGGGTGGTGAGTCCGGGCGGACTCTGCGGGTATATGAGTAGACAAATAAGCATGACATAATAAGGATAAACAGAGTAGAGAACTCAAAAGTGTACAGTCCATAAGAATTATAGAATTCACCTAATCATGCATAACATATATCAATCGACATGGTATAAAGTCCGAATAACGACTAAACACGTATAAAACAACTCGATAACAATAACATCAAGATATACATGCATGTCAAACATGTGCAACAATCATAGCTCATATAAGTGCATCAAACACAAGCAAATGCATAAAAGAAATACGTATGCACATGATGCAATGACATGTGTCACCCCTGACGCCAGTCAAGCCGTCAACACATCCCATCTGTGTGACCGAGTGGGTAGGGCTGTGACAACTGTACCACTCCAACAACAACAACAACCAACAATAACAGTAATACCACATAAGGCGTGGTTGAGTGGACAGGATGCGGGGAGCCTACACTCCAAACCCTAGTACATCGGGAGAGCTACCACAGCTACAATATATCCCTCAAAACAAACAACGGTGAGGGTGAGTCACCAACGACTCATCCCTCTAAAATAACGGTGAGGGTGTCACTGTCTGACATGACAGGACAAACACTCGCACTCTAACCACTACCATGACAACATGTGGTTGAGTGAATCGAGCAACAATATGACTAACGACGGCTTAACCAAATGTAAGCCAACAGTCGTTAGTATGCAACGTGCAAGTATGATGCATGATATACGATGCACAAACAACCGGAGAAACAACGATGCAACAAAGTCCAACAAATACACGATGCATCAATACAATCAACCGGGAATCAAAAACCAACGACTATGCACCTACACTACTAGGTAGGGTATTTTCTAATGCAAAATAAACCTAATTGTGTTTTATGAACTTCTAAGTGCTCGTGTACAACTGGCACTTTACAGAACAGAAAACCAATAGTGGACTGTACAGATACGAATTTGAGAATACTCGAAGATCAACGAAGAATAAGTCTCAACGGCGATTTTTAAATAACGACAAAGAACAAGGTCAAGCAACCTATAAGACATAAACTAGTCATGCTTTAAGGTAAAAGAACTACTCGAGTACAAAGGAGAAATACCCGCCTTAATTTTAGAACGTGTCCGACTTAATCTCTTCACGATCAATCGTATGACTCCGAATCAAGGTCCTGTATAAACATGCATAATTTAGCTAATCATAAATCCAATAAATAGCCAAATCCAATCCCAACTAATTAGATTGCATTCCCCAATCACCTTCATCATTAATTAACTTAATTAATGATTAACTTCGATTTATCCCCCATTCCTCACTATATTCGATTAAATTGTTAAATTATACTAGAAAACCTAACAAACAATCATCTCTACTTACAATAAGCAAAATCTTTTATCAATATTTACAATTCGATCCTTCCAACCAAAACAAACTATCCCAGATCATGAAGTAAGTCATTTCCCAAAAATTCCATCGTATCCATTGCAAGTATAGCTCCAATCCCGTAACCGAACTAGAGTCTAGAAATCCAAACTAAACAAGGTATATTCCAAGTTCTACCAAAACATTTGATCACAACAACTTACCTTCTGTGAGGCACTAGTCGAAATTGCTCGCTGATCAGTGCCGGCGTGGTCGCCTCAGTGCCGGCATGGTCGCCTCTAACTCAGATTCGACATCCACACGCACCTACAGGATGCTCACAGAAACCCTAGACGCTTGCCAGCTATGGATCTCGGTAGAAAGGAGAACCAACGACTGAAATCTCGCAGCACCTCCACCAAACTTCGATCGCCTGTCTTAGTCCGAGAGGATGGTGTCTCGCCGGAAGACAAGGAAGGAAGAAGCGGTGAAGAGAGTTCGCCGGCTTGGTTGGCCGAAGTCGCGTGGAGGAAGGCCTGCGATCGGGCGAACTCGAGAAGGGAGGAAGAAACCGAGATCGCGTGCGGCGTCGGGCGGTTGGCTAGGGCTCGGCGTCGTCGCGTGGAGGAATGGGTGAAACTGACTTGCGGGAGGCAGTTTTAGGGCTTTTAATAGTTTTTGACTTTTTGCAAATAAGCCCTCCAAGTCTGAAAAATTACAACTAAGCCTTTATATTTCGAATTTTTCCCATTTAGCCTCTTAAAAACTCGGTATTTAACAATATCTCTTATATATTAAACTTGTAAATAAATAAAAAAAGCTGTAAAAAAGAACAAACGAGCTTATGATATCAAACTCACTAAAGAAGCTTAAAAATAAAATATTTTAAACAAGTTTAAATTAAAAGCTCGATAAAATCAATCCAAGTTGAAATCAAATTAATTGTTCAAACTAAAAAAAAAAATGAAATCAAGCTTAACAATTGTTTCGATCACTTAGTTTATTTAGGCTCAATTACCTTATCAAACTTAGAAAAAATAAACTAAATCAAGCTTAACGATTGTTTCAATGACTTACTTTCTTTTAGGCTTAATTACCTTATCATACTAAGTTTAAAAAAACAAAATTTGTCTCATTTACCACCCTAAACATAACTAGTTAAGGAAAGTGAATAGTCAAAAAATTAAAAATAAATTAAATCAATTATTCTTGTGACGTACAAGGTTTAACAAAGTTAGGCATATGCAATGCAAATATAAATTCAAAGAAAGGTATAATGCTAACACGTTATTTGATATGATTTACTCATTTTTTAAAAAAGTCATCAAAACTATTCTTCTTCGAAAGGAGAAACCATGTGCAAAACACTTTTCTTCTTACAAATATAAAGTCAATAAAGAAAAACATGTAAGAGAATAGAAAACTTGCAAGATCTCGAAGATAAAGATTTTAAACTTTTGGGTTGCAACAAGGGTATTAAAAAACTATAAAAATAACAAGAGAATGAGGATTTTAAGGTATATAAGTGTTGTTGTTGAGATCCTCTTTGTTCTTCTCTATTTATAGTCTTCAACTGAGCTTGGATAAGGTTCACACAGTTGGTCTATTCAAATTTAATTGACTAAAATCTCTTGTAGTCGACTATATAAAATATTGATCACAAATGCCTTATCTTAGTCGAATTATAACTTGTTCAGTTGATTTAGGAGTTGCTCACTTGACTTAAATTCATATCAATAAACTCTAACATAATTAGTCGACTCAATTGGATAATATCACAAGATCTTCTATTGATAGATATTATTTTGAGTCGATTCAAGCTAGGTTTAGTATACTCATATCCAAGTTGGTATACCCTAATGGATACTTTGTGAGACAATCTCTAAACCTTCATTCAATTCAAACAGCGTGAGTATTTCATTTTTAACCGTTGTTGTCTACTCAATTTAACTACGAAAGTTTTTCATCGGTCGCCTGGATAAATTTCGCATATGCACAAACCATCATTGAATTGATATATAATGTGGAGTTTTGCTTACATTATTCAATTAATATAAACAAATTATATCGAAAGGTGAAAGATGTTGGATATAAGTGAATGGAAAGGGAGATGAAGAGGAAAGATGCTCCATTGTGAATGAGACATTAATCTCACATTGAGAGTTTTAAGGCATATTGGTTGGTTTAAATTATTTCACAAGCATGTTAGTTGTGAACAAATCATAGGGAGAGGCTCTCTCTCACGCGTGAGTGTGCAGGGGATACAAATCCAGGGTTCGAATTTGTACTGAGCCAAGTAGATTCCTGTGCGTGCACAACTTGCGCGCGTCGAATGCCGGACCGGTCGGGATAAAAATTTGTCCAAGCGAATAAACTAACGTCACGATAATTTGGACATTAATTAATTGCTGCATGCGTCTAAGCCCTATATAAAGAGGCTGTGACCGAGAGCAAAAGATATAGAAAAAGAGCAACGATTGTCTTCCATCTCGTTCCCAACTCTCCGTGTGTTCCCCGCTCGGTAGATTTTGCCTGGTAACATTTGGGTACTTCTTCAGTTCGCCATGAGCAATCAGTGATTCGTTGTGCCCATGGTCCCGCTGTTGTATCTTGTCCATCGGAACTTCGAAGCACATTCGGAAGAGGACAAATCTGTTTCAAGAAAACTGCATTATGCAGGTCTCAGCAAATCTTCCTCTCCGGTTCAGGAAAACCGGGTCGAGAGATTCGGGTCGGAAATTTCAGCTCGGGAGACGACTTCTGCATACAAGGTCATTCAACAGTTAAGTTGAAATTTTTTATAATTTCAATTTATTTTTATCTCTCCGAAAGTATATCTCCAACAAACGAATCATCATGGTCTCATGCATTCAAATGGAGTGCTAAGTAACATGCAATGGAAATCACACACTGGCTTTACAGCAACACCACGCCATTGCGCGCCTTCCTTATTCAGTTATTCTCTCATGCACCTTTCGGCTCTTGAAATCATTCCTATCACGCACATGAGGCACCACGCGCAGTTAAGTGCTTGATGCTCTGCTCAAAAGGATTTAAGGTTGAAAAAGATAATCAGCAATGGAAAGGGGGAAAAAGCAGAAGAAATGATGATCCGAAATTAATGTTGATTGCAATTCATCTTTTTGCAAATTAAAACATTTGTAAGATGATGCAATATTTGAGGATTGCATCTGAACATTTTTCAGAAAGAGAAACTAAATTTTATTCTCGATTTAAAGATGCAAATGATTTTGAACATTGCTGGAGTAACAGAAACAGGATGATATAGCCCCTCAAAAGAGAAACAATATGATAGAACTAGAACGTGGCAGTTGCAAGCTGTATCTAGATTTCTCAATGACGTTTCTGTCATTAAGTGAAATGAGAGGTTATTTTTGAAAATATGTTCCAAGAATTTTAAATAGAGTGTTTGGAAATTTTAAAATATTTTTCGTTAAAACGGACATATTGCTCCCACTCCCCCCAACTGACCGCGATTCGAGGGGCTCTTCCTCGTTGTTGCGCCATCAACGGCTCTCTCTAGAGAATTCCAAAGTTCCTATAGGTTTCTCACTGGGGCTGCGAATGCTTCTCGATTTCCTCTTCCCGTCGTGTTGGGAGGTCAAGGTGGCGCTCTCCTCTGCCCTCCTCGTGATCGCCGCCTTCTTGACCTGGGGGAAGAGTCACGCGCACGCAGCCCTCAGTCGAAGGAGCGATCACCCTCGGCCTCGCCGTGGAAATAAAACAACGGCGGCCGAGAACACAGAGATTGTTCTTGAACGCGAGGACTACGAGGAGGTCATGTTCTTATCATCTTATTACTCTGTTAAATGGCTTTTGAGCTTGTTGTTCTATTCTTTCTATTGCGTGTTTTTTCTTTTACTTTTATTGCTTTCTCTTTTCAATTTCATTACTCTCATCTTATTGCTACTATAAACCAGTTTCTTGAAAAGTTTCTCCACCTTTGAAATATTTTCAAAAGGAGAAACTATAGTGTTTTTAGGGGACATAGGACATGGGGTACGGACTAGAAGTTCTGAACCAGAAAATATTTGTGTTTATCTTATTTTACTTTGTTCTTTGAGATTTAGTAGGCTATTTACCAAAGGGCGTATGTAGATTTGGAAAATTTTTAAATCACACATTAGATTTTGAGAATAACCAAAGGACGCACTGATTGGGATGACCTTCCCGATCTACTCCTCCCGCCCACATTCACATGTCGATTTCCAATGCATCCGAGTCACATTTGAAACGTTTAAATTTAAAAATAATGGTTTGGATGCATGCAACCTTAAATTTGAATATAGACTATAAACAAAACCTTAAATTTGAATGCAGAGAGTTGAACCAGGTCAATATGTGGATTCCGTCGAAAATCCTAAGTGAGTTGTCGCCGCCTCAGTGGGACACAAGAAGACACTTGCGAACGCTTTCAATGTGGGATGATCTCACCGACTAATATAGAGTACCGGATTTTTGCCTTCGGTAACTTAACAGAGAAGAGATTAGGTTTGCACATGCGGAGAGAGGGAGAGAGAAAGATGTTGAGGTTGCATGCATCTGAACCGCCAAAATTCTTTTCGAAGTTAAGCGTTTCAAATGTGGCTCGGATGAAACCAGCATTTGGCAGGCTAATGTTGGTGGGAGGGGTAGAATAGGAAGGCCACCCAAATTAGTGCGCTCTTTGGTCATTCTCAAAATATTGCGTGATTTAGGAATTTCTCAAATCTATGCGCACCCTTTGGTAAATAGCTGATATTTATTTATTATTACTTGCACAAGTTACATTTTAGAAAACCATACCTTTCACACACTAGGATTATTTTTCATCACGGTTCTCTTGCAAAATAGTTCTCTATAAAAGCATTTGTTTTCGCTGCATATTTTAAAATATCTTTCAGCTCTATTTAAAATCTATGATAAAAACATTTAAATTAAAATTCTTTTTGATTACCTTGTTCACTATCCCTCTAGCGTCTATCTTGATACAACAAAATGCTCTTTTAGAGGGTTTCATGCAAGGTTTTGAGTTTCGTCCCGTGCCGGACGGCACGGGACGAAACTTACCGTTCCGCTGGAGATCCGAAACCGGCACCGAAGGGTTCGTGATTTCGTGCATGCATCACGCGGCGATGGGCGGAGGGAATCGTTCAGAGCCGGAGGAAAAACCGCATGCCGAAGGAAGAAACCCACGCGCGTGCTGCTGGGGCGTCGCGAGACTCCTCCGGCACTGCCGGAAGAGTCGCCGGACTCCTCCGGCGCCGGCGGAAGCTCCGCCGGACGGCGCCTGAGTCGCCGGCCGCCTCCGCCTCCGCCTGCGCCTGCGTCCCCTGTGTTCGCCCGCGCTAGGGCTCGGGGGAGGAATTGTTTTATAAACATTTCCTCCCAAAAATATTTATCTCAATAAAATATTTAAAATTAAATAAATTTTATTAATTAAATTTCTGAAAATTATTTTTAATGTTTCAAATATTATTTAAAAATTCTAAAAAAATTAAAAATCTAAAAAAAACCTTAAAAAATTTCTAAAAAAATCATATTTATATTTTGATATATTTTTTATTATTTTATATATTTACTATTTTATTATTTAATTAATATTATGATATTTTTATCATTTTAAATATATATTATTTAAATTAATAATTAATTAAATGAATAAATAAATAATTTATATAATTATTATATGTAAAGTAGTATTTTATGTTAATTTATATATCTATTATAGATAATATTTTTTATCTTAGAATAAATTTGAAATTTGGATGCATAAATATAACGATATTAAACTTTTTATTTTTAACATTTTTGCTCCAGAACATATAAAGTTATGGTATTAATAATTTAGTAAGGTTTAATTTGAGTTATTGATAGATTAATTTTTTTTTAAAGAAAATTATATTTAATTTTTATAACGATATTAAGTTATTCAATAATTGAAAACTTATATAAAATTAATATATGATTTATTTTTAAATTATACACAATAAACATATTTATCTCATAATTATTATATATAAATAAAAAATTACCGAAACCGTACCGGCACGGTACAATACGATACCGAAACCGTATCGTTCCGGTATGGGACCGAAACCTTGGCACGGGTCGAGATTTTAAACCTTGGTTTCATGTTTGAATTTTTTGGTTATTGTTGTCTTTCCATGCGCCTAATAAGTTTGTTTAAATGTAAAAAAAAAACTACCTTTGTTTCTGATGTATGTTTACTTGTTTTGTAGCAGCTTCTGTCAGAAGAAGATTCACCCTATTCTGCATACTTGGTTAAGGTGATACTACTGTCATACTGTTACTTCAATACATTTTTAAAAATTGCAAAAAGTCTCATTTTGACCTTTTAATACTCGTAGATATTGACAAACATTTTATCTTCAAACACTAATTAATATATGCTCATAGATATTGACAAAAATTTTATCTTCAAACACTAATTCATATATGCTTGTAATTTAGTTGGAATTACTTGCTGGCAAGAACCTAACTGGATCAAACCTTGATGGCACATCAGACGCATATGCGATCATTACTTGTGGTAGTCAAACAAAATATAGGCAAGTGTTGTTAATTTTGTTGAGCATTTTAATCTTAGCTATGCACATTCTACTATTCTTGAAAATCTTATGATAAAATAGTCTGAATCTTATTCTCTGCAATTTTTTGTTAACTTATTTGAGATTTGTCGCAAATCTATGTTTACAATCTGTTATGAATTACAACATCTAGTACCACATGAAGGTATACAATTAGGGATGCACCTATCATCCTTAAATGCCTACTATCTATTGCTTGTACAAAGAAATTCAATTTTTGCCCATTCTCTTTTATATTCTACCTTTTTTTTTTGGTTAATTTTGATATGCTCATATACTAACCAAATCTCTTGTTGTCAATAGAGATTTTGTTCTTATGAATGATCTAAATATCTCATATAATCTAAAGATTCGTTGCATTCATGCCAGACTGCAGGAAGAGGTATGGTAAGCAGGAATAGGTTTGTGATGACGTTGTATTTATATGAGCAGGAAGAGATATGGTAAGCAAGGAGCTCAATGTCACACAGTGGACAGAGGGTGAGAGACATAATGAGCTCACGTGCATCTGAACGACATAAATTACTTTCGAATTAGATTTTCTGAAAATGTGGTTTAGACGCAATGGAAATCGGCATGTGGAAAACTAATGTTGGTGGGAGGGGTAGAATGGGAAGACCACACAAATCAGTGTGCCCATTGATCATTTTCTAAGTATAGTGGGTGATTTGGAAATTTTCCAACTCTACGTGCATCCTTTGGTAAATTTTTGATATTTTTATATAAAAATATTTATTTATTATTCTTTATTAAAAATAGATATCCTTCAGATAATTTTTATCAAATAATTTCTTATATTAATTTTGTTAATATTGTAATTAATATTTATTCTGAAATATTTGATCTTTTTTACTATTAATTTTTTATAATGATATGCAATGACACCAAAATAAAAATCTTGTAATCTATCTTGGACACATATGTTGATGAGATAATCAATTTTATTGGTAATATTTGCATTGCAATATAATTGGATGTAATAGTGAGGTCACACGCTTTAAACAATATTTTGCTGGATATCTAGATGTTTCTAAATGTTTAAAAGTTTCTCAAGAAATTTGTCGTGCAATGAAAGAGGAATTTGATGACAAAAAAGAGAGAGTATAAACAACAACAATGTGAAGTTTCTCTAGAGAACCAATCTACGATGAATTTGAAGGTCATGATGAAGGTCCAAATGACGAAGAACTTTTAGCTGCTCTTAGTGTCTATCAAACTCATTATGAACATGAGCAACATTTGCTATATAGTGGTAATGTAGTTTGCGCTAATGGAAGTGTCTTAACTATTGCAGTAACTTTGGGTAGGAGTGCAAGTATTTGTGTTACTTTAATACAAGATGGTATTAGTTGTTTCTTTCCTTTAAGACGAAGGCGTGTAGTTGTTATTGTTGATTTTGATCCACTAGTATTCCCATACCAAGCTAGCAAATGTACTAGGATTGATGATGCCTATACAAGGCAGAAGAAGAAATCAATCTGTTAATGTATTGTTATTTTTTTTATTTCAATTGAATTCCCCCAGTTCAACATCTAAAAATTTGATTATGGTATTCAACCTCTGACTCCATATAAAATTGTTGGTCCGTATTTAGATAAAAAGGTGAAAGAGATCAAGACCTGGATCCTATTATGCAAGAAGCAATGAGGCTTATATCGGGTTATGTTGATGTGTGATTGCAGGACAAGACCTACACAGATTAACATTATCAACTTTTTGTTATACTACAATAAAATGACAATATTTCATAAATCTATTAATACAACTACATACTATCAAGGGAGTTATTAGAGCAAAAGTATCAAATATTATTTTGGACACCATGTGTAGCACACTGTATCAAATTGGTGATGACATATATCAGTACACTCAATATAGTGAAGAAGGTAATGAAAAGAGGTCAATCCTTAATAAAATTCCTCTATAATATCATTGGGTTCACGGATTAATGAGGAAACTTATTAATGGGGAGATTCTTCGACCAAAATCTTATTAATGGGGTAATTCCTCTATAATATCATTGTTATTAATAATTATGAGAAATGATACACACAGTGAAAGTGAATGTCTCAGTAAAAACTTTAACCGTCACTCGGCGGCACGTCCGACGTCTGATCGCCGATCGGACACTACCGGCGACCTCTGATCATCGCCCCGAATCAAACTATACCTTGGGAGGACGGTGAACCCGTCAGGATCGCCGACAACGGTGAACCCGTCGAAATCGACGGTGAATAATGCGAGATCGCAATTGTGGCGATCCTCGACGGGTTCACAGTGCCCCCAGGGTATAGTTTGGTTTGGGGTGGCGGCCTTCGACCACCGGTAGTGTCCGATCAGCTATTGGACGTCGGACGTGCCGCCGATTGATGGTCAAAATTTTCAGTGAGGCATTCACTTTCACTGTGTGTATCATTACTCAATAATTATATATGTGTAATTATTTTAGGTTATTATCTCAATCCGATATATTAATGTCGGTACAATCTTGCCACAAATGAAGATAGTTAGTGACCCTCAGAAATGTAATATCAAGAGAACAAACAAATAGAGAATAGTTATTGAGACTATCAATTAAAGCCGATTATTTCGAGAGCTATATGGTTCTTTTAGTGATCCTTTTGTAGCATATATAACATGGATGTAAGTAAATATAGTAAAAATTATTATTAATTATTGTCAACAAATATAAAAATTATTTTAATTTTGTTCTTATTTATGTTACAACTTAGTGATGGTTACAATATGGAGGATCAACTCCAAATTTAAAAGGTTACAATACAAATTCTATCAAAGACAATGTCTTCAAGTGGTTGCAAAAGAAATTAGTAAATTTTCTCTCTCATCAATATATAAGTACGAAATCGTCTTTCTTATCGTTATTTGGAGAAGACGGTCTACGTTCATTATAATATGTCTTCAAGTAAGAGTAATAACAAAAGAGAAAGAAGAACAATAAACCTATTTGATATTGGATTTGTCCAAACTGAGGATGACCCAATAATGGATTAAAGGAGTATTGTTAAGTTTGAGAATATATTACTTGATGAAACAAGAGATCTACCACCGCCCATCTCAATTCAAAAAGCACATATTAGACGAGATGTCGGCGAGGAAGATGATGAAGCTTTTGACCAAGAATTTAAATTTTCTAAATCTCGGCCCAAATGTTCTCAAACATCCCAACCCCAAACGCAACCAAAGTCAGACATAAAGCTCCTGCAATTTTTTACTAAAGAGAAAGTAAAAGGCAAAACTCCTATTTTTAAGGGAAGGGGTCAATTGAGAAATAGTGAAAATCTACTTGATGCAATTGCTGTACAAGAACATGATGACAATGATAAAACATCATAACCTTCTAACCAAGGTTTAAAATCTCGACCCGTGCCGAGGTTTCGGTCCCATACCGGAACGATACGGTTTCGGTATCGTATCGTGCCGTGCCGGTACGGTTTCGGTAATTTTTTATTTATATATAATAATTATGAGATAAATATGTTTATTGTGTATAATTTAAAAATAAATCATATATTAATTTTATATAAGTTCTCAATTATTGAATAACTTAATATCATTATAAAAATTAAATATAATTTTCTTTAAAAAAATTAATCTATCAATAACTCGAATTAAACCTTACTAAATTATTAATATCAAAACTTTATATGTTTTGGAGCAAAAATGCTAAAAGTAAAAAGTTTAATATCGTAATATTTATGAATCCAAATTTCAAATTTATTCTAAGATAAAAAATATTATCTATAATAAATATATAAATTAACATAAAATACTACTTTACATATAATAATTATATAAATTATTTATTTATTCATTTAATTAATTATTAATTTAAATAATATATATTTAAAATGATAAAAATATCAGAATATTAATTAAATAATAAAACAATAAATATATAAAATAATAAAAAATATATCAAAATATAAATATGATTTTTTAAGAATTTTTTAAAGGTTTTTTTTATATTTTTAATTTTTTTAGAATTTTTAAATAATTTTTGAAACATTAAAAATAATTTTCAAAAAATTAATTAATAAAATTCATTTAATTTTAAATATAGTTTAAATATTTTATTGAGATAAATATTTTTGGGAGGAAATGTTTATAAAACATTTCCTCCGCGTGCCCTAGCGCGGGCGAGGCGAAGCAGGCGGAGGCGGAGGCGGCGGCCGGCAACTCAAGCGCCGTTCGGCGGAGCTTCCGCCGGCGCCGGAGGAGTCCGGCGACTCTTCCGGCAGCGCCGGAGGAGTCTCGCGACGCCCCAGCAGCACGCGCGTGGCGTTTCTTCCTCCGGCGTTGGCTCCTCCGGCTCTGAACGATTCCTCTGTTGCCGCCTCCGCCCATCGCCGCGTGATGCTGCACGAAATCACGATGAAGACTGTGCCGGTTTCGGATCTCCGGCGGAACGGTACGTATCGTCCCGTGCCGGACGGCACGGGACGAAACTTTAAACCTTGCTTCTAACATTTGTTGTCCGACGAGAAGTTCGAAATGATATTAGTGATGTTGATAGCATACAAGTACTTATGGAAGTGATGATAATGGTGATGCATCTGATGGTTGTAAAACTTATGTGATAATGGAGAAAGGATGTACATATGTAACCCAAGATGATGATAATGGAGTTAGAACTATTAAGATTCGGTATCAACGCTGATACAAGATTGATAAACAAAAGAAAACTCAAAATTTTCGAGATATTCAAGAGAGTTTAGCTGAGATTGATTCTGATATAAGTTATACTCTCAGCCTTCTTATTATATCTTTGATGCATCATATGGTGATCCATCATATTATATCTCGAGGATATATGCTTATCCTTGTTCTGTGCGTCATTTTAGTGGTGCCAGTTCAAGCCCAACTTCCGACGGTGAATTGAGATATGCTGATGGACATTTGGAGAAATCAATATCAATATTACATGTCATAAGATAATTATTTAATTTGGGTGTTGTAGAACTATGGAGTTGATCTGACATGATGTTGCAAAAACTAATGCTTCATCTTATTCACGTCACTCCTTTTAATATTAACAAAAAATGATTAACCAGGTAACACTAAACTTGGAACGACCGACCTGATCCCACAGATGTTTCTACCGACGACCAAGGTAAATCGGAAAACGCTAGCAGCGGGCGGTCCAGAAGCCCAACATCCTTTGGTTGTGCTTCCCATTTCGAGGAAAAATCCATGCAAATGCGCCGTAGCTAGGGATCGAACCGCGGGTGCCTGAGTGACAATTGGACACCCTTTCGCTGCACTGTTGCCCCGAGGGCTCTTTTTGAGCAGCCAACTTGACCTCACTGATTTTTTACCGACGGCCAAGGTAAATCGGAAGACGCTCGTAGTGGGCAGTCCAGAAGCCCAACATCCTTTGGTGTTGTGCTCCCCATTTCAAGAAAAAATCCATGCAAATGCGTCGTAGCTGGGATCGAACCGTGGGTGCCTAAGTGACAATTGGATGCCCTTTCGCTGTACCGTAGCCTTGGGGGCTCGTTTTGATATTAATAAGGTAATATATTATGATGTATCGATTTTAATCAAAGTTATTGGTATATCAAAATTCTATAAAGAATAATATATTTACTTGTTTTTTTCAATAATTAAGTTGTCAATAATTGAGAACTTATATAAAATAAATATACAACTTATTTTTTTAATTATATATAGTAATGATATTTATCTAATAATTACACACACACACATATATCGTACACATTTTATTAATATGTCAACTATTGTTTCTATCTTCTTTTTACTGATGATATATAATTCCTTATTATCTATATTCATAAATCAGATTGATAATTTTAAAGAATAATTTGAAGTTGTGAAAACAATAAATGTCGGAAATAAAATCAATAGCGAGTATTTGTAATAATCAAATATTAATAATAATAATTTTTAAATTAATATATACTAATCTTTAAAAAATAGAATAATTATCGAAACCAAATCGGCACGGCATGTAGTATCAAAATCATATCTTTTTGGTCTTGGACTGAGCACGGGTCAAAATTTTAAACCATTCTAGAGAATGATGCAAAGATAATGGATCTGCATCAAATGGCAAAAGCATGATTATATCTTCTGATTGTTGAATTGATACTTTTGAAATGATCAATGTTATCAAAACCCATATTTCTTAGAAAATTGTCCGACAAAGTAACTTTAGTTGCAATATAACTATTTACGCACCCAGTAAAATATTCTTGTTATTTGTAGCAACAGCTATACAAATGTTTCACTGACTCTACTTTTGGCAAAATCTCGTGTTTGAAAAGTTTTTTTTTTATTTCTGGAAAAATTTAGGCAGTTTGATATAAACTTGTAGCTAACAGTTCTCTCTTCTGTACTTCATGGAACCATTTGATGTATGAATAAACTTTTGAAGGCATCAAATTTCCCTCATGCAGCTCAATGAGACCTTGCTCTAGAGATCCGTTGTGGGCAGAGGAGTTCAATTTCTTTGTTGACAAGCTCCCTATTCAGGTTACTCAAGTTCCCTTTCTGAAATGTCTTTAAGAATAACATCTGAATACTTGATTAAGGATGCTATTGTCTCACAATAAATCCTCTCTGTTTAGCAGATAAGCAATGTCTCTAAGTTTAATGCAAAAAAATTAAACTCAATGTCTATCCTATTCTAGTCAGTCAATATATACTGGTGATGCAAAACTAACTGGAGAAAACAAATAATCTATCACCCAATAATTACAAGTACAAAAAGTTTTAGTTTTGCCAAGAAATTAGTTAGACCAAATTCAGCTGTAGTCAGTGTATAAAGTATCAAGGCCGATATAGGTTTTGGAGATGGACAATTGGACATGGATGGACGTTCATGTCAGACAAACAAAAGGACCTGATTTGCTTTCGAAAGTTTGTTTCTTGCTGCTGAGAATCGCTTTTGTGTTAGGCATTTGCATACTGACATGAAAAGGGACGGCGTCGTCACAACCCACAACCAGAGGACATGGATAACTTACGTGTGGAGATTGGGCATTTAATTGGGGTTGCAGACTCACGTGAGAAGCACATTCCATTAATTATAAATGACAGAGTTAATGGGAAGGATATTCGAGACACACTTAAAAAGATAAGGGACACATTCAGTCCCTAAAATTCTTTAGGGATATAATTGGGACACGGTTAAAACATTAGGAATATTTTAATGAATTATCCCAAAAAAAAACAGATTTCAAGAATGACATTATAAAATCTGTTGAACTTGAGAGTAACATGTAAAACATACACGGACTTTTTATCAATTTTTCATGCAGAACATAACATTATGGCTAGTCAGACCTGATTGAGTTTTCCACCCTAATCATCCTGTTTGTGAATGTTATCAAAGTTGTCAGTGTTGTTGTTGCCAGTAATCATGATCCTGATGCCCTATTGGCACTTTTATTTTACCAAATTCTGACTTCATTTTTGGCACTAACCATAGGGCTTGGTTTACATGGATGGATTACAAGGGGAGGGGAAGGTGGAGGAAAAGCCACACAAAAATACAAATGAGTGATCCAGGATCCATGCAGTTTTGTTAGCTTTTCCCTTCCTCTCCTATTTCAAGTAAACCTAGCCTGGTCTGAAAGATGGATGGATTTTTGTAGTGGTTTGTTATGATAATCTTTAAGGTATGAAAATTGTGAGTCTGAAGACAATGTTGTATGAAATAAACAAATTGGATATGATTGTTTATGGGTGATTAAACTTGTTGGAACTCGTCACAGATCAGTATAGCAATTCATGATTGGGATATTGTACGGCAATCCACAATCCTTGGTTCTTTGGTTATTCCAATTGAGAGAGAAGGCCAAATTGGAGCAAACTGGTACACTTTAGATAGCAAAACATCTAGCGTAAGTCCTTTTTTTTTTTTTTTTGAAATTCTATTATATTGCTGTTCTTACCTGAATTCCTTTTCTTATATGTTCTTCCTTCAGGTCTGTCTGCACATCAGTTCATTTAAGCTTCCTTCAGTTTTCTGTAGGTAATTTCCTTTTATAATTGTTCCTTGCCATGCACGCTGAAATGACATGAGATTTAAATTAAAACTTGGCATCCACTCTAAGTTTGTTGTGTGATCACTACATTCTTCCAAATCAGTATGTTACATTATCAACACCACCTCTTATATGGGCATTTGGATTGGATAGTATTTGATAATTTGAAGCTTAACATATAACCGACTTAACTTAATTGGTGTAATGTTTTTAATTACTAACACCGTTAAAACTTCAACATACAATTTCCCCTTTGCTACCATACAAAGCTAAAATAATGCAAGAAGGTTGGGTAAATATTATAAAAGAAGCAAATTCCCAACTTTTGGAGTCTATAAGAATATTTTGCTTGCTAAATATGTAATAGAGATAAAATCCCTAGTTATAAGTTATAAGCATGTAATTCTTAATTATTAAGTTTCTTTAACTTCTAAGTTTCTTGCCCTTTATGTTTATCTAGTCCTAAGCAAATTTGGTTACTAAATGGTCTATATAAGTTTTGTTTCAATCTTTTCAAATAGTGAACAGTGTTAGTGATTACAAGGGAAATCCTTAATGTGGTTGCTTAGGCCTGTATTCTCCTTCCTCCCTCTTCTCTGAAGCTAGGACGGCTCTACAAAGAATCACTAAATAATTGAGGTTTACTTATGGTTGTTGCACTAAAACATCCTATATCTTGCTTTATATAGATCTTTTAGTTGCTAAGTTTACTTGGGAGTTGGGACCAAGTAACAAGTAAACTTGGAGGCCAGCAAAAATAGGGGCTAACAAAATTTACTAAAAAAATTAAAAGCATGACACGAATGAGTCTGATGTTTCGAACTAAGAATTGTGTCCCTATTACATATTTATAGCCAAAATATTCTTGTGCTTTTATATTAGGTTTTTTCTTTTGGCATACCAACGGATGATGAGAGTTCTTTGGGAGATATCATCGTGGGAGTAGAATCTTGATAAAGGCTCGTCATCTTGCTTTGTCTTGGTACACCATATATGGAGGACTAAAAATAAAAGTTTCTTTGGTGAGGCTCAGTTAGTTAGCTTGTGAGAAGATTTTCAAGAGTGTTCAAATTCATGTATACCGGTCCTTGGGAGTGAACTCTGATATGTTGTTGGACATAAGTCACTCCTAATAGTCAATTCTTATACTCTTGGTTTGAGCTATAAAATTTACTTATCAAAATCAATAAATGAATAAATCTTCTTGCATCAAAGGGACTTGTATCAATTGCATTATTGGAATGATGACCTAAAAATTTTAGCTTATGGTGTGAATTACCAATTTTAAGTGTGATTGGTTTTGGCAGACTCTAGATGTGATATCTAGATCCTTTATTCTCCTTCCCTAGGCCGCTCGAAGTATTTTTGGCGACTCTAGACTGTTATCCTAGACCTTTTGCTCCTCACTGGGCGCTCAGATAATTTTTATTACTTTCCAAGTGAGTATGCATGGTTAAAGGTATGCATGAAACCCATAACGATTGGATGACATTTTCTTCGGTACTTGCTAAATAGAAAACATTTATACAACTAAAACATATGTTGCAAAATTTACATTTATGAACAACACGATTACTTATGTTGCAAAATTTACATTTATAAACAACACAATGACTTCGTCATGAAATAAGAAAATTCATTAAGTAAACTTGATTGCAAAAGACATTCAAATCTAGGCACTAGAGTGACACGAGAAGGGATCAATATAAAAATTTGAGTAGGCAAAATTGTCGAAATGCATAAAGGTAATGCAATAAAATAATAAAAATCATGTGTACTAGAAAGTATAATATGAATAAGAACTACGTTGCATGAAAGTCAACATGTATAAATCAACCTATTCTTTGTAATAATATCATCCAATTACTATCCACTAATGTACGACAATAAACTGAACATAAATATAGTTGGATTTATTCTTGGATATTACCCACGCACTCCCCTCTTGCGATAGAGAGTGACATTATGTGCATACTTTGTTGGATGTGACTACCAAAGGTATCCAAAGCTTATACTGACTGTTGTATCCAATAAATGATCTACCTAATGGGATATCTACAACATGTATCAAAATTAAATGCAATATAAACTACAATATAATATATATTATAAAATAATGAACTATTAAATGTATAGTTGCTTATAGATACCACAAGATATGAATTCAGCATATAGAACATTCAAATAAACTCTCATATGAATGTTCATAAAGTCTCGATGAACAAAGAACTTGTTAGAAGTATAATATAGAAAAAATATTTAGGTTTCCCAATAAGAATCAACATAACGAATTCACCCTAAACTCACTTAAGCCATAACTAACCGAATCCAATCTCATAGCTTCATATTTAAGATACAACAACCACACTAGAAGAAAAATCACTACCACATACAACATCAAGTCTTCATCTCAACTCTCCAACCTTGATACCCACTACATACTACCACTTAAATCTTGCATTTTAGTTTGAGTAACACCCTTTGAAAATCACCCTATATACACTAGCATCCCTCGCACCCAAATGCCTTCATTTAGCATCTTATAACTTGGCAATCTGCAAGGAAAACAAACAAGTATTTCATAATGGATCACTTTCCTTATCCACAATCACCACCTGGAGAACTTCTTATGAGCCAATATCCACTTAACCTCTCAACAACCTCCTCTTATGATTCCACCCAATTCAAATGAATGAGGAAGAGGAACCTACGTTATGGCTCATCAATCAAACACCAAAACACTACTAAACCAATATCCACTTAACTCCTTGGGAACCTCCTCTTACAATCTGATGCGAACAACAGAGC
This sequence comes from Boesenbergia rotunda, assembly GCA_024364735.1. Taxonomy (NCBI): domain Eukaryota; kingdom Viridiplantae; phylum Streptophyta; class Magnoliopsida; order Zingiberales; family Zingiberaceae; genus Boesenbergia; species Boesenbergia rotunda. The sequence continues at coordinate 116,198 of JAGFNQ010000479.1, forward strand.
TTTGAGAGGTCATAATTTTTGACTCAGGTTGAGTCACGAGACCCATAATATATCAAATCAAAGCTTGTTAAAGCTTTGATAGATAGTGTATGCAAATTTGGTGAAGACTATAATATTGTTATATATTATGTTCATCCTAATTCAATTCTGTTCAGCTTGAATTAGATCTATTTATGCTCAAATATGATCCTAAACAAACTAAACTGAACACTAACCAAAATCCCAATGCCTCGAATTCTCTCTAATTCTACCCAATCCAAACCCCAAATCTCAAAATTTAATTGTCACCCCAACCTAAAGATTTATCCTAAACTAATTTCCTCTATGCAAAAAAAAAAGGGAAGCAAATTGATCAAATAGAAGAGTACCATTAATTTTGCATTTATTAAATCACTCTCCTTGAAAGCTCCAATACATAATGGATGAACATGAGGTTTAGTAGTGAGATTAGGTTGATGACCATAACATATTTTATAAATAATAATTTTATTCTTGATTAGCAGTCTCTTAGATTTGGGGATTTTGGTTCCCGGTTAGAACAACACTGTTTGTGTTGGTTTGATCCATGCCAACAAATAGTGATTGCTCAAGTGAGGAGAGGAGGGGAAGAAAGAAAGGAGGAAGAATAAGAAAAGGAAGCAGAGGGGAAAGAAGAAAAAGAAGAGAAAGAGGAATAAGAGGAGAAGGAGACAGAGAAGCCTATATGGAGCAGAGAGATATCACTAACACGGATAAAAATAAGTTAGGAGGAAGAGTAAGAAGAGGAAGAGCAGGGGAATGGTGCAGCGAATAACTATCGACTCCATTGATTTGTGTACAAACACCGGAATCAATACTTTTAATCCCTATTAATTCAAAGAAGAATACCAGGAAAAAGGAAAACTCGTCATTCAAAGAAGTAATTTCAAACAATTTTATACTTTAACCTTTTACTTTTCTCCCCCTTTTTCATAAATAAAAAATGGGCTAAATCACAAACATAGAGCAAATAAATTCAAATCTACAACATGATTGCTGAGGGGCAGAATACTAGGGATGACAATTTTCCCCATGGGTTCGGGGCCCTGTGGGAAAAATCCAAAACGAGGGCAGGTTCGGGGGGTCTTTTCGGGTTTGGGTTCGTGTTCGGGGTTTTTTTAAAATCCCCGTAAGTTAAACGGGGCGGGTATGGGAATGCTATCCCCAGCCCCAAACTTGCCCCGATAACAATAAAGAAAATAATATAATATAATATAATATTATATAATATTATATTATATTATATAATATAATTTTGTATAATTGATTTTTTATATTAATATTTTTATGAAAGTGGTTTAAAATTGAAAATATTTTTGACTAAGTGAATAGACATTTCAAGCAAGGATCGGGGCGGAGATGGAGATTTAATCCCCGTGGGGATCGGGGCGGGGATTCCCCAATTAAACAAAATTGGGTATGGGGGCGGGGATGGGGACGAAGCTATAATTCAGGTTCAGGGATGGGGATGACAAACCCGCCTTGACCCCGCCCCGTTGCCATCCCTACAGAATACACATATGGATGACCTTGTAGAGTCGTAATCTGCGACCTGAGCTTTGTGGCGCTAAAGTGAGTGACAATCGGAGTTCGCTCTCCACCAAAAAGATAAGTGCAAATGCGATTAAGGGTGATGTCAGAATGAGGCTCGAGAAAAGATAGAGTAGGGTATAGAAAGCAGTAGAAGGCAGAAGAAGAGGGGTACGAGTCAAGACGCTCCTGGATCATCAGGTGCGAAAAGAATGTCTCTCTACCTCTGACTTTGGTCATGTATGCAAAATCGTTGACCTTGACTAAGTTGTTATACAACTCGGTATAGAGGTCAATGTCTATTGCCTGATCATATTAAACAAACAAGGATAGACTATAGTAGGTAATAATCTCTAAGATGTCTGGGCAATGGTCAGTGAAGAATTTCCTACCAAGTCATCTAGACGACATGGGTGAATATGTAAGCTCAAGAAATGTACGTCTACAGTCCTCATAGGGAAACCTCGGGTCATCGGAAGGGGCATGTCAGGTACTGGTCTCTGCTCTACATTTGGGTCTAATATAACAACAATATAATGAAACAAGCGTAAAGAACTAATAAGTGAAGTAGACAAAAGATTAAGTCAAAGAATCATTATCGAGGCAAGATGATTAGGGAGTAGACTGTATCTCGGGGCTCGAGTCGAAAATGGACTTGAAAACGGATCAAAAATGGATTAGGAGGAAAAAGAAGGGATTGGAATGAGATGGCAGCGGCTGCCTCGTAATCACCTATATAAAGGTTGTCCAGGCACCTGTGTAGCTACACCCCAAACGTCTAATCAGAGCAGCCATTCGAGGTCACATGGGTGACTGTGTAGGCTTACGAGCGGTCGTATACCAATTTTTCACCTACCACGGTAAATGTTATTTATGTTAGGACGGCTTATTACCGATTGCCTATATGGATGTACGGACGATCGTGGGGTCAAAGATGTTGACCTTTTGGTTTTTGTCCTTTTAGTTAGGTTCCTGTCTTAGGGTCATAAGTCAAATTTACAAAAAAATAAAGATGAATTAGTGTTTTTTTTTAAAAAACTAGGTTTTTATCAAAAATATGTTTTTCAAAATCCTTTTCGAAATCTCCAACTTGATTTCGAACTTGATTATCTATAGGATAGAAGCTACAATCGGTTAGTTAAGTTAGAGAAGAGTTTTCAACGCAATCTTAAAAAAAATGGTTAACATGTGGAAAATTTCTAATTTGATCAATTTAGAAGTTTTTAGCCCCAATTCATATTGATGCACCGATATAAGCATGTAGAATTCAGAGGCTGTAACTCTATGCATTTCACACCATTCTATGTTTGTCAAAACACAAGCAAGTTATATCCTAGTATGTTTTGTTATATGTTGGCTGCCTAGATCTATATGAACATGTTGTCTACAGTAAAAACTAGGCTAAGCTTATTTATGTATGACATGAATGGGATAAGAAAAAATAATTTTGAAATTACATTTTTAAGAAAAAAATAGTTAATTTTGAAATCATAGTTTTAAAACATTATAATATGGTTAGAACCAGATCCTAGTCTAACAGTTCAAAAATTACTTCCCCTAAGTTGGAGCTCTAACAAATTTCAATTTTGCAATTGGGTTAGCATATGAAATGTTGGCATTTATCATATAAATATGTTGTTTGGGTGCCCAATAACAATTATTTTTTACTTGGTTAACTAAGCATGATTTTGGAATCCAAACAATCCTATTTCTAGCATTTCTTTTGACTAAGGAAATATATGAAACATGATTTTGATTCAAATTAAATCTAAGTATAATTTTATTGTAAGCAGTACGTCTGGTTCCAACTATCATATTTAAATATTTTGATCCAAATGTGAACTTACTCAAAGTTGATTTTAACTCATTGACTTTGTCAGAATTCTCTTTCTCAAGTTGTGACACCTGAGTTGAGGTTTCAACTAAACTAACCTAAGTCACTAAATCTAAGTTAGTCCTTTTCTTCAGTCTTTGACATTCTTAAGTAAAGTCTTAACTTTGGACTTGTATTTAGCTAGAGTTTTAGTCAAATAGGCAACAATAGCATATACTCTTTCATTAATTGGATTTATTACCTCGTCAGTTGACTCATCTGAGTTGCTGACCTAACTTGAATCTGATACTGAGTTGTATTCTGACTCGGACTTTGAACTTGAATCTTCTTAGATAGCCATTAGTGGTAGTAGGTTGACATGATCTGAGTCATATTCAGATTCGATGATGATTCGTCCTAAGTTGCCTTTAGGGTCTTCTTTTTCTTTTTTTTCCCCAGTTCTTTCTCCTTATCTGTTCTGAAATGCCCTTTCTTTTTGCATTCGAAGCATCAGATTCTCACTAGGTCCTTGTTTGAGATTTACTTCTTCACAAATCTTCGAGTGAATTTCTTTCGTCGAGTCATTTTTGTAACTAAGTGTGCGATTCATGAAGATATATCATCTTCATGGATGTTGATCCAAGTTCAAATTCTAATTCGGTTTCTTCTTTGGGTTTGTCTCTTGGCTTGGATTTACCTACAATTACAGCTATACCCTTCTCTTTCTGATCAAGGTTAGTTTGTTCATGGAGTTTAAAATCACAAAATAATTCATCTAGTTTAATAGTAGATAAGTCCTTGGACACTTTGTACGCATCAACCAGATGCCCACACGGTGGCCCTTGGAAATGCCTTAAGCGCATACCTGATCAAGTCACAGCTCTCTACCTGTTCGCTAATTCGTGGATGTTATTTAGTATATCTTTAATGTGGCAGTGAAGTTGACTAACTGTTTCACCTTCTTTCATTTGTATATTTTGTAGCTAGCTTAGCAATAGGTTATTTTTAGTGGTTCTTGAGTCAGTTAAACCTTCATGTAGTTCAATTAGTTTCTCCCAGAGTTGTTTAGCGCTGCTAAATTGGCAGATTTTAGTCAGTTCCTATGTTAGCCCACATTGCAATGTAGTTGTGGCTCTAGCATTAGCTTGAGCCATTTTCTTACCGTTGCTTGTCTAGTTTTAAAAAAGAACTGGTGTGCCATCTGGAGTTCTAGGCAGGTTAAAACCCATCTTGATGATAAAATAATTTTCGATATCATTTATCAGATAGTATTCCATCTTGTTTCTCTAATAGACGAAATTATCGCCATTGAAAAGCAACGGGTGGGTTATGCTAAATCCTTCCTATAAAGACATATCTGCTAATAAATATTTGTTCAAGTTGTATTAAGGCTTAAGACAGGATAGGGGTTTGGCATGGTTGTAATTAGGGTTTGGAGTTGGGTATGGGCTAGGCTCGGATTATTAATTGATTAAATTATTTGCCCCTGATTTTGAGCGCAAAGTTCGACCTAGATTAGATTCAAGTTTTGCTTTGGGCAAATTAGCAAGAGTTTCAAAAATTGACTTCCAAGTCATAGCGAGACACAAGGTCTTCTTTAGTATCGGAGCAACAATCACTTCCTAGACAAAGTCTTTTTAAGAATCAAGAGCTGAATTAACTTTAATACAAAGCCTTGGTCTAACTAGTTTAAAGTGAGGTTAGATAATTTCTGCTAGTTCCATTTAACTACAAGCACCATGTAGGGAAACTCAACCTAAACATGCAACTATCCATGCTTTCCTAATTTCTATCAGCTTAACCCACTCTAGTACCAAATTGTAGGATTGAGATCGACGCTAGAGGGTGGGTGAATAGCGTTAAGGATTTTTACAATAAAAATAAGAATAAGAGTTAGCACAACAGAAATAATAAATTAACTAGACTAATTCAATCAACTATATAGTAAGCTCTTGAAATTTAAGCATGCAAGTTGACAGAAGTATAGACACACAGTAGTTTTAAAAAATTGATTCTTATTTCTAGTTTCTTCTAGGTGGAGAAAATTTTACATAAAAAGAATCTAAAAATTAAGGCAACATTAAAACAATATGAAAATATTACTCTATATGTTGCCAATCATAAATGAAGCACGTGTCGCAACATTGAAGGCGAAGGAGCACTTAGAGCACTAGAATAGAACTAGATGATTAGCAAGGGATAATTTGCAAGCTCTGTCTTGAAGCTCCTTATATAGTACTCTCGCGGTCGCCTGTAGCCCTCTTGGTCGTCTGTACAAGTGCTGACGTGGCTACCACTTCTATTTGCAAGATAATGTTAACGTTGCTTCCCGGTAGCCCATTTACCACTTGGTCTTCTGGGCAGGGGTCAAACTTCATCTTGACCGCCATCGTCAGGTTGCTGATAACGTTGTCTCCTTGGAAAGATGCTCAATCGTCCATGTATCGGTGACCCTCTGGAATCCTTTCGTTGAGAGTTATCACCAGTTAGTCGCCTTCGAACTCGATCATGTTGCCTGGAACCGTCTAGCATGTTTTTCTGTAGTTGTTACCCGTAATGAGTTACTTGACTAGATTAATCTGTCTAGTTTGGTTTTGCCAAGAAATTAACCTACAACTGATTTCACATACTTGGACTTGTGCCAAGAAATCAGCCTCCAGTTGATTCCACATACTTGGACTTTTTGTCAAACAATAAGATCCCATCTTATTACACACACTTGGACTTGATTCACATACCCTCCAGCTAGGAATTTGTCTGCTAAGTCTTAATCATTTAGACTTGATTCATCTAGTCTCGAGTTAGAAATTTGTCGGCCAAGCCTTAATCGCTTGGACTTGATTTACCTAGCCTCCAGCTAGAAATTTGTCTTCTTAGTCTTCAACCAAGACTTAACTCATATCTGATTCCCAACTAGAACTTAGATGTCTAGATCCATTAGGACTTGATCACTACCTAGTTCACAACCAGGATTTTAATACTTGTCAAGTATCCTACACTTGCAAACTTAACACAACTTGGTTAGATCATAACTTAACTTTAACTTTAGTCATATATCAAAAACTTGGATTATATGTTGTGCACTTAGCACCAACAGACATTAGGTTCCGCAATCTTGGACTTGATTTACCTAGCCTCCAGCTAGAAATTTGTCTTCTTAGTCTTCAACCAAGACTTAACTCATATCTGATTCCCAACCAGAACTTAGATGTCTAGATCCATTAGGACTTGATCACTACCTAGTTCACAACCAGGATTTTAATACTTGTCAAGTATCCTATACTTGCAAACTTAACACAACTTGGTTAGATCATAACTTAACTTTAACTTTAGTCATATATCAAAAACTTGGATTATATGTTGTGCACCTAGCACCAACAGACATTAGGTTCCGCAATCCATGTCGAGGATTTTGTAGCTTCTCGTGTGCCAATCGGTGGACGGAATTAAAATTGCCACCCATGTAGACCAACACTATTCGAGATTTCAATCCTTGGTCTTTTTTCTCATGTAATATTTACATATTTGGCAATTATTTACTTGTAGACAATCTCGTTTAGTATCCATTTTTGAACTTGAGTTTTATACATTCTATAAAGTAATTATCTCTTAAGCTCCCAAACTTTCTTGCTTAAACACCAAAGACAATGTTCTATATCTACTTTCTTTGCCATTTGATTGTTATAATCTTTATTCTGGTCAAACAAGCAGAAATTGTTGTTAGTAGAAGCTCCAATTGAAGTCCACTGAGATATTTCTTTTCTTTTTTTTAGGACTTTTAGTAGTTTCATCATAGCAGATGCCCGCAGAAGGAAATCTTCAGAAATTTTCTGTAAACCTGGGCCTCTACAAACCATATTTAAACTTCCTCTAGATGAGGCAACTCTTTCTACTTTATGAGATACCCACCAAATACATCACTTTTTTTCTCATAATTTATAAGCTTATATAATGATTTTGACATTAATTTTCTTTCAGGTTCTTTCTCATAGTTATTCATGTGCTCTTGAAAGGTCATTTTTGTACCATGGGCGCATGTATGTCTCTACTTGGAACATTTGCTTCCATTCTAATGTTTTTTCCAAGCAAATGAAGGTCTGCAGTCTCTTTTCTTACAGCTTTATTTATCCAATATATAAATTTGTAGATTGTCGTGAAAATTGTTGTTGCTTAGTCAATACATCATCGAGGTTAGAACTTTGGATGGAGAAACATTTTTGTGGATGATAGGAATCGGTAAATCCAATGTCAAGGAAAAATAAAATCCTATGTTTATAGGAAAGAAAATAGGTTAAGAGAAATAACTAAATAGGTATTATTGGTTTTTGTATGAGTATGAGTTTTCTTTAGGGTTTTTGATGTACTAGATTTATTCTATATGTATATATTATACATATGTAAACTAATATTTTTCCCCTAAACTTAATATGGTTACTTTTTGAGTTAAGATTTTCATATTTCCCTTATGGGAGACCAACACCATCAACGTGCTACCAAAATCCCTCCTCATCTCGATCTATTCTCTCCTCTCCTTTTCCAGTGAACTATCTTATGGGCTATGGTCTTCTTGGAAGTGGATCTTGTGCTCAGATTGAGACACGTCATCATGTTAAGCTTCTCCGTTGATCATTCCAAGCATCACTATGATCTTGAATGCCCATTGAGCATGCATTCGCTAGTAGGTCATTATGCCATTATTGTCAGTCTTTCGGGTTCCTACAAGGCCTCTGTGCCACAACTATCACTTCGCAGGCAGAGAATGATGACTTCTCTCACAGCTGGTATTGGAAGCTTCCTATTCTTTGCATCTTGACTTCTACCATGTCCGCTGATGACCAGATTTCATATAAATATGCAATAAGATTCTCTACAAACTTTATTTGAGCATTGGTTCCTTGTTTCTTCAACAAACTCCTTTAAATTTAAGTTGTTTGTGTATCCTCTGCGTTTTCAAATATTTATCAACCTTGGGTAGTTTCTTTCTTCATTCACATTTTAGCTACCTTCTTTTCTTCATCCGCATTCTAGTTACCTTAGCCTTCGGCATTAATTCCTTGATTCTCTAAAAATTTTCTTTCGTTCTTCTAGGTTTCTAGATCATCTAGCTTGTGAAGATTTGAACAAAGAAAATTCCTATTCAAAAAATTGCTAGGTTGTGTTATTCATTGTCAAAGAAGACATAGAGAAGACTTTTTCTCAAATTTGTAAGAAAAGGTTGAGTTGTACTTTTATTCCTAGTGAAAACTTGAACAAGGAAAACATTATATTCTTAGTTTGTTCATCTTTCCTTTTTTGTCAGTCTGTTGTGTGGAAGTAATTACCTTGCTAGGGTCCCCCACTAATACAAAACTCCCAATAAGGGCCCCTTTGTTGAGGATTTTTTGTTGCTTTAATTACCTTGTTAGGGTCCCCACTAATGCAGAATTCCCAATAAGGGAAGTTTTGTTGAGAATTTTTTGAGTCGGGGGTCGATTTTGTCATAAAAACACCGTATCAAGTTGTTTTCAGTGAACAACTTGACTCGATTGTTTTTCCCAACTTATACAAAAGCCAAAGGACATGGATGTATGGTCAATTTTATCTTAAAACACCCTATCAAGTTGTTTTCAGTGAACAAATTGACTGGATTGGTTTTCCTAATTTTAAGTTATGAACAACTTATACAAAGGCCAAAGGACGTCGATGTCTACATATTGCTCAAATCTTCAATTGATAGTGTTTTGGTATTTTTGACTTTAAAACATCATGCCATCCCTTGGGGTTGTAATTTCTCACTTACGAGGAGGCACTCCACTTGGTGGCAGTGTGATATAAGAGAACCAAGAGCCAACCAATCATGTACTAACTCAAAATAATTAGGAAATTCAACGAATTTTATATAATTTTTTTACGAGTATAATGAAAACTTTACCAACAAAATATTAGGTGAACAACACAAAAATACAACGAAGTAAAAATCAAATCAAGAGATTAAGATCTTTGAACAACTCTATGTACTAGTTGAAACCAACAATGAGATCGAAAGGATGTCTTTACCTATAAAATTGGAGGTCAAGGAAAGCAGATAGTAAAAACAAAATTGCTATGTGGGTAATCAAAAAAGATATTCTAAAATTTAATATTGTTTAGGAGGTCAAAGAACTAAAGTAAGTCACCATCTCATATTACAATATTAAATTCTTCTTTAAGTTCTTTAATTTATACATATATGATTATATAAATATATCTTTAATAATTTACTATTTTTATTTTGATTGTTTATCAAGATTTAAAGTTACTACTATCATTATTTAATCAACATATCAACCTATGACATTAATGATAAAAGTTATGTTAAATCAACTATTAGTAAATCCACTAAGAAGTGAATCACTAAAAATCAGTATCCTTAGAATGTAATTACATCATCTAACATATGGATTAAAAGTCCCTCACCGATGGTATACAACTATATAGCGTGCAAACAAAATAGTCACCGTGGGCGATTGCTCGCTACCACATCCGCTTATGGGCGACCAGGTATTGGTATAAGGCTAGGCTTAAAATTTTCATTTTTTTAGCACTTTCTTTTCTCCATTTAACATCCAATAATGAGAATGACACAAAATTTGATTAACGCTCAAAGTTGATAGATCAAATTTTGATCTCCTACCACGATATATTCCCAAGTCCTACACTAGATCTATTACTATTGATTATTATTACTTTTCCATCCTAATTTAGATACACTAACCTAAAACAGAATATAATACATAAAATAAATTGGTTGATCTTTTTCTTCAATCAATGAAATAAGTTGGATTAAACAATTAGACAATATGAGAGTGTGATAAATATGCACATCAATATAGGAAGAAGGAGACCAAAGAATAGTTATTAGAAACTATAATATATGATAAAATTTATTTAAATATAAATGAGAATATAATTAGAGATCAGGCCAAATGACATAGGAGGTTTTATATAGCTGATCCACATAGTGGGACAAGTACTTGGTTGTTGTTGACGAAACAAGGTAGATGTTTTGTTGTTACGGATCATTTGGACCGATCAAACCTATATAACGAATCGTAATTACTCCAAATCAATCAATTATTTTTCGATATCAACAAATAATTATTTATCAACACTTACCTTTAATTTGGTTATCGTATAAACAACAATCTCATTGAAAGAGGATACTGGAAGATCGCCTCCGGTGCTATGGTGCGATGGTAAGAGGTGGGACAGGGCAACGAGGGTTTAAATCACACTCAAGACCCATTACACTTGAGGAGTTTGAAAAACTTATGACGTCGGGTTGTTTGCCAGGACCATTTGCTTTTCCCGATTTATCCTGGCGATCGGTGGTAAACTTCCGTGGAGACGAGCCGGTCACTTTCAGGATTAGTCGGATCATAAGAACTGATACCTAGATTACCAAAAAATAGAGGATACTAAAAGATTTGAAAAACAATGAAAACCTATGATCCTCCTTGGTTAAGAGCAAAGGGAGGGCCGGTGGCTCTCACCCTTGGCTATGGCAGCAAGCAATGATGGAAGCAGCTATGGCAGCGACATGGCGAGGGCAAAGAAAGGAGCGTCAGCTGATTAAATTTCTGGCTATTGTTGTCTGGATAAAGAAAAGAAGGCTGCTGGCCTGCTGCGGGGGCAAAAAAAAAAACAGAAATAAGATCTGTCACTGATGGCTGGAATAGAGGAAGAAGGAGACGAGGAAGACTCGTGTGGTGGCTGGCTAGAAGATGGAAGTTTCTGTTGGCCAGCTGGAGGGAGAAGAGAAGAAGAGAAGAAAGGTAGTTAGATATAAAAAGGTTTAAAATTTCAATCCGTGTTAGAGTTTTGGTTTATATCTGGAATGATATAGTTTTGATATCGTGCGATGTCATATGGTTTCAAAACTTTTTATAATATAAAATATAAAATATAGTATAAGATTAAGAATTATACTATATTATATTATAAAATTATATTGTAAGATTAAGAATAATTTGATTTAATATTTAATTAAAAAATAAGAGTATATTTTATAAAATTAAGAATTATAGTATATTTATCTTTTTCGTATTTCTATGGAAAATATTCTTAGTCGAAAAAGAAAAAAAAAGGATAGTTGTGAATCAGGGGAAACAAAGACGAAGATTAAAAGGTAAGTAAATAAAAAATCAATAGATAAAATGGAAAAGTAACCAATCAGAAAAGGAAGAGAATAAATGAAGAGGGGAGGAATTAGTAGAAAAGAAAATATAAATGAAAGGGGAAAGTAATCAATCAGCACAAAAGAGAGAAATAAAGGAAAAAGGGGAAAGAAATTAGTTGGAAATGAAAGAAAAAAAAATAAAGGAAAAAGAGAGAAGAAAATATAAGGATTACCCAAAGGGTGCACCCAAAATTTTGAATTGCCCAAAAGGCTCACTGAAGTTTGAGAATACCCAAAAGGCAAAGTTGACTTTTTCTTCTCTTTCCTCTCTCCCTTGCATGCAATAATTTTTTTTACTCTTAAATTAAATTAAAATTTTCTCTCTCCTTTGCATGCCAAATAGCACTATCACAGGCCTGATTTGATTCAGATTAGACCCATGTTGGGCCTGATCTGAATCAGACCAGGCCTGAGGATCGGAAGGATCGAAATCAACACTACCACGGGATAACATTGTAACACGTCCGGAGATGCCGAAATAAGTAATGGAGAGTACCGTTGGACTCTTTGCAGCCTCAGAAATCTAGAGGACCTAAAATGGGTCTAACTTGACCTGTCTTGGTCCATTAGTGGGTTCTAAACAAATCCAATTGGACCCATTTAAGGTCTTATGGATTTTTGAGGCTGCAAGGAGTCCAACGACATCCTCCATTATTTATTTTGGTCACTCTGGAGGTGCTACAATACTATAACTTTCAACTAGAACATGGTCTCGGAAATCATGCCACGTTGGGACTGATATGAACAGACCATGCCCGTTGTAGTATTGATTTAGATGCTTCGGGCCTGGTCATGCCCAACGTGGGCCTGATCTTAATCAGACCAGGCCCATGGTAGTGTTATCCCGACATGCAAAGGAGAGAGAAAATTTTAATTGAATTTAAGAGGAGAGAGATTGTTGCATGCTGAGAGAGGAAAGAGAAGAAAAAGTTAGCCTTGGTGGAGGGGTAAAATTGGAAAGAGGTGCATCTTTGGGGTATTCTCAAACTTTGGCGTGCCTTTTAGGTAATTCCCAATTTTGGGTGCGCCCTTTGGACAATTCTTGAATATAAGGAATGGGAGTAGAACGAAATAAAAACTAGGGAAAGAGGAGGAAAAAGATGCAATTGCGGCCTAGCCGTGAGCTCGCAGCGGCCTCACAGAGACTGCACGACTAGGTGAGGACACTACGAGAGGGCTTGTTGCTTTGCGTAGCTGTCGCGAGGTTGCCGCAAGCTCACAAAGGCTTGGTGGCCTGCATTGGTCGCCACAAGGCCTCCGTGATCTTGTGGAGGCATTATTTGGCCATGCAAGATTGCCATGATCTCACGGCGGCCTCACGACTACGCTTGATAGTCATAAGGCCTCCACAATCTCACAGCGGCCTCACGACCGTCCACATGTTGTTGAGTCTTAATGAGAAGAATCATGAACCATTGCTGCCCAATCCTCATCTGTCGCCGGTAAATTCCTCTTTGATTTTTGTTGGCTTTTTATCGGCTCTATGTCAAATCTGATGCCATGTCGATCAACAAACGGAATGATAAGTTTCATCCATGCTGACCAACACAAAATGAAACTTTAAACACTGGAATATAATATAGTGGTTTGAAATCTCATATCACGCTGGACGAATCCTTCAGGTAAATCACCCAGTATCGTGTTGATGCTTCGATTTATGGTGCTGACAACAAATTGGAGGTTGAACAAGGAAGAAGATGAAGCTAAAGAAAGTGACATTGTCTATGCTGAGTGGTATCGCGTTTTGATAGTTTAACAGAATGATATGTTTCGACCGTTTTGTCTGACATGATACAAGATTTAAAACCATGCTTGACGCAGATAATATCTCCTTCCTATGCTTTATCCCTTCATTCTTCAACTTCAATACATGACCGACACGATGCATCGAAACATCGACACGATACTAAAAGAGTACTCTTTCACTTAAAGACCAAAACTTCAACACAGCTCAAGATTTTGGACCTTGTGGACACATCTAAGCACTCTGATTATAATATTTGTTAATTTTGTCCTTCCTAGTAATCCATACACCTTAAAATTTTCTTAACTGTTTTCCTCTTAGACATTGATTTCACAATATAGAGGAAAAATTGTGGCATTGTTTCTATTGTAGGATATTCTCCTTTTATCACTATTCTTGTTATTTTTCTTTTGAGTAACTGAAAATGCACATTAACAACATCGCATTTACATAAGTATCCTTTACTGAAAAGTAAGTTTTAGTAATAGGCGTTCTCATCTTTTAACTACTTTGACTTTCCAGGTGGTTATACCCTTTGGTGATATCTATGAGGTACAATGATTTTTTACTCTGCTTTTTCTCTTCTCTTTGCTGCTCTCTGTTGCTATCTAGTGTGGACATTATTATAGTTTGTACCTCTTTTTTGGTCGTGCATTAGATTCACTGAGTACAATGTGCTTAGCTACTAATGTGGTACAACTACAGATAAAAAGGAGCCAGCATGCTTGTATAAATCCTGCAATCACAATAATTCTTCAGACTGGTTCTGGTGGACATGGTGTGCCGCCATTGGTAGGTCCAAGTGGTAAGTCGTTTCTTTCTAGTATCCATAGTTTTTTACAAAATATCCAAATGTGATGCGAAGATTAATGTTGATATGCAGAATTGACAAACCACTTGTTTTCAGGTAGAGTCAGATATAAATTTGCATCATTTTGGAATAGAAATCATTCATTCAGAGCTCTGCATCATACACTAAAAATTTACCAAGCATGGGTGGAAGCTGAAAAGAAGGTTTCTACTCCATTTGTTGTTTACTGAATTTTTCTTTATTTTTTTGTCTTAAAAATATTACAGGATGAAGATGCAAATACTAGTCTGGTCCTTTGAGTTAAAATAATTCTGGAAGTCAAAATGATTCATTTAGTTAAATTCAAACATGAGGAGTGGGTGCCTATGAAAGAGTTATTTGATTAAAAGAAGATAGTGTCATCCAATCAAACATAGCTAACCTGGGAGCCCGACCGAATTGGATAAGAGTGAAAATATTGTCTCTATATTAGAAGAAGAAAGGCTTCTTTTTGTTCCTTATGATAGACATAGTAATAATGATAATGAACTCTTTCCATGCCCCAAGGCCCAGACTGAATAGGGATGCACCACTTGCAAAATGCAAAATTGCTGCAAAAGTTACCATGGAAGTAGTTGTAAAGGTTAAATGAGTAGCTACAAAATTTGTCACAACCCCCGCTTAGATGAGTGAGGTCCATTAACTGAGCTTGTAACTTCTCAGGCTCAATCACTGGACTAAAATGCTGAAGCCAAGGTAATAATACATCTATGCTTACAAATCTTCTTCATTATCCCAACAATTCACCATGTGAGACTAAATTGCCGTGTTACAATCTCCCCAACTTAAGGCTTCAAAACCGAAACTCTAGCTCCTTGCCTAGAATCATCCTACGTTTCAGCATGTGAGGCCCAATGGCAGCTACACCATTACACAAATAATCCTTTCCGACAACTCACCATGCCTACGATTAAGTCTACTCTAATAGCAATTATTATGACACGCTTAGATGAGAGAATTGACCGATTAACTTGTCAACCCAACCACTGGCCTAAAATGCTTCACCCATGTTAATAGTAGCTATCTTATTTAAGTTTATAAAAGTCTGGGTGTTAGAAAATTGAAGGAAATAGACAACTTCTTAGTACATACTTGAAATTAGCCATTATGTTGAGGCAATAGGGACAATGTAATGTACTTGAGAAGGCTAGAAAGCAATGGCATTGTCACATGAATAGTAAAGAGATGTCAGTGTTGGCGTTACAAGAAACGTCCTCCATTGATGGAGGTAAGCGTTATTGGCCTCCATTGATGGAGGTATTGAATGCCTCCATCAATGGAGGAAACGGATGTTTCTCTTGCTATAAAACGCGTCCAAATTGCTATCCAGAGGGAGCGGACGAACAAGAAGGAATCGGAGCTTCCATCTGAGTGGGTTTTGGTTTGTGAAAGAGAGTGATCAGTCCTTGGTGATTGACCGCGTGACAGCAAGAAGAAGAAAAGAAGGCAGAGCAAGAAGAAGATCAATCTAACACTGTAAGTCTAATTAAATTTTGCAAATTAGTATCATGCTCAGATTACAACATTGGTATCAGAGCATTCTACATGCATGATTTTAATTTGCTTCGAGAATACACGTATGCTAATTCGAATTCGTGGAGAAATACCTCTGTACTAGTGCTAAATCTTTGTGATCTGTGACGATCATCCAATCACTTGAAACGTGAGTGATGGAGGCACAAAATCACTTTGAAAAGATGAAGCAGTAAGGGGTGAGGACACTGTGGGTCACCTGCTCCCTTGTAGCGCTTGAAGACATAGAACCATGCTCATCAGCCCCTCGCCCTCCAGCCGCCGGACCTCCGAGTGCGACTCGTAGCGCTCGAAGACATAGAACCGGAAGAGGTTGGGGTCGGCGATGACAAGCCGCCGCATCAAACCGAACCATAGCGAGGAAGAAAGATCTGCATCTTCCTCTGGTGGTGGTAGGAGGCGAAGCTTTATGGGGAGAAGATTGTGCTGGTTAGAGTTTTTTTTAAAAAAAAAAAATGGTGGCCTCGGGATGATCTGATTGAAGATGGGAGTATGACCATTTGGCCTACCATCTGCCGCCTCGAGATGAGGCCTACCATCTGGCCGCCTCGACCTCGATGAAGGTTTTTGTTTTTTTTAAGGCATGGTGACATTAATTTCACTATGCCTAGCTGCTGTTCAAGGAAGGATCGAACCACCGACCTCCCCGCGAAGGCAAAGTGGCTCAACCAGTAGCTCTATTCGGTTATTCATTTAGATTTGGTTCAATTTAATTAAATTCGATTCTAGTTTAGTTTAAAAATGATTAAGTTGGTCAAATCGGTTTTGATTAAACCATTAGTTGATTTAACCAAACCGTTTTGATCAAATAATCTGAACTAAACAGACTAGTTTGATCGTTATGTTGAATCTCAAATTTAAATAGGCTAAATTGTAGATACAAACAAAAGAAAAATTATATGCCTTTATCTATTTGTGTTGTGAATTGAATTGAACCAGTTTTGTTACTGGTTTGTCGGTTTTGTACTGACATTGTGTATTTCAATTCCAGATGCCGAGATTTATTACCACAATGACTCGTCGAGATGTGCGACGGAATCATTTGAGGGAACAGATAGAGGAGATTGACTTCCTCCCACACCTAGGCATCCAAGGGCATATAGGAAGGCTTGAACGTCTATTTTGGAAACTCGAACAGGAAGAGTTTCCAGTTCTAGATAACTACCGGATCGGGGCATTGATTAATTCATTGCCAAGGCGTGCTGAAGTGGCTGCAAGAGGTATTTGGGGATGCTACGAAGGGCGTATCTCTTATACCGAGTTGCGTAGAGAACTACTTCGCCAGAATTTTTCAGAAGAGGATCTGGAAGATTCTGAAGACGATCTGGAAGAGGATCTAGAAGATTCTGAAGACGATCTGGAAGAGGATCTGGAAGATTCTGAGGACGATCTGGAAGAGGATCCTGAAGAATTTGAAGAGGATCCAGAGATAGATCTGATTGAAGAATTCGAAGGGGATCCTGAGGAAATAGAGTAGGATCCAATAGTGGATTCTGAGGAGGACCCGGAGGAAGATCCTGATATGTTCGAGGATGATCCCGAAATGTTCGAGGACGATCCTGAAATGTTCGAGGACGATCCTGAAATGTTCGAGGACGATCCCGAAATGCCTGGGGAAAACCCTGAAATATTTGAGGAAGACCTTGATATTGAAATGATCGAGGAAGATCCTGAAATATTTGAGGAAGATCCGATAGAATCTGTGGAAGATCCCGAGCCTGATCAGATTGGCCAATTAGAGATGAACGAGAGAGTGATAGCCACTGCCATAATATTTTTTATTATGGGAATGATGTCAACTTATCTAGTTCGTTGAATTCTCTTTGTTTGTACCTGCTTATTAAGCCTATTAAATAAAGTTATGTTATGTGTTAACTAACTTGTCAATAATTAGTTCATTTATGTGATTAGTTCATATTCAAGATAAATGATTAGTTCATTTATGTGACTAGTTCATTTAATGGGATGTATGTAATATAATTGATCAATGTTAATTAGATTGGATGATGCGAATGATGAGTGAAAACGTAGTTATCACTTGATTTCGTAATCCAAGTCAAGTTTACATTGAGTCAATCAAAAATTATGTACATGTGATATACACTGAATTAATGAATAATATGTTTATTTGTGATAGATCATGGCAACCAAGAACATCATAGCTGAACTGAACAAAGGGGAAAAATTGTATGGGGACAACTATAAGATATGACATCTCAAGATACAATATGTTCTTGAGGAACAAGAAGTTCTGGAGGCTGTAAATCATTTCATGGTTGAACCTGCTGTTGGTTCGACTGCACAGTACAGATTGGATCTTGATGCCTATAGGGCATGGAAGAAAAAGGACTCCACTGCAAAGGGGATATTGATTAGTTCAATGGTAGATGACCTGGTATTTGAGTATGAGCCACTACCATCAGCTCATGCTGTCTGGGTTGCCCTGAAAGAGAGATACAGTGGAGTTAGTGTGAGCAAGCTTCGTCAACTGACAATCAAGTTTGACAGTTGTAAAAAGCGCCCGAATGTAACGATGACCCAACATCTGAGAGAAATGGGTAATATGATTCGGGAGCTTAAGACTGCTGGTCATGAGTTGACCGACGAACAACAGGTTCAAGCAGTTATTCGTTCCCTTCCTGATTCTTGGGAAACAATGAAGCAGAACCTTACTCACAGTGAGAGTATCAGGACTTTCATTGATGTCTCACGCCATATTGAACTGGAGGCGGAGAGAGTAGAATCCGCAAGGATTTCTGAGCAAGCTTTTGTAGCTGAAGGTTCTGGGTCCAAGAATAAGAAAAAATGGTTTAAGAAAGGAAAGGGAAAGGGAAAAGAAGCTGGTGCTACTCCTGTGCAGGACCCAATCAAGAAGAAAGGAAAGAAGAATGGAAAGAAACCTAAGGGCAAGCTTACTTGCTACAACTGTGGCAAGAAGGGCCATTTTGCTCGGGAGTGTACCGAACCGAAAAAGGTAAATCCATGTTTGTCTTCTTTTCATGAGCTTTATGTTGCTAGTTCAGTGTTGTTAGCTGACTCTTATCCTTTGTGGATTATAGATTCAGGAGCAACGAACCACGTAGCTCGTGATCGAGCTACGTACGTGGAGTACCGTCGCGTACCAGCTGGCAATAAGTGGATATATGTGGGAAACAATGCAAGAATTGAAGTCAAAGGAATTGACACTTGGAAACTCAACCTTCGTGGTGGGCGTACATTGTTTCTGCATGATGTCCTGTATGCTCCTGAGATTCGACGGAATTTGGTTTCTGTTAATCGTCTTCTTGAATTGGGTTATTGTATGAATTTTTACAGTCGTCGAGTAGAACTTAGAATTGACTCTGTGTTAATTGGATATGGTTTTATATCAAACGGTTTCATGGTTCTTGATGTAGAACCTGATGTTAATTGTGGAAATAATGGTTGTTTTTCAAACATTGCTCTTACTAGTGATGCTGATGTTAATGATGAAATTTGGCACGCTAGATTGGGACATATAAGACAAGAAAGAATGAATAGATTAGCAAGAGAGGGTCTGCTCGGCACTCGTGCTAAAGTTGACTTGTCTATATGTGAGCACTGTCTTGCTGGAAAAGCAACTAGGAAACCGTTTGGTAAGGCTATTAGGGCTGATTCAACATTGCAATTGATTCATTCGGATATTTGTGGTCCGATGAACGTGAAGGCTAGAAATGGTAGTTCATATTTCATTACATTTATTGATGATTTCACGCGTTATGGTCATGTGTATTTGATTTCTCATAGATCTGAAGCATTAGATTGCTTTAATCGTTATTTGAACGAAGTTGAGAATCAATTGGAACGTAAGGTTAAAACCTTACGCACTGACCGTGGAGGTGAATACTTGTCTGATCAGTTCAAGACAATATGTAATGAGAAAGGGATTATTAGACAGTTAACTATCCCTGGAACTCCACAGCAAAATGGAGTTGCTGAAAGAAGAAATCGAACTCTTCTTGAAATGGTTAGGTCGATGATGGCTCAAGCTAATTTGCCTATTTCCTATTGGGGAGATGCATTATTAGCTGCAACCTACATACTTAACCGGGTGCCTTCTAAATCTGTTCCATCTACTCCATATGAACTTTGGACAGGCAGAAAACCAGATTTGAGTAATCTGAGACCATGGGGGTCAGCTGCTTATATTCATGATAAGACTCACAAATATGGAAAATTAGGACCCAGAGGTAAGAAGTGTATCTTTGTAAGATATTCTGATACTTCTAAGGGTTATGTTTTTATTAGTGAGCAGCAAGATGGAACCATCTCTGAAATTGAGTCAAGAGATGCTACTTTTCTCGAAACTGAGTTCCCAACAAGAGGTGAAGTTGATAAATCAACTCCTCTATTTGCAATAGAGGAGGAGGATACTGTTCCTCCATTAACAAATCAGGAATCTCAGGGAATGCCTGAATCTAGTCAACCTAGTGGGAGTGAATTGCCTATAAGTGAATTAGTTTCTCAACAGTCAAACCTGCGAAGAAGTAATCGTAAGATTATTCCTCGGAGAAGGTTTGACATTGAAAATGAGGCATTAATGATTCTCCCAGTTGACGATGAAGAACCTCGAACGGTTGAGGAAGCATTGAGATGCTCAGTTAGAGAAAAATGGAGAATTGCAATGGATGAAGAAATGGAGTCTATGAGAAAGAATCAGGTTTGGGATTTAGTCGATCTTCCTCCAGGCCGAAGGGCTATTGGGAATAAATGGATTCTCAAAATCAAGAGGAAGGCAGATGGATCGATTAATAAATACAAAGCTCGTCTGGTTGCAAAAGGATATACCCAAATGGAGGGTATTGATTTTGAAGAGACATTTTCCCCTGTTGTGAAGTTTGTGTCAATACGTGTCATTTTAGCTATAGTAGCACATTATGACTTGGAATTACATCAGATGGATGTAAAAACGGCTTTCCTTAATGGTAATCTTGACGAGGAAATCTATATGGTACAACCAGAAGGTTATATTGCTGATGGCCAAGAGGAAAAAGTATGTAGACTTAAAAAGTCTATATATGGGCTAAAGCAAGCGTCGAGACAATGGAACATAAGATTCAATGAAGTCATTTTATCTTATGGTTTCGAAATGATCAATGAGGATCATTGTGTTTACCTGAGAAAGGATAAAGGAAAGTTGGTCATTTTATCATTATATGTTGATGATATGCTAATAGCTGGAAATGACTTAAAAGTTGTGATTGAGGTCAAGTCTTGGCTTTCATCACAATTTGACATAATTGACATGGGAGAAGCTGAGTATATCTTAGGAGTGCGGATCATTCGTGATCGATCAAAAAGACTTTTGGGTTTGTCCCAAGAAGCTTATATTACTAAGATACTACAACACTTCAATATGTTTGATTGCAACGTTGAACAAACACCTACAGCGAAAGGTGTTGTTTTGAACAAAAGTATGTCTCCCAAGACTCTTGAAGAGATAGCCGAGATGAAGAAAAGACCATATGCTAGTGCCATTGGTAGTTTGATGTACACTATGTTGTGTACTCGCCCTGATATAAGCTATGCTGTTGGCTTAGTTAGTCGTTTCCAGTCAAACCCAGGATCGAGACACTGGAAAGCGGTAAAAAGGATATTCAGATATCTCAAAGGAACGGCAGATTATTGTCTCTGCTTCCGAGGGTCAAAGTTGAGCTTGAAGGGCTACGCAGATGCAGATTGGGCAGGGGACCTTGACGACAGAAAATCCACATCTGGCTATATTTTTATGCTGAATGGAGGTGTCATTTCATGGAACAGCAAGAAACATGCTTGTGTAGCACTGTCGACAATGGAGGCTGAGTATGTGGCTTGTGCAGCGGCTGTACAAGAAGCTGTCTGGTTGAGAAGGTTCCTGAAGCATCTGAAGATTGTTGAGGACAGTGGGAGCCCTGTTACAGTGTGTTGTGACAATCAAGCTGCTATAGCTTTTTCCAAGGATCCTAAATATCACAGCAAAGGCAAGCATATAGAAATTAAATACAATTTTGTAAGGGATATTGTTGACAAGAAAAAGATAATTCTTGAGTACATCCCTACCCGAGCAATGCTTGCAGATCCTTTTACTAAGTCATTGACTAAAGAGTCATTTAATGAACATGTGAAGTCTTTGGGACTACGCAAGATGTAACACATTGTAAATGTATTTGTTACATTTTTATAAATGAAATGTCATGATCTATTCAGTGTAAATGTATTTGTTACATTTGGAAAAAGTCTCGATGAGCATGTTGGCAGGCTGAGATTGGTCCACTCACATGGACAATCGTCTCTATTTGTTGAGTATAAATAGAGGTAAGACCATTACTTATGAGACAACTTATGTAGTTGTGAATAGAGACATACTCATAAGTTGAGGTCGCCTTGATTTTGTATCAAGATGAGATCATTTATGTAATGATCGAAGTAAATGCACCCACCATTTACTAAACCTGTTTAAAGCCAGATTAGAATTCATAAGTTGAATTCGGATTAGACGTTAGGTATGTCTAGATCGAAATCTGTACGATGTTAGATATTTGAGAAAAACATGCACTCTTTTTGGTAAAGAGAAAAACATCGTAGCATGTGATTCATACCACATGTGCTGTAGCGACAATAAGGGTAGTAGGAGAAAGGATCCCTGCTTCTCTACTATGTGAGACCCTTGAGATTATCAGTTAATCTCAATCTTACCCAAAAGTCACTATTTAGCTGTCTACTTGAAGTTTTAATCAGTGTTTGCTACTTTAGTGTGTGTCCTATTGACTATGGATGATTCGGTCTATGGAGCATAACTAGGAAAGCAACTGATTAGAATGAATAGATTCTAGCTGAAAAGGAAGATTAAAATTGGTTTACATCTGTAATACTTATTCACTGGTCGACCAGTTACATTTTTGTTAAGTACTTAAAAATGTGATTGTGAATAAAAGTATTGATTTGAGATGACGAACATGCTCTTGACACAGATGTCATGTGAGGGATTAGAGATGTTCATATTGATGTAAATATTTAATCTGGGGTAAAGGCAAGTTATTGATGTCTCTGATTCGTTCTATAGAGCAGCTAAGTTAAGTGTAACAACTTTCTTAGCATTAATTGCTCAAAGTGCTTGCTGTCGCACGAACCATTTTCCCTGAAGTATGAGTTGAATGCTCCTATATGGTCTTTGTGACTTTCTGACATGGTCTTAGTGACTAGATGCTCCTATATGGTCTTTGTGACTTCATTACATAGTCTTAGTGACTAGATAACCTATATGGATAGAATTGGACGAGTGGGAGATGTTGGCGTTACAAGAAACGTCCTCCATTGATGGAGGTAAGCGTTATTGGCCTCCATGGATGGAGGTATTGAATGCCTCCATCAATGGAGGAAACGGATGTTTCTCTTGCTATAAAACGCGTCCAAATTGCTATCCAGAGGGAGCGGACGAACAAGAAGGAATCGGAGCTTCCATCTGAGTGGGTTTTGGTTTGTGAAAGAGAGTGATCAGTCCTTGGTGATTGACCGCGTGACAGCAAGAAGAAGAAAAGAAGGCAGAGCAAGAAGAAGATCAATCTAACACTGTAAGTCTAATTAAATTTTGCAAATTAGTATCATGCTCAGATTACAACAGTCAGAATTTCAACATAGTGCTGATAAAATGTTTATCAATCACAATGAACATCCACTCACAACATATACATTAGATGCATCTAAAAGAATACAAAATTCTTTGAGTGCATATCATGAATGCATGATGTTTTCTTACATGGGAGATCTTTAACTTTTGGAACTAAGCCTGCCAAATAAACTGAACAGTTTTGAACCCCATCTTGTGTTGGATAGGAAAGCATGAGATATTATTGGATATATGCTGGCAGGTACAATATAGTTGACTCAATGATGTTTCTTGCTACCATTATGGTAGCCAACCAAAATGGTGAAATGAACACAACTGCAA